>JAJPUD010000570.1:327605-484089 GCA_023553655.1 Myrmecobius fasciatus | reverse complement strand
AAGAAAGAAAGAAAGAAAGAAAGAAAGAAAGAAAGAAAGAAAGAAAGGAAGGAAGAAAGGAAGGGAGGAAGGAAGGAAGGGAGGAAGGAAGGAAGGAAGGAAGAAAGAAAGAAAGAAAGAAAGGAATGAAGGAAGAAAGAAAGAAAGGAAGGAAGAAAGAAAGAAAGAAAGAAAAAAGAAAAGAAAAGAAAAGAAAAATTATTTTCTCATATATTCTTAGAACAAAGTTTATATTGTCCCTTTCTGCTATTATAAATAGTCAAAGATTCAGGAGGAAAATGTATTTTTGTGACCATTTTACTAACTACCAATTTTTACTTCATTCTTTTCAATAAAAGTGTATTCATTGTCAGTAAAACTCCAAAGTCATGCTTCAGAAATTGGATGATTCTTCTAAGATACTTCTCAGATATTTCACTGTTTGAATTGTGGACCTAGGAGACCATAAAGTTGGGAAGGGGAAAAGCCATGAGTCTACTTTAAAATTAGGATAGATGGATTCCTCAATGTCTCTAGGAGTGGGGAGAGAAAGAAAGGGAGGAAGCGATAGAATTTGGAATTCAAAACTAAAAAAAAAAGTTTTTAAAATTGTTTTAACATGTAATTGGGGAGAGGGAATAAAATAAAATTAGGATAGAGTCTATTTCAAAAAGCTTCATGAAACGATGAGCAGAAGATTCTCAGAAAAACTCAGAAAGTCCTCCATGAACTCAAACAAAGTAAAATGAATGATTTACAAAATAATAGCAAGTTGTGGGATGATCAGCTGTGAATAACTTTCCTATTCTCAGCGATGCAATGATCCTAGACTACTCTGAAGGACTTATGATGAAAAAGTCCTATGAAGGACTTATGCATTCCTAGAGGACAAACTGATTGTGTCTGAATACAGATTAAAGCATACTTTGTTTAAACTTTATTTTTCTTGAGGGTTTGTGTGTGTGTGTGTGTGTGTGTGTGTGTGTGTGTGGTTTTTGTTGTTATTGTTTTGGCCAAGAAAGATTAATGTTTTCTTTCTAGACGTGACTTTTATGGAAATGTTTTGCATAACTTCACATGTGCCTTCTCAATGGAGTGGGGAGGAAGGGAAAGAATCTAGAACTCAAAGTTTTAAAAACAATTTTTTAAAAAAAAAAAGCTATTTTAGGGGCAGCTAGTTGGTACAGTGGATAGAGCACCAGCCCTGAAGTCAGGAGGACCTGAGTTCAAATGTGCCCTTAGACACTTAACTCTTAACCATGGCAAGTCACTTAACCCCAATTGCCTCAGCAAACAAACAAACAAAACTTGTTTTGCATGTCACTGGGGGAAATAAAAATATTAAATAGATAAATAGATAAAAAAAAACCTTTTTAATTTAACTTTCCAGCTTCAATTCCCCCACGAGATACCTCTTTAGGAAACTCAGCCCTGTCCAAGGATTTTGATGTATTTAGTGCCTGTGTGTGTTTATGTGTGTGTGTGTGTGTCTTTTCAGCTTTTGTGTTTCTGTTCATAGGATCATGCATGTCAGTTGAAAGAGATCTTGAAGATTATATAACCCAATACTCTTATTTTACAAATGAGAAAACTGAGTTCCAAAGAGCCTAAGTAATATAGCAACAAAACTAATCCAGGTCTCTCTCACTCCAAACTCAGCATGCTTTTCTGTCTTACCAAATTGTGTAGGTATATAACTTAGGAATAAACATGGCCAAATTCAAGGGCAAAGATCTCTCTTTAAAAACTCATCATTGCCTGACATTTGATTGATAGACTGAAAATTTCAAAAGCATAAAAATAAACAATGATTTTCTTATGAGGATACACCTGTATAACATTTTCAGATGAGTGTGCATTTTGTGTGGTAAATGTATACTTAGAAGTTTCTCTGAAATCCCTTGATGCAAGATTTTTTACAAAAATGCAACAATAAGCATTCTCTAGAATACTTAGGAAGTTAAGGAGGTATAGTAGTGTTTTTAAACTACTACTTTTGTTGTGGTAATACTGGTTGAATTTGGGGTGAGGGTGGAAGTTGGAGAAGTTAGATCTGTGATTTCATCTTCATAGGGAACTCCCAGTATCAAAACTCCCCCCAGCAATTTTGGTCAGTAACTAACTTTTTTATACAGTTAAATTACCAAATATTGGTCCTCCTTAAGTGTCTAACCTACTTAGAGTAATTTAGACATGTAGGGAATTTGCCTCACATTTTAATCAATTCAGGACCAAATGCTGTTAAGCCAATGACACAAACAAACAAACAAAAAGTCTCATTTTGCTTTCTCTTATTTATTTTCTTCTATATTTATAAACAACCATTGCTTTTTTTCCCTCCTCCTCCTCCTGCCTGTATTCTAAGAATTTTTCTCACAATTCTTTCTTTCTCTCTGAATTATTACGTGCTCTGCATAAGTAGTGCCAGAACTCTTAACTAGAAACAACTTGACACTGCCAACTCATTTCACCAAGCCACTGAAGAGCAGGTAGTTGGCAATAGCTCTGGGCAATGTTCTAGACACTGAAGCAACAATTTAAAAGTAAAAGTAGGGGAAATGCTGTAGACAAAAAAGACTTAAATTTCAGCAAAGCATTTAACAATCATTCATGTTATCCTTATGAACAAAATAAAGAAATGTAGACCAGATAGATAGTATATTTAGTCTATTAAGAACTGATTGAATGATCAGATGAATTATAACACCATCTAGATACTCATCATAACTACATAAACACCCTTAGGAAAATCAAATATACACACACAATACTCTAAGCAAGAATATATATATTGATCCTGCCCCCAGATCACCCTATAGCAATGGCTGTCTCTTGGCCAGCGCTGGGCTCAAACTTAATTACTGGTCAGTAAGAGCTTCACATCCATCCCACCCACCACCCCAGTGAGAAGTACTCAGTCTATATGTCTCCAGATCGAAAATCACATATGGTACAAGAGTTATAATAAGTATAATGAGGAGCTAATCAATGAAAGCCTTCCCTTTTTGAGTATTATTGAAACAGGAACTTTAATCAGCTCATTCTGCCTCCATTGTCAGAACTTTGATCTGCTCATCCTGTTTCCAGTACTACATAGATATAGGCTAAAGCCAGAGACTATCTTGATTAGCATCCCTAAGACAGATTTACCTGTATATCTCTCCTTACATACCTTGCATTCAAACTTGTTCTCAACTAAGTCCCCTCCCTAACTCCTCCCTAATTCCTCTCTAACCCCTAGGCCTTACCCTTACTTCCCTCCTTCTCTTCCTTCGGATTTTAAAAGGTTGGTTTCACACAAAACATGTTTCTTAATCATATATGATTGTCATATTTGGTTTAGTCTGTGAGCCATTTCACATAATAAATGGCATCCTTTTGTGGCTGTGATAAAAATTTCTCATGTCAGTTTGTCATAAATAGAACTGTTCTCCCAAAATTACTTCTTCAAGTAAGCATAATGGGTTCAGCCTGATGTAATCCCTCACATAAATTTGGAGGCATAGGTAAGTATTCTATGACTGTTTCCAATCTATTCATAACACAAGGAGAGTAGTGGTGTGTTTGTCAGTTTTTTTTAATTGACTCCTGAGCAAGAATTAAGCATGAAAAGTCCTCAAAACTAGACATTATTATCTTTCCTATTTTGCTGCATTCAAGTGGGAGGCAAAAATTTCTGCAAGTCAGTGACTAGGGAGAATTCTAATAGTTTATTCTCCCCACTAAGAATATAGTCCTGCTGTTGTTTCTGACCTTGCTGTTAATATTCTTTCCTGCTTTAGGTGAAGGATTATTGAAGATAGAAAGAGATAGACTGCAACCTTGTGAGCTTTGAAAGGTCTGGAGAGCAGAAACTAGAGTCCATGTCAGAGTCTGTAGGCAGCCAATCTTCATGAAGAGCAAAGTTTTGAGCATCTTAGTTGACCTAGGCCAACACATCATGAACCATGGATCACACAGAGACAGTTTTCTTTAAGCAAGAGAGCATCTTCATTCATCAGCTATACCAAATTCAGAAGTGAACTTGGTGGAATGGATGCTCTATAACAATCATTTTAACTTTTAAGTCCACTATCCCCAGGGACCAAGACAATAAAAGGGAGGTTGTGTCTTCTGTTCAAGGGGGATAGGTCTGTACTTCTGTACTTGCTGTATTTTCTCAGTGACCTGGGAAATATCTTGGCCTAAAAAGGTCAGGTTCTCCCACTGCATCTGGGGCCATCTTCAGTCATCCTGATCTATGTCTTGTTCCTGGACTCCCAGTGCTCTGGAGGAGAAAGTGAGGCTGAAGGCTTTACACACCTCTGCCTTACTTAAATCCAATTCACTTGCAAGTCAGGACATCACCCTCAAACCACAACCAACATTTTTCTCAGTAAATATTCCTTTGTAAAAACTGATTGATTTTAAGTGATGCTCAGGCAAGAATCACTAATGATTGATATTGAAGAAGTCACAAACACTAAATGCCAAGTGCTGGGCCAAGCATTGGAAATACAAATACAAGACAAACTAGAGCACATCCAGAGAAAGCTGACTGGAAGGATAAAGTCAGTAGGGATCAAGCCATAATGCAGGAAAATACATATAAAGGAGATGAGGAGAAGAGAGAGAAAAGGCTTTTAGGGATCGGTGGCAGGTCCAGAGAGTCAGAAGTAGAGCTGAGGGACAGATGGGTTGTTGCTAGCCTAGATATTTCCTTGAATGGAAGATCTGAATAGGAACTCACCAATGGAAGAAAGGGGGGCAACAGCAGAGGGAGGATCATTTGCACCTGAGAAGACCACTGTAATAGAGAGAGAAAAATCCAGGTGGGAGCATTTGTGGAAGAGAAGTGAAAATTTATCAGAAAAGATCTCCAGCTCATAGCATTAGAAAAGAACCCCAAGATCATCAAGGATATCACTAGACCTCTAAAGGGGAGATATCAACTGGCTCTCAGAGACCTAACTCATCAATGGAGAAGAACCCCCAGAGTTTACCTAAGCCACACTTGGAGTCAAGATACCTCTGTGTTATTTTGATGTTGAAACCTTTTTTAAGCTTATGTATGTATGAAACCCATGACAAATATTACCAATAGAATAATCAAATACAGCATTCAGAACCATCCCAGATCAGTGGGATGTAGTAGGAATACAGGCATGATGTAATAGGAAAACAAGAAGCAGGAGAGACTTGAGTTTACTTCCTACTTCCAATGCATTGTATGATTATGGGCAAATCACAACCTCTCCAAGTCTTAGATTCTTCACTTGTAAAATAGATGAATAATCCCTGTAGTAACTTGGCTCACAGAGTTGTTGAGATGATCAAAAGAGATAATGTGTGCTAAGTGCTTCGTAAACCTTTCTTCATGCCAGCTATTATTATACAGCTCATATTCTGTTGTTTTCAAAGTTAAGATTGTGAAAAATACTTTTGGCATGTGCAATCTAAATTGCCTGATGGTTCCTAATGATTTATTCATAGGATCATGCATAATTTTTAGGTTTTGCTCTTTTAAATTCTTTGGGTAAAGTATACCTAGCCTGTATATTTCACAGTTAATGTCAAATTTGGGAGAGGAGGATTGAACTTAAAAATTTTACCAGGATTTTTCTCCTTCTAAATTACCCACATTTTTCTAAAAGTCTGTTACTATTTCTTGGCTTCCTATTTTGGGCATCTACTCTCTGAAACAAAAAGTCCCTAATGTGCTCCTTCCTGGGCCCCCACTCTCAACCCTGCAAATTATGGATGAGACATCTTTTTTTGTAATAGGACTTTTCCAATACCCTTGTGGTTTCTTCATTTTTTTTTAAATAATTAAAATTCAGGTCCATCAGAAAAGTTAAGTTCCAGAATTGGAGACTTACTCATTTTGAAAT
The DNA here is from genome assembly GCA_023553655.1 of Myrmecobius fasciatus. NCBI lineage: Eukaryota > Metazoa > Chordata > Mammalia > Dasyuromorphia > Myrmecobiidae > Myrmecobius > Myrmecobius fasciatus. The sequence goes on along the minus strand of JAJPUD010000570.1, from coordinate 478,240 downwards.
CTAGCTTTTAAAAATAAAGTGGATCCACATGTACTTTTGAGTGTCATTGTTGCCTTATCCTCTTGAAAAACATAAAAACGAAAAAAAATTCTATTCTTAGATAGTTCATTTGTAGTGTTGAGTACCAGAAATACTATCTTTAGGTGAAACATTATATTTTTTCTATAACAGGGACAGATGCATAGCACCCAAGTTTTCCCCAACTGAGGCAGCCCCTCCTCAGCAACCACACTACTCATATTGAGGTGCCTCAGGTTGCTTGCTCTCAAGAAAACTAAACTATTTGACAATAAACCAGGATTTGTGTGTTACCTAGCAGGAGATCTTCCATGAAGCTGACTCTCAGAATTCAAGTTCTATTAACCTGTTATATGTCCAGTTGAGTGTGCTCCATTTGAGACACTCTTCTGGTGTCCTGAACTCAAATAGAGTTTGTAATAGAGATATAGCATTCCATAGGAGGCAGATAATAGCTCTGCCTTATTCTACCCTGGCTAGGACACATCTGAACACTGTGGTTACTTCTGAGTACTACAATTTAGGAAAAATATTTGGAGTACATCCAGAGGAAGATGACTGGAAGAGTAAAGGGACAAGGGATAATGCCATCTATCCTAAAGGTGCACTTTCTTTTATGTATTCTCTTCCCCAGATAGATTTGAAGTTCCTTGACAGCCAGAACTTTCTCACTTTTTCTGTTTTTATTCCTAGTGCTTAGCACAGCACTTAGCACATACTTAATACTTAATACGTAATATATGCTTCTCCCCATACTCTTTCAAAGACATTTAGCACAACAAAAATATTATTTTTTTAAAAAAATCTAACTTGATTATAATAAACATCAAGACTGCATCAGTCAAATATGCTAACTGCTCTCATGAAAGATGTTATTTTGTAAATAAATAATAACCTTGATTCTAGATTGCCCTAACTCTGAGAGCCAATAGTTTGGTCCCTTTAAATTCAAGAGAGCTACAGCATGGCTGTATAGCTTATCATTTAAAAAAAAAAGGAAGGTATATCATATATGGTATAAGAAAAAATTATTTCATTTCCTTTTATTAACCTGATCTCTCATAACTTATCAAATGATCTTAATTTGCTTTTGGCGTTTTGTCTTTCCTGATTGCCCATTCATTTATATTAATATGATTTTGGCATACTAGCATCTCTGGTATAGTATTCACTATATTACTTTACTCCTTTACTTCTCCTGGTGTTGACTTGGTTTGGGGATATGATCTCCATTCCTTTTCTGGTCATGATTCTGATATTCTGATTGGCATCACTCTACCAATAACTTTCATGTTCCAGCAGATGTAAGTTCTTTCCCCACTTCCCCTACAAGCCCCAAAAGTTTCCCCAAACTTTCTGGGGTCAGAATCTTTTGATGACCTTTGGATATCCTTCCACTTAGTAGCAGCCCATAATTTTTTCCAAATTCTTCATTGATTATAAAAAATTTCAACAGTCTACATTAGGCAGGAAAGTCCTTTCCCTAATGAGAGGTCTGCCAAAATAATCATCAGTAGAGACATTTGGTTCCCTAGTGGCAGCAGATGAAATAGTGAAGAGACTATTATGCTGGATTTGGAGTCAGTTAGATCTGAGTCCAAATTCTGTCTCAGATACGTATTAATTGTGTGATCCTCGGCAAGTCCCTTAGCTTCTGTATGCCTTACTTTTCTCATCTAGACAACTAGGTAGCTCAGTGGACACAGTGCTAAGTCTGGAGGTGGGAAGACATGGGTTTAACTCTGGTCTCGGAAATTTACTAGCTGTCTAATAATGGTGGGCAAGTCATTTAACCTGTTTGCCTCAGTTTCCTCACTGTAAAATGGGGATAACAATAGCACCTTCTTCATAGAGTTGTTGTAAGGTTCAAATTACATAGTATTTGTAAAGCATTCAGCATAATGCCTAGAACATAGTAGGTGATATATAAATATGATAATGATGATGATGGTCTATAAAAGGGGATAACAGTACCTACCTCATAGGATTGGTTTTTTTGCATCAAACAAGACAACATGCATAAAGAGTTTTGTAGACTTTGAAATATTATTTAAATTCTGGTTATTATTATTTCCTAATGAACCCATTTCTCTTTCCTTCTCCCTTGTCCTTTGACATTATTTCTTATGCCAGGACTTTTCATATTATGGAATTATAGAATGCATATTTTAGCTTTCCAGGCAAATTTCATGGTAGATTCCAAGCTTAGGAAGGTCCCGTTTTCCCCAAATTATAGTAGATTTGGGGGGTACTTCCAGCCTGACTGGAGACAGGGAAATTGTAGAGATGCCAATGCTTCTTTGAAAAGAAATAAAAACCAGGAAACTAACTTGGAAACAGTCTTCTTGACTCATGATACTTGAGAGGGGAATATTACAAGAAACAAACAACTCGGGGATCTGTAAAGGCTCTCTAGGGACAGAAAACAGGACAATTTCAGTGATTAAATTAATATTTAAAAAACTGGAAAATTCACCTTCCTAGAAAAACCATTAAAACTGAGAGAAGACAAGAAATTAGGTTTGGGAAGGATGCTAAATGAGGAATGGGAATTTATATTGAGGATGTGATGTATAGGTGATTTGAATGTAGAAAAGAGGAAAGGATAGTTTAGGAAATTTCTGTGGGTAGAATATGGACAAACAATTAAGTTAAGCCTTCAAGAAATTTCATGAACAGTATTGACATGAAATCAAAGATTTCATAGAGTGCTAGCCAGAAAAGGAATTTGCTTGTCCAGAGAACAACAATATATAAATGTGAGCTATCATTATTGAACAAAAAAGTTTTGTGTATCATGGTGCACTCTTACACCTCTCCCACCATGATTATGAATGTGATGAATCCAGTAAAGTCAACAAGCATTTATTAAGTGCCTGCTAAGGCTATAAAGAAAGGTAAAAATAATCCCTGTTTTCAAGAACAGTAAGGTAGACAACATATAAACAGCAATGTACAAGCAAGATAAATTCTGATTTAATTAGAGATAATCAACAGAGGGATGACACCAGCATTAAAGATGATCAAGAAAGTCTTATGTAAAAGTGGTATTTTAGCTGGCACTTGGAAGGAAAGACAGGAAATAAAAATCAGGAGGCAAAGGGACTATGGCTCTGGGTACATGAGATACACAAAGAGAATAGGGAACAGCCTTGATTGCCAAAGGAAGCCAAGGGATTGGGCTTAGAACAAAGCAAACCAGAGGGAGTTGGTGCTGGCAGCTAGTTGCAAGGGGAAGGTTTTACTCTCTACCTGTCTTGGAGAATAGAGTCTATGCTATTGTTGGTATTTAATGGTTTCAGTCATGTCCAACTCTTTGTGAGGCTCCCTGAGTCCAAGCTCATTGTTCTATCTACCTGCCATTCTATGCTGGTATACTTTTCCTAAAAGGAACAAGTCTCTTGAACCCAAATGAGCAGACATCTTGAGCTGTTAGACTGAATGGGAAACATAAGTGGTTTTGAATACAAGAAACACTCAACTCAACAAGTATTTATTAACTGCCTTTTAAGGTTTTATGTTGGACCCTGAGGATGCCAAGATGAAGACTTCTTTCTTCAAAGAGTTTACATTCTTCTGGGGCAGTGGTGGTATATAATATCTACACGGTTAAATCAATACAAGGTAACTGTGAGAGTTTGAACAAACTCTGTAGGAGGTAGAACATGATGAAGGAAGCAAAAATTCCAAATGTGGAAATGAAAGGGGAGTGCAAAACAAGTAAAGAAGACAAAACAACCCGTGCAAAGCAACGGAGGTGAGAAGAAAATGCATTACAGGCAAAAAGGACAAACAACCTATGCAGAGCTATGGAAGCGGGACTTTGAATGAATGGTACAAGAAACAATTACTAATACAATTTGACTGGAGTGTAGAATATGTAAAGGAGTATAATATGAAATAAGACCAAAAAGAGAGGTTAAAGTTAGACTGTGAAGTACTTTAAAGGATAGAATGAGGAATTTTTGCTTTAGAAGGAAGAGATGTGTGGCAAGAGGATTAATTAGGAGACCATTGAAATAATATAGGAAAAGGGGATGAGGGCTGAACTAGAGTGGTGGCTGTGTCAGTGTTGTGGAGATAGAATCAACAAAATTTGGCATCTAATTGGATATGAGGCAGAAGGCAGTAGGGGAAATAAAAGAGACAAGGATGATACCAAGTTTGCAAATCTGGGTGACTTGGAAGGATTGCTGGTATCCCTGACAGAGACAAGGAAATTAAGAGGAGGGTGGATTTAGGGAGTATGGCAATAATTTCAGTAATAGATATGTTGCATTCACAGTGTCTATGAGACATCCAAAGTGAAGATGTCTAGGAGGTAATTGATGATACAAGATCAGAATTCTTGAAATTATATGAGAGTCAACCACATGAAATGGGTAGCATTCTGGACTTAGAGTTAGTGGTACCTACATTTGAATCTTATCTCTTATAAGACTTTGGTCAAATCACTGTCTAAGCCTCAATTTACTCATCTGAAAAATGGAGGTAATAATTGGTATGATTTCTTTTTCAAGTGTGTTCAATGACAGAAGGTAAAATAAGTAGTGCTTCCATATGTGACAGTAATTCTGGGTGGAGAGACTTTCAAACCCCATCTCACAGAGGGTCCAGAGCCAGGGCGCAGTCTTTCTCAAAATCCACAGTGCTAATGATAGTTAACATTTATAGAATACTTTAAAAATCACCAGACCACATTAAGATTCTATATGTGTTATCTCATTTGATACTTACAACATTTCTGGAGGTAGGTGCTATTATTATCCCCATTTTACAGGTTAGGTAACTGAGACTGAGAGAGAGTGGTCTTTCTGACTGCAATTCAGTGCTATAGCCAGTGCATCTAGCCCTGGAGAGAGATACTCACCTGTATCTGAACTTCAATTCTCTGTTTTTAGAATGTTCGTTTATTGGAAACAGCTTCAGATGCTGCCTGTCCCTACTGGAGCCCCTGGGTTTGAGCCCACTGAGAGGGAGGCCATAGAGGGTCTTAAAGTTGGCCAGAAGAAAGATCCCTATAGACACAATGCTTTGAAGCACCATCTCTGAATTACGTCATTTATTGCACAAATAAACAAACATTTCATCGGCATTTCCCTGAGCTCTCTTGCTGATGTGTAATTCAATTCCCTGGGCTCTATTTGGGGTAGGCAAACATTCAACACGTCCTTCAGGAGGACATCTTTCCCTCCCTTTCCTGGAGCAGATAGGGAGAAGACATGTGCCAAGAACTGGTTTTGCAAAAGTAACTAGCCAGGAAACAGCACAGGATAAGGCCTCTTTCAAGCACTGGGTTCTTTTTTTTCAGTGTGAAAGAGGCACCATTTAGAAATTCTCTATTTTCTGAGAAGTTGACTATAACTATTTTGGATTTTAGGGTGGGTTGTGAGCCTCTGTAATTTTTACTTTTGAGATTAGATGGCTAGGGAAAAGTTAGAAAGAATTAGGTAATAATTTTATGAGAAATCACTTCCTAATAAACACAAGAATAAACGAAAGATTCCCTCTTTCTCCACTATTATTTGGCATAGTTCTAAAAATTATGGCAATAACAGTAAAATAAGAAAAATAAATTAAAGGAGTAAAGATAGGCAAAGAGGATTATTATCCTTCACTTGTCAAGATCATCATGGTTTACTTGGAGAGTCATAGAGAACCAGCAAAAAACAAAAACAAAAACAAAACTTGAAACAATTAAAAGCCAAAGGGAAATAGTATGTTACATACAAAATGGACTCACAAAGATCAATAAAATTTCTACCTAGAAATTAAAAAAAATTCCAAATGGGAATAATGAAAGGAGAAGACATGGTTCAAAATAATTACAAAATTCACAAAATAACTTGAAATCAATCTACCAAAGCACACTTAATATCTGTATGAATATAATTTGTAAATGTTCCTCAAAGAAATAAAGAATAAGTTGAATAAGTGGAGGGATGTTTAGTGTATTGGCTATGATAATGCTTCCTAAATGATAAATGCTACCTAAATTATTTTACAGATTTAGTTCTATACCAATCAAATTATTAAATAAATACTTTATATAATTATATATAGAATAATACAATTATATAATTAGAAAATAACAATAATAAAAATAAAAAATAACAACAAAAATACATAATTGGATAAAAGGTTTAATGTAGCTCCTCCTAGTAACATAACCAGCAAGCACTGCACCCTGGTTCATGGAATTTTGAGGTCAGGATACTTTAAGACTTGAAAGATGAAGGTCTTCTCTACCCTAACCCAAATACTTCAGAACAAAAATAGTTATCCTCTGATGATTATTGGCCATGAAATTCATACTGTTTGGCAAGGTAAGTCTTTGAAATGGTTACTAAGCCAGAAATCCATGGATATACTAAAGAAGTGATAATTTTTTAGGTCTCTTCTTTCTGTAAATCTTAAACTATCAGAATGACTGTCCAAGCTGCCCATGTGTTCATGGGGCCACCTGATTATTTCACAAACATGTCATCTCTTGACTCCCGGACTTTTCACTGGCTGCCCACTTTCCCTGGGATGCACTCTCCTCTTCCTCTCCCACTATAACCTCCCTGACTTCTCTCAACTAAAATCACATCTTTTACAGGAAGCCTTTTTCAACCTCCCTTAATTCTAATGCCTTCTTTTTGTTAATCATCTCTTATTTGTCCTTTATATAGCTTGCTTTGTATATATTTGTTTGCTTGATTTCTCCTATATTAGATTTTGAGTTCTTTGAAGGCAGGTATTATATTTTGTCTTTCTTTGTTCCTTAAGCACTTGACCAGGTTGTATAGGGTATTCAAGGAGGACTAACATCTCTGGGGTAAAAGCTTGAATTCTTTTTAAGGCTGCACATTCATCTTTGGTATCTACCTGGGTTTTTCTTTCTGACAAGCACTGTCTATGGTACTGACTTTTCATCCTTTTATTTAGTTTTCCCTGTGGTTCCCAGAAGCTATTGTAGCACGCCCATCAGACACACCTTGCTGAACAGTCTCCGAAGATGGCCTGAACCAAATTGAGAGTAACTGATGTACCTCCAACTCACTGATGATTAGCAGGCTGTCTACCCCAAGCACGAGAAGACTTCCCCTGGTGGAAGGGAATATTGAGGACAAATTATTCCAATGGCCATGAAATTGGCTGAAGCAGGCTCTGTGGAGTGCTTAGAGCCTGGTCAGACATTGAAGATGCCAAAGGCATCTCCTGCATTCCAGGCCATCACTAACTCATCTTGACTTTTGTCTTTCCACTGGACTTGGATGACTGAAAAATATGCAGAGGCTGATGATTGTGTGTAACTCTGCCTCACTTAAATCCAATTCCCTCCTCCATGATTCAAGTTATCATTAGTGATGTCTTTGGTCCTCTTCAAAAACAAAGGACAAACAATAACAACAAACACTTAGCACAGTACCTGTCACATACCAGGCATTTAATAAATGTTTATTGACTAACATAGGCAAGTTTGGATCTGGAATGCAACCTCCTCCCTTTCATTTCTTCTTTTCTTTGGGACAGGGTTTTGTAAGATATTTTTAAAAACAGCCAGCATCCTTCTTTTCCCAGGTACCCAGGCTGGGCAGTGACTACCAAGCAACTGCTGCAGAAATAACTGTACAAAAGGAGGAAAAGTCAGTACCATAGACAGTGCCCCACAGGCAGAATCTACCTAGCATTTATTTGGGCTATACTCAGCAAGGTAAGATGTAAAATAGCTAATTAGAAGTCTCTCTCTCTCTCTTTCTCTCTCTCTCTCTCTCTCTCTCTCTCTCTCTCTCACACACACACACACACACACACACACACACAAGCTGCAAATCTTTCAATGAGCTTTGAATATCAGTGATTTTTAAAAATTGCTTAGCATTCCCTTTTCTGAGTAGGAATACAACTATCTGCTCTATATCTGATCATATCTTTATTCTGGATATCTTTTTCTTCTCCCCTCACCATCCTCATCTGCCTTCATGGAGAGGACCTTAAACTTAAATTGTTCTTCAGGAATATGAAAGAGGAGAACAAATGTAACACTGGGGGACCTTCATTCTTCTATTAAGAAGACAAGGCAAGTTTTTCAGTAATGTTTTAAAAATATACTACTCTCTTCTTTGCAGAGGTGAGGGACTAAGGGCATAGAATATGGCATATATTGTCAAACACAATTGATCTCTTGGTTGGCATTACTGAACTTTTTTCTCAGATTTTTTTAATTATAGGAAGGGGAAGGAAAGGGGAGGAATATATTCAGAATTGAAGAGCATCCTCTGTGTTGCTAGTAATTATTTAACAATTACCTCTCCAAGGGGGAAAATGTATCATTACATACATTTTAAAGTTTAATTTTTTATTAACATTTTCTATTACTTTCTTAAATACAGAAATAAACAAAATAATAAACTAAGCTCTGATTTGAAATGTTTTCTTGTTTCATATAAATGTTCATATGAAAAATTTAATTGATTCTCAAAAGCCAATAGGAGCTAATTTCAAGACACCCATGATGGATATAAAAACAAAACAAAACAAAACAAAAAACAATATCTAAAGAATAAAATGTAGCATTTTAGACGTTACTACCCTAGTAAGAAGGATCTGACATCTGATTCATTTTTTCAACAAAGAAAACAAGGAAGTTATCAAGGAGAACTAAGCCAAGAAATCAAAGCTTTTGTTGCATGTGAATATGATGGAATATGATTACATGGAAAAAATGATGAGACAATTTCAGAGAATCTTCTGTGCTAGAATGAAGTGAACAGATCTAGAACAATTTATACCAGAGACAGCAATATTTTAAGGAAAAATAACTTTGAAAGATTTAAGAATTCTTATCAAAGCACTGACCAACATTGTCTCCTGAGGAGCTATGATTACCCACCTCACTATAGAGAAGACAAGTTGCAGAGAAATACATTTTGGTCAGGGTCACTGTGGAGATCTTTTTTTTTTTGCTTAATTATGATTGTCTGTTACAAGAGGGTTTTCCTCTCTGTCTCTGTCTCTCTGTCTCTCTCTTTAATGGAAAAAAGCTATCAGAAGGTAGGAAGGGAAACCATGAGTAGTAGTGGTGCCGGGAAGAAAAAAAAAGAGAGAACCATTGTAACATTTGAAGAATATAAAAAAAGGGAAAAGAATGAAATTCAGAAGGATGTATAGGCAAGTAGGAAATTTTTTAAAATAATGCATGAAATTTATGGTATATTTTTTGCAAGGCAGTGGGGGTTAAGTGACTCACCCAGGATCACACAGCTAGGAAGTGTTAAATATCTGAGGCCAGATTTGAATATAGGCTCTCCTGACTCTAGGGCCAGTGCTCTATCTATTATGCCATCTAGCTTCCCCTGTGGTATGCTTTTTTTTATGTGTATACATATTTATACAGTTATCTTGCTGTACAAGAAAAATTGGATCTATAAGAAAAAAATCTGAGAAGGAAAACATAATACAAGCAAACATCAATAGAGAGTGTGAAAATGCTATGTTGTGGTTGTGGTATGCTTTTTAAAAAGAAAAACAAAGCTTATGAAATAGAGAGCACAGTTTCATATATAACCTTTTTATGTTCTGTTATAAAAGAGTATATAAAAATTACTCTTTTTTTAGGTGTCTAAGTTCATAATAAAGACTTTTTTCATTACAAATTTGAAAGGATTTCCAGAAACCAACACCTGGGAGTTATCCCTTTGCCATTTTTAAAATAACATTTTATTTCCCCCTCAATTACATATAAAAACAATTTTAATATCCTTTAAAAAATTGAATTCCAAATTCTCTCCCTTCCTGTCCCCTCTCTGAAACAGTAAGCAATATGCTACAGATTATACATGTGTCATGTTTTTTCTAAGATTGAAGCTACTTTATCCTAAATTCTGTATGAAGTTGTGTTACAAAAGAATGTGTCAAAGACATTGAAAGAAGATACAAATTTTTCAATTTGTATCATCTCAGAAAACAAACCTTTCTAAAAGCTTTGAAAAAGAAGAAGGAAAAACTATGGGCTAAGAGAAGCCCAAGAGGTAAGCCAAAAAGGGAGCAACCTCACTCTCTTTGGAGACCAGGAGATCAGCTTTCCAGATGGGAAACATCTCTAAGCAGCATGAAACAAAGATTACTATGCTTTCAGAAAAGAAGAGTAGCAAATCCAGGAGCCCCAGCTATACCACCTATCTAGCAGAATAGTAGATAGGTTAAGGACTTCATAAGGAGAGAAAGGAAATCTGGGCTTTGAAGTACAGGAGGGATGAATTGCCTTGGTCATATGAGTTCCCTATATGTGGACCTTTTTACTAATATACTCAATATGTAGCCATTCTTCCCACTGATGTTGTATGTATATGCATGAGAGTGAACCCAGAGATTTATGGGGAAAATGTTCATAGCTTTTCTTACTGTTCCATCTTTGAAGAGAAGCAGAGACAGAGACAGAAACAGAGACAGAGAAATATTAAAGGAATGAGAGAATGAAAGAGAAAATAGAAAAGCATGAGAGAGAAAATGAAAGAGGGAAAATGAGAGAAAGTAAATGAAAGAGAGAAAAAGAGAGAGAAACTACAAAGCTGAGAAGAAAAAAATTTGCAAAATTTTGCAAAAATTTGCAAATACTATGATGGTATTGGAGAGAAGGCCCAAGAAAGAAAGGAGGAATTCCTCTCTTGTGTTGAGTTAGATGGCTGCTGAAAACCCTTCCAAGTCTCTAATTCTCTGGTTCTGTGAAATAGCCTAAGATCACTCAATTAATTTAAGGTCAGTCAAGAGTGGAACTTCTACTTTCCAATCCCTTTTTTTATCCTAGTCTTCAGGGATACTTGAAGAACCCCAACAATCCTAATTCACTCCATATCTCTCTTACTCCAGTATTTATTCACCATTTTTTCCTCTTTCACTACAATATTTCTTGGACCTGTCCCCTTCCTCTTTCTTTATATAGGAAGAGTGTGACACATTAAAGAAAGTGTTGGACTTGAAGTCAAGAAAGCTTAGCTTAGGATCTTGTCTTTCACACTTACTAGCTGTGTGACCATAGGAAGGGCATTTAACCTGAATATCAGTTTCCTCATTTACAAAATGGAGAAATTAAGCTTGGAATACCTATCTCACAAGGTTGTTGTAAGGTACAAGTGAAATAATGGATATAATGCATGCTATGTACTTTAAAGAGTTACATAAATACCAGTTATTATAACCACAGTTTTGGACCAGGGCCTAGCCACATCAAGCTTCAGCTAATACAATAGTTTTCTAGCTTAGTTTCTCTTCCTCTAACCTATTATAACATAGCTTTAAGAATCATCTTCCTCAAGTCTTGTTCCTCCTTTTCAGAAGCCTACGAGAACTGAATTTCTATTTGAGTTAAGAAAAGGCTTTCTAACTAAAATTTTCAAATCTCCCCAATGATTGTCTTTACCAACATTCTATCATCAACTCTCTAGATCCTCCCTCATTTCTTCCATAATGGCTTATATCAGTGGTTTTCAAAGTGTGATCTAAAAATACCTGGAGGTCCCTGAGCTCCTTTTAGAGAATCCATAAAATTAAAACTATTTTCAGTATAATACTAAGATGTGAAAAAAAGCTGATAGATATAGCCCATATAAACAAAAGCTCCTGAGGGTCTTCAGTAATTTTTAAGAATTGTAAAGAGGTCTTAAGATCAAAAAGTTTGAGAATTATTGGCTTAAATCTTTCCCACCAAGAAAAATTAATTGGTGCTCTTCCCTGTCTTTTTAAATAGTTTTACTTTTCTATTTCCAAGATTTTCATACATACTAATCCTCCAGATCTGAAAGCTTTTTATTCAACCACATCCCTTTCAGTCTTAAAAATATGATTCCCCAACTTATCTCCCACCCAGTTTCCAGATGGTTGTATTCACACAAACTCTGATAGCCATCCTCTAAGCAGAAGTGAAACCAATCTGAGTAGCAGTGATTGGCTATGGGTATAATTTCATCTTTGCTTTTATGTTTTTACATTTTCTCTTTTGTTTGCTCTATATCTTCCATTAGATTAGGGATATGTCCCTTCTATCTCATTCCCAGGTCTCAGTTCCCTCATTTGTAAAATAAGGGTGCTTGTCAAGGTAGCCAATTAATTCTTTTTCAGTCATCAGATCATAGATGACATAAAAAGATTTTCATCAATTGATACAGAAGGAAAAAAGTGGGACCAGGAGTTGGTATGCAAGATAGCTGAAATAACAGAAATGTAAAGGACACTTTAAAAACAACACAACTGAGCAATTATAAGAATCTGTTGGTCCAGAAGATAAGCAATGAAATGATCTTCCATTCTCTGATCAAGGATATGTGGACTATAAGTGAAGGGTTCGTATACAGTCTTTGTGGGGTTTTTTTCTCAATAGTATTTTATTGTTTCAATTACATGTAAAGATAATTTTCAATATTCATTTCTTCAAGATTTTAAGTTCCAAATTATTTCTCCCTACTTTCCTTACCTCCTCCCCCCAAGACAGCAGGCAAACTGATATATGGGTTATACATGTACAATCATTTAAAGCATATTTCCATATTTGTCATGTTGTGAAAGAAAAATTAGAATGAAAGGGGAAAATCACAAAAAGAAAAAGCAAAACAAAAAAAGTTGAAAATAGTATTCTTTGAAATTCATTCACTCCTCCATAATTCTCTTTCTGGATGCACATGGCATTTTCCATCCAAAGTTTATTGGAATTGTCTCAGATCACTGTATTTCTGAAAGGAATTAAGTCTATCAAAGTTAATCATCACATAATCTTTCTGTTACTGTACACAATGTTCTCCTGGCTATGCTCACTTCACTCAGCATCAATTCATGTAAGTCTTTCTAGGCTTTTCTGAAATCAGTCTGCTCATCATTTTTTATAGAACAATAAAATTCCATTACAATTATATACCATAACTTATTCAGCCATTCCCCAACTGATGTGCATACATTCGATTCTAATTCCTTGCCACTACAAAAAGAACTGCTATAAACATTACATGCTATCTTTGTTAAGGGGTCGGTTGGTTGTGCTTAATTCTTTTTTCTTTGTTGTAAGGGATGTGGAAGGCAACAGGCATATACCAGGAAATGACTGTGATAAAAAAGGAAAAAGCATCAATAAAATTTAACATTTTCTAAATGAATAGAGTGGTTGTATTAAATGACAACTAAGTCACCTGCCAGCTCTCCATTCTTTCAACACTGCGTTAGCCAACAGACACCAAATGGTTTCTTTCACATTTACTCCATTTTTGTATCCAATATCTACCAGAATTTATATGCACCTCTTCATCCATGTGCCCTACTTCCACTCTTAGAAAATCTTACTTCATGATCACATCTCTAGGGTTACAATAATCTGGTGGATATAGGTCTATTTTGGCCTTTTGCTACTTGACTAGATGGGTTATGATAAATTAAATTCTTATTTCCTAAAGAATAAGCCTGTTCCTTCTGAAGCAATTCCAGGTTCTACCAGTCTGGGGAGCCTGAAACCAGGAATCAAATCTCTGTCTGAATTCTTTTAATGATAGTGTCTAAGGAAAGCAGACTCTAGAGAGCACTCTGCAGGGTCCCAGTCAATAGAGAGATACCTTAGTCCATGCACCTCAATCAGATGATTATGATGAAAGTGGCTATGAAATAAATTCTAAAGGATTTACTTGAGTTCAATGGGGAAAGCTAGCCAACTCAGCAAGTATGCAATTCAAAAATAAAAGAACAAGGTTATAAAAGAGCTACAAAACTAAAATTGTCAATCCCGTCAAAAGTGATTAATCTGGAAGACTGAAACATAATGTCCATGATTAAATACTACATATTAAAATGAAAAAAAGAAACAAATCAAGAGTATGTCTTCATTCAGGCAGATATGCATTCTGGACTATAGTATGTGAACTATCTAAATTTCAGAAATGACATTTCAACCACATAAGTTCAGAAAAAAATTCTTCTTTTATTGGCTTTTGCTAAAAATAAGAAATGAGGGGGAGGGGCATAATTCAGCAAGAATTATTGGACTTAGAAATAACATAAAGGTACAAAAAGCCACAGTTTGCAAAGATGTATGAAAGGTGGCCCCACTCTCACACCCTACATCTTTTCTCTTGTGCATGGTCTTCCATTCTCACTTTTGGCTCAATATCCCTGGCCTTTGTCAAAACTCAGCACAGGAGACTTTTCTAGTCATCTCCCTTCTATCCATCCCTCAGTCCCAATTAAAATTATTTTCTTATACTTTCTATATATCTACTATGTACCTAGATATTTTTCATGCTTTTCCCCCAATAAGAATGCTTGCTCTCTTACTACTACCTTAGCACTACACAGATAGAGAGGTAATAGATTCATTTTTTATATGACCAATGCAGGAATTTATTCTACTTGATTCTATGTGTTTGTTAACAATTTAGGTGTTTCCTTGCTTTCTAAAGAATGGGGTAAAGTGGAAGGGAGAGAATGAAGATCTGAAAGAAAGAAAAAACCTTTGAATTTAAGAAAATAAATAGGAGAGGGAAAGAAAAAAAAAGAAGAAAATAATAAGGTATGCTTCTTGAGAGCAGGGACTGCAGTTAGTTTTATTTTGCTTTGCTTTTGCCTGACACATAACAAGTTATTAACAAATGAAGACTGACTGACTAAGGTACTGCGGTGACAAAGATGTACATTCTAGAAATGGGACTGAATGAGATGGGAAACTGAGGACTTCTCAGAATAATGATTGTGAGAGATTGGTAGGGTTTTTCACTGGGGATCCTATTGCAGGAAGAGAGATAAATTGTGACTTTTTAGAATATCAAAGGCAGACCAGAACCTGTCTGCTAGTTACTGATTTGAAAAAGGGTCTGGTTGATATCAGCAGGCCTTGAGTGGGCGGGAAGTGCTTTGTTCTGGAGATTGGCAGGTCCTGAGGGTGGGCCTCCCCTTCTCTCTCTATAAGTGTGGGCTCAGGTGAGAAGGGGGTGTGCACTCCTTCCTCTCCTTGGCTCGGCCAGGAGAAGAATGACTGTCCCAAGGAATTTCATGAAATTCAAATAAATTTCTAATCTTCACTTTGAGAAATCTCTGAGTAATGATTTTGAATCGGGAATCGTATTTTTATCCCACACAGGGCTAGTCTGGATACTGGATACAGGAGATGGAACTCTAAAGGTAAAAAATAGTGAATATATAATAAATTTGGTCAGATAGGTTAGGAACAGGATGTAAAAGGTTTCAAATACCAAATAGAGGGTTTGTATTTGATCCTAGAGATAATAGGAAACTTCCAGAACAACTTGAGCAATGAATGAAATTAGGAATGAAAAAGATAAACATGCTTTAGAAATATTATAATTAAAACATACAGTAATTTTCCTAAAGCCCAGATCTCACCTTGCCAATTAACTCCAGCAATTTCTCTAGTATCTCTAGCAATAAGTGTAAACTCCTCTGGTAATTAGAACCCTTTAAGACATGGACCAACTAACCATTGCAAATCTCATACCTTTACCTCCCATATTATATTTTCTATATAACTACATGTGTAAACATTGTCTCCATCTTATTGTTTTAACATTATATTACTTACTGTTTTACTTTTGTCTTTGTATTCTTAAGGTACAACATAATGCCTGGCATATAGTACATACTTAATAAATCCTTGTTGATTGAGTTATTGATTACAGACACCATACCTATATTTTCCTATCAGACATCTCATGGCCCTTACTGTCTCTTCTCATGTCTTATCTCCATCCCTCTTTAAGATATAGATAGTTGGTGTATCCCTCCAGTTATTAGACATCTACATTCTTTTTTTTATTAATACTTTTTATTTGCAAAACATATGTATGGGTAATTCCTAAACATTAACCCTTATAAAGCTTTCTGTTACAAATTTTTCCCCCCTACTCCCCACCCCTCCCCTAGACAGCAGGATATCCACTACAGGATAATTATGTTAGAATACTTAAGAAATCGAATATATGTATAGTTATTTCCACACATCATTTTTTTGTTCAGGAGAAATTGTATCTACAAGACATCTACATTCTCAAGAGATTTGAGTCTATTGTATGTATAAGCAAATTAGAAGAACAAAGGGATAGTCTACCTTCCAAATCTGTGGAGAAGGAAGGAATTTGTGGGCAAAGAAGAACTAAAGTATGTTATGGAATGAAAAATGGATACTTTTGATTACATGAAGTTAAAAAGTTTTTGTACAAACAAAACCAATGCAGACAAGATTGGAAGGGAAACAGTAAACTTTTTTTACATCCAAAGGTTCTGATAGAGGACTCATTTCTCAAATACATAAAGAATTGACTCAAATTTATAAGAATACAAGTCATTCTCCAGTTCACAAATGGTCAAAGAATATGAACAGACAATTTTCAGACAAAAAAATTAAAACCATTTCTAGTCATATGAAAAAATGCTTTAACTCACTATCCATTAGAGAAATGCAAATTAAGACAGTCCTGAGATTTGGCTTTCAAATTGTCTAAGATGGCAGGAAAAGATAATGATAAATGTTTGAGGGGATATGAGAAAACTGGGATACTAATACATTGTTGGTAGAGTTGTGAACTGATCCAACCATTCTGGAGAGCAACATGGAACTATGGCCAAAGAGCAATCAAACTGCATATCCTTTGATGCAGTAGTGTCTTTACTGGGTGTGTATCCCAAAGTGATCATAAAGGAGGGGAAAGGACCCCTATGTGCAAAAATGTTTGTAGCAGCCCTTTTCATAGTGGTGAGGAGCTAGAAAATGAGTAGATGCCCATCAATTGGAGAATGGCTGAATAAGTTATGGTATAGGAATGTCATGGAATATTATTGTTCTGTATGAAATGATTAAGAGGATGATTTCAGATAGATTTGGAGAGACTTACATGAACTGATGTTAAATGAAATGAGCAGAACCAGGAGAACATTGTACACAGCAATAGCAAGATTGTATGATAATCAATTCTGATGAAGCTGGTTCTTTTCAATAGTGAGGTGATTCAGACCATTTCCAAAAAACTTGTGATGAAGAGAGCCATCTGCACCCAGAGAGAAGGACTGTGGGAACTGAGTGTGGATCACAACATAGTATCTTCATCTTTTTTGTTGTTGTTTGCTTGCTTTTTGTTTTCTTTCTCATTTTTTTTCCTTTTTGATCTGGTTTTTCTTGTGCATTATGGTAATTGTGGAAATATGTATAGAAGAATTGCACATGTTTAACATATTTTGGATTACTTGCTGAATAATAGAGGAGGTGGAAGAAGGGAAGGAGAAAAAATTTGGAGCACAAAGTTTTGCAAAAGTGAATGTTGAAAACTATGCACATATTTTGAAAATAAAAGACTAAAAAAAAGTCTGTAGTATGGCTCTATCAATTCCATATCACACTGGGGAGACCTTGTCCTTTATCCTCAAAGAACAGAAACTCTGAGAATGGGGTGGAACACCACAGAATCTTGGTGGGAGGCACATTTAGATAATACATAGTTTGAGGGTTGTGGGTATGAGCTCATAGAGTGTTAAAACTGGAATCTAGCTTAAAGATTATGTAAATTCCACCCTTCTATTTGCAAATGAGGAAACTGAGATTCCAAGATGATTTCCCAGACAGTAGGGGACTTTTATTACATGGGAAGATGTTGATGCTAGAAAGCCATTTGTTTACCACCTTGTCATTTCTCCTTTATGACTGGAAGACACAGTTAGAGCCTGGAAGATAAATTTCATATCTACTAGAAACACAGAAATCACAAAAGTCAAGAATTTAGAGTTTGGAGTTCAGAGGTCATTGTACTTAGAAACTGTTCTATTATTAGTATGTATATATGTGCATACATATATATACATACTAATATACATATATATTATGCATGTAATATATATATGTACATACTAATAATAGAACAGTTTATATATATATAATAGAACAGTATATATATATATATATATAGGATCAAATTTAAATTTACCTTTTTGCCACTTCCACCCACTACTATGCCTCTGGGGCCAAGCAGAACAAGTCTAATACCTCTTTAACATGGCAGTCTTTTCAAGACTTCAGATGTACTTATGACTTCCCCAGAATATTTTCTCCTCTGGGCTAAAAGTCTTCAATTCCCCCTTCTATGACATGGACTTAAGACCTTTCACCACTCTGATTGCCCTCCTAGTTTAGTCTTATAGATGAAGAGATGAGAAATATTGTTAAACTGGAAAAGTCTAAATCCTGGAATGAGAAATCCTTGTATAGACAAGCAACCCAAGCAAATGCTGATGATTCATATCTTCCCCATCTTCTGTTTTGCTGCATTTCCCCCACCTCACTTCAGGTTGGCTGCTGAGAACTTTTACTCTTAAGAAGTTGGAGACTTTGTTATAAATGCCAAATGAGTCTTTAAATATCATCATGGAAGGTGACTGACCCAAAAATACATCGCTACTATTTCCTATTTTAAAGAAAAAGTTCACTAAACCCAGATTTCATAGGTGATCAGTATCCCAGTTCTACTCACTCCATTTGCCAAAACACACACACACACACACACACACACACACACAGAGGAATCACTCTATTGAACTTCCAGAAGCTAAAGTCTAATTTTGGCCAAACCTTTTCAAATGATTCAATACTAGTTGGAACCAGGGGAACACTACAGATAGCCCTAGGTTTCCTGAGTTAACCCCAGTGAGAAGGTGGAACTGCCCCAGAGAAGTCAATCTAGGTTAAAGACAGAAGGGGCTGATGTAATTTAAGAATCCTAAAATTGATCCACAACCATTACAATGCTACTTGAATTCTCAGATTATCTCAGGAGCACCCCCAATCTCCTTTCCCAGAATCTGAATAACACTTCAAAAAGAGACCAGAAATCTCAGGTGGTACTAAGCTGGTTCAGATATCTCTAGGGTGGGGGGGCCTTGGATGAAACTGGTCTAAAGTATAAGAGTTTAAAATATTGGTTCAATTTACTGTAATTTAGCAAATATTTATTAAGTGGTTAGTATGTGCAAAGCACTGTGTGAGGCACTGGGGAACAAAGAAGAAATGTCACAATTTCTTCTTTTACACTTCTTGCAATCTGATAAGGGACAGGCAAGAGAAAGATACATGTATACAAATAACAATATAATAACAGAAAATGTGATCAGTTCTAAAGAATAAGCAAAACAAAATGCCATGGGGAACAACATGGAGACATTATTTTAACCTGTAGTATTGTGGTAAATATATCATTGGTTCTGAAATAAGGGACCAGGGCTCAAATTCTACTTCTATCCCACCCCTCTGTTCACTTGGACAAATACCTTCATGTTTTCAGGCCTCAGTTTCTCATCTGGAAAATAAGGTGGTTGGACTAATAGCCAATGAGGTCCCTTTGAGTTCTAAATCTCAGATGTGGGAGATAAGGACAAGATGATAAGGGGACATGAAAGAAATGGCACTTTGGTTAGACCTTAAAGAATGGGAAGAATTTCCAGAGAGAAAATGAGACATGAGGGAGTCTGTTCCAATTATGGAAATGAGAGAAGGCAGATGAGTATAGAATATGTAAAGAGGGTTTGGTAAAATTCAGTTTACTGAGTGCTCTTCCAGGCTCTCTTAGATGCAACCAAAAAATTATGTGAAGGGAGAAAGAGTATAAAATTCTGTTTCTCTAGTGCATTTCCTTTTTGGATACCTACAATACTACCCAGGCTTTGGAGAATAAGAAACAGAAAACTCTTTCATTTAGCCAAAGTAAATTTAAGGGTTAAAGACTACAGTTTTAGTGCTATTGGGACTTGAGAGACTAATCTGATCCACTCAGTTTACAGAAGAGAAAACAGATTCAGTTTTAGTGACTTGCCTAGGGACACACAGTTATAACACAAGTAAAACTAGATAACCCTGAGATCACATAGTTAATGAGCCTGGGGTGTCAATTTTCAGATGAAGACATTAAAGTCATATATAGTCATATGAAAAAATGCTCTGTTACTATTAATTTACCACCTCACACCTCTCAGATTGGCTAAAATGACAAGAAAAAATAATATAAATGTTGGAGGGTATGTAGAAAAATGGAGACACTAATACATTGTTGCTGGAGTTATTAATTGATCCAACCATTCTGGAGAGCAGTTTGGAACTGTACTCAAAGGACTATAAAATTATTCATACCAAAGAAATCATAAAAGAGGGAAAAGGATGAACATATGCAAAAATGTTTGTAGCAATCCTTTTTATGGTGGCAAAGGATTGGAAAATGAGTAGATATTGGTTAACTGGGGAATGGCTGAATAAGTTACAGTACATGAAAGTAATGGAATATTATTGTTCTATAAAAAATGCTAAACAAACTCATTTTAGAAAGGCCTAAAAAGATTTACATGAAGTGATGCTAAGGGAAACAAGCAGAACCAGGAAAACATTGTACACAACAGCAAGATTGTATGATGATCAACTATGATAGGCTTGGTTTTTCTCAAAGGTTCAGTGACCCAAGGCAACTCCAATAAACTTTAGGAAGAAAACATCATCTTCATCCAGAGAGAGAACTATGGAGACTGAATGTAAATCAACACATGCTATGTTCACTTTTTTTTTCCCTTTTTTTTTTTTTTTTTGCTCATGGTTTTTCCATTTTATTCTGATTTTACTCTGATTCAAAAAGAAATATGTAAAAAAATGCACATGTATTACCAAAAAAGTTTTTTACATGTAAATGTAAAATTTACAGTTACATGTAAATGTTTTTACATGTATTCCTAGATAATAATATTTTTAAATAAATAAATAAAAATAAATGAATGCCTGAGGTGGGATATGGTTATTTAATCAATCAACAAATATTTGTTAAATGCTTACTATGTTCCATATGATAGGTCTATATGACAGACATAGTATTAAATATTATAGATTCACAACTGGAAAGGACTTCAAAGATCATTAAAGTACCAGCAGTTTACAAATGAGGAAACTGAGACCCAAAGAGTTTTCATGACTTACCCGATCAAACAACTAGGGTAGAATTTGAACCCTGAAAGTCTTCCCTACATGATTCCTTGACAAGAGTACTTCATGCTTCTTCAGTGGAAAACATGCAATACAAACACAAAAATATGCTTGTCCTGTTATTTTTTGACAGAGGAAGAACTAACTCTCTTCTATTTCATCATTTTGTCCTGATGTAACTTTTTTTTTCCTGTTTGTAGTTAGAGCACTGCCTCCCAAGTTTTAACAATGACAGATTTCCATTTCAAAAAAAATCATATTTAAAGAATTGATTGTTTCTAAAATAAATCCAAACACTGAGACAGAGACCACA
This sequence comes from Myrmecobius fasciatus, assembly GCA_023553655.1. Taxonomy (NCBI): domain Eukaryota; kingdom Metazoa; phylum Chordata; class Mammalia; order Dasyuromorphia; family Myrmecobiidae; genus Myrmecobius; species Myrmecobius fasciatus. The sequence continues at coordinate 456,938 of JAJPUD010000570.1, read as the reverse complement.
ATGTGTTCAAAAAAGATAACACCAATTTCACAAGGCTGGATTTCAGGTAGCAGGTCCAAGTTAAAACTCCTAATCTTTCTGGGAAGGCAATTTCTGAGGACCTGGGCAGGATCTGGGGTAAAGTTCAGGAAAGTACAGATTTTGTGATGAACTTAAATGTTGCTCCTCATATTCATTTCACCAATTTGTGCTTTGGGTAAGAAGAGTGATGTTGAAATTAAATGAGTGTCTCTCTCTGTCTCTGTCTCTATGGCTCACTCTCTAAAATGATGTATTAGAACTCAGCTGGCTGCCAAAATATCTGAGGGAGCCAGAGGAACGCCCAGTATGGAACAATAGATACATTCTTGGTGTCAATTGTAACCTTTTAAAAAAATAATAATAATAATAAATATTTCCTCCCTGTGATATGACTGACATTCTTCATTTATTAGTCAATTTGGGAATGATAAGATAAACAAAAGGTTATCTCTCAGAATCTCCCCTTCCCCCACAACACAAATATAAAATTCAGCTAAAAATAAGAGCTATTTCCAAAAAAGTCAAACAGGATTCTCCTGAATCTCTTTCACTTAAAAATATACTAAAGTAAGAATTAATGTAAGGCTAGTTCCTTGGCTCAGTTTCTTTCTGACATGATCATCAGATCATAGCCCTAGAACTGAATTTGATCTTAAAAGTCATTTACTTCAATCCTCTCACTTTACACTGGCAGACGTCAAAAGGAACTAAGTTCAAATCTTGTCTCAGACACTTACTAGTTGTGCAACCCTAGGTGGACCATTTAACCCCAATGGGGGAAAATAATTTATTAAAAAATAGCAAAAGAAAAGAAAAGAAAAAAAATGCTTTAAAAAAATTTAAGTGATTCTCCCAAGGTCACACAGATAGTAGCATCAGAAATAATCTCTGAATCCAGGAACTCTGACTATAACCAGTGTTCTTGCCATGAGGTGGATAAAAATACAGGAAGACCCAGCTTCAAATGCTATTTCTATTAACTCTGGGTTTATGACCCTCTACAAATCTTTAATCTGTCAATCATTGCCCCAAGCAACTTTCTAAGACTATAAATTGCAGAAGCTGTCCATCTACTTTGGTGGTGCGAGGTTCCACACTTGGATGAAAATTATTTTTTTAAAATTTTAATCTTTCAATGATTAATTTCCCTATTACCTTGGAATTATTTTTCTACCATTTTTCTCTCCTTCCCTCAATTTAGTTGATCTTTACCTTTTATTTCATATTTGGCTTGTTATGTGAACAGGGTGTGTTGATAATACTAAGAAAAACACCCCAAAGCAGAAAAACAAGAATATGATTACAGTTGTCTGTCTTTTCTCTTGCAGGGACAGCTACTGTCCCAGTCCCTGGACCCTCCCTACTTCCCCCCACTTTCCATGGGCCACTTCCTATGCTCTAGGCTTTTCATAATTTTGGGACTGAGGCCAAAATATCACTACCCATAACGGGAGCAAAGGAGGAGTCAGGGCTGCTGCTGCTGCTGCTTCTTTGGCAGTGATTGCTATGCCACTACTTGTTTGCAAATCCCAGAGGGTCCATTTGACGTTTTAGGTTTACAGAGTTTGAACACATCCACCTCTCTTTACCTTATTGAGCTTCAGAACTGAGGACTTCATCTCTAAATCCTAGAGGAGACAAGACCCCAGAGAGGGAGGAAAAGGTGGGGTAATTCAATTCCAATCTTTGGAATCAATCACTTCCATCCCTGAGAGAAACAACCAACAGTCAGCATGTCCCTGGTTTCAGATGAAATAAAACATTTTTTAAGATTGACCCATTTCTTCTTACTCCCTAGAGATTCTCTGTAGCAAGCAATTCTAAGTGGTAAGGGATTTTTTTTGTTTTTTAGATTTTTGTGCTCCTCTTAACCCTTGACCTCCAAAGAAACTTTGTTCATGATTTTAGGAAAGAATAAGAAAGAATCAAAATTCTATAGCAAAATTGGTCCAAGACATCTAGAGTGCATGATAAGACTGCACACTTCAGAACTCTCAGTGTGATAAAGGCACATTAAGTAAAACTCCATATAAATGTAGTAGAAAACAATCTAGATGCTGCATTTTTGCCAAAATATGTCAGAGACAATTTTGTAATATATAAGCAGTTCTACTTTGAGAGATTCCGATGAGTTGAAATCTGACAGATCAGAATGCTCTCTGATCTAAGCAACTTGTAAATGATATTTTATAGTACAGAGAAGGTCTTGAATCCAGGAAGACCTGAATTCAAGTCTCACATACCCTGGTTGTGTGACTCTGGGCCAGTCATTCACCTAGCAGTTTTCTAGGCAGATCTCTGAGTTACAGAAAAAGTGCCAATTTGAACAGATCAAAAAGCATTTATGAAGTGCCTATGATGTGCCAGGCACTGTGCTAATTTCTGGGAATACCAACAAAAGGCAAAAGACAATCTGTTCAAGTAATCAATGGAGAGAAGACACCAGAATTAAGGAGGACTTTTGCCCAAGACTTGAGAAGCCAAATGCCAGCAGGTGAAAATGAGGAGGCATTGGAAAATAAGTGGGTGAGGGGTAGAGGGTGAGTGGGTAGGAGAGGTAGGAGAGGTAGAAGGGAAGCCAGGTAGTCAAAATGCCCAGAGTTGAGAGATGGAGTGTCTTGGGAAGGTGGGGAGGAGTAAGGTGGAAGAAGATTGGAAACATAGGGAAGGGGTTGAATGTGGAACAAAGGATTTTCTATTCTATTTTGGGGGTGATAGAGACACTGGAGTTAATTAACTAGAGAGAGTAACATATGAGAATTCCTACAGCAATCAAATCATAGATCTAGTTACTATTTCTCTCCCTGTAAAACAAACAACAAAGATTCTTCAGCAACTTAAAGCAAAGATGGATAGCTTAAGTTCAGAGAAAGGATGCTGACTCTAGAGCTAGAAGACCCAGGTTCTCCTGATTCTTATGTTTGCTACTTATGTCAGTGTCATATGCTTCTACATATATACTATTGTTAAAGGTAAATAAGTCACTTAATCTCCCTGGGATAAGCTTCCTGCTTTAAATCTATGATTCTATGATTTACTTAATTGACCAATGGGAAAAATGTCTTCCAGAAACTACAGACTCTCACTTAGCTGGTCAGAGGTAAACTAAAGGAATACCCCTCTTAACAGGATTGAATAAGGACACTCACTTTTATAGACAACAACCAGGTAGTACCGTGGACAGAGGGTCAGATCTGTAGTGAGGAAAACATGAGTTCAAATCCTACTTCAAACACATATTAGCTGTGTAATCTTGACCAATACACTTCACCTCTGTCTGCCTCAGTTTCCTCAACTGTAAAATGGGGGAAATAATAGCATCTATCTCACAGAATTGTTGTGACGATAAAATATTTTTAAAGCTTTTAGCATGGTGTCTAACATGTAAATATGTTCTGTATAAATGTTTTTATTATTATTATCAGTTTTTGACCAGCAATAATCTGTCCATGATCTCATCTAGGGAAATAAGATCTTTCCCTGACACTAGGATTCTATTAAAATAATACTCTTCAAACTAGGCACTGTTATAATAGTTTCTTATTAAACTGTAATAAACTTCTTAAACTGAAATCTCAATGTTATATACTTCTATATTACATACTAAAAATACCTTTTTAAATTATTTTTATTGAGTTGAATCATTTTGGTTATGTGTGACTCTTTGTAACTCTATTGGGCTTTTCTTGGCAAAGATAATGGGTGGTTTGCCATTTTCTTCTCCAGCTCATTTACAAATGAAAAAACTGAGTGAATCTGGGTTAAGTGACTTACCTAGGATGACACAGGTATTAAGTGTTCAGACCAGATTTCATTAAATATCTTAGTTCTAAACCCTTCCTAATGCTGTCTAATTCTACTAGCTATACCTTTAACACTACCATAGTATGTTGTTTTCCATTTTTGAGATTTGAGAACTAAGCACTCAAATTTGGAACATATATTGACTTCTTTCCCCCTATCACCACTTAAAAAAGGTGCCCAGTTAGGGTCTAGTGTTCTTTCAACTTAAAATTGCCATAAGTGGGGTGGGAAAGACCCACACCTTAAAACAAAATCCAACCCATCATAACCTTAATACAGGTATTGTATTATAAAAACCCCACTAATTTTCATGTCCCTTTAAAAAAATATCTAAGGGATGTGTGTGTGTATACAAAGACATAGCATACATGCTAGAATATATATTTCTATATGTTATAGAAATTAACACACATATATATATTATAAAAATAACCTTGAATTTGTTTTTTTACACAGAAACTAACACCAATGGAGTTGTTTTCAATAAAATATCTGTTTCTATCTATCTATCTATCTATCTATCTATCTTTATCTGTCTATCTTATGTATAATATATAAAAAACACATATTTGTATATACTACCTATATACATATGTAGAAAGTTATTTTAAGCATTGAATGTGGGTCCTCTGACTTGAGTCTAATTTTTACCATGTTCCCTGATGCTTTCTATTCAAATAGGAGCTAGGAAGAAGGAAAAGAATGAGAGAAGAATAAAAGTAAAGCAGAAAACCTAAATGTTACCTGCCAATCATATGCTTAGCTAGAAGCCATAAATTTCTAAGCATCATGACAATTCAAGGCCAAGACTCCCAAGACTGCCCTTGACTTAAGTGACCGTTGGTGTTAGCCCACAATATTTTTGGCAGATAGACAGCTGCAATGTCTGTTAACAACCGATGTAATTCAATGGGCCATTTTTATTAGCTTTGGTTGTTTTAGTATGGAAAAAAAAGAGCATGTATATGCATGGTTACCCGACTTCAACACTAACAGGAAGGAAAAGGCTAGATAATTAGCATGGGATTTTCTTTTAATCCATAAAACAGCTTTTCTTTTATTATACAAAGTGATTCACATTAATAATGAGGCATGCTTCATGTTGCATGACATGTAAAAAGGTTAAAAAAAATACTACCCGAATTCCCCCCGCCCACTCATGGTTCAAACATGGCAAGGTACAGTTTGTCATTAAATGACAGCTGCTGGGTCTGTTGAAAGAAATTCTAAAGGTATTCTTCACTTATTGTAAATGTGACCCCAAAGGTCAAAATGAATATCTTTGGTGAAGAAAGTACAGCTTCTGTCAATTTACTGTTATAGCTATACATACATACATATATAAATATATTCATTTTATAGAAAAGCACTTTTTGAAAGTTCTTGTCTAATGTGTTGGGGTCTTCCCTAGTCCTTATGGGAACAATAACATTGCACTTTTCTTTTTACTAAAAGTCCCCTTGCTTGGCTAACGCCACATAGAGGCAAAGCCAGAAGGAGTCAGAATGTCTTGATAAAGCAAAAATTGAGCTCGAGAACCAATTTTTTTTCATTTTATTAAAGCTTTTTATTTGCAAAACATATGTATGGATAATTTTTCAACATTGACCCTTGCAAAGCTTTCCATTACAAATTTTTCCCCCTACTCCCCACCACTCCCCTAGATGGCAGGAAGTCTACTACATGTCCCTCTCTCTGGGTGTATATGGTCTTCATCACTGAACAATTGGAAGTGGTTTGAAACATTTCATTGTTGAAGAGAGCCATGTCCATCAGAATTGATCATCATATAGTCTTGCTGTTGCTGTGTATATTGATCTCCTGGTTCTGCTCATTTCACTCAGCATCACTTCATGCAAGTCTCTCCAGTCCTCTCTGAAATTGTCCTGTGGTCGTTTCTCACAGAACAATAATATTCCATAACATCCATATACCATAATTTATTCAGCCACTCTCCAATTGATGGGCATCCATTCAGTTTCCAGTTTCTAGCCACTACAGAAAGGGCTGCCACAAACATTCTTGCACATGTGAGTCCCTTTCCCTCCTCTAAGATCTCTTTGGGATATAAACCCAATAGAAACACTGCTGGGTCAAAGGGTATGCACAGTTTGATAACTTTTTGAGCATAGCTCCAAATTGCTCTCCAGAATGGTTGGATCCGTTCACAGTTCCACCAACAATGTATCAGTCTCCCAGTTTTCCCACATCCCCTCCAACATTTGTCATTTATCTTTTCCTGTCATTTTAGCCAATCTGCCAGGTGTGTAGTGGTACCTCAGAGTTGTCTTAATTTGCATTTCTCTGATCAATAGTGATTTGGAACATTTTTTCATATGACTACAAATGGTTTTAATTTCATCATCTGAAAATTGTCTGTTCATATCCTTTGACCATTCATCTATTGTAGAGTGGCTTGAATTCTTATAAATATGAGATAATTCTCTATATATTTTAGAAATTAGGCCTTTATCAGAACCCTTAAATGTAAAGGTGATTTCCCAATTTATTGCTTCCCTCCTAATCTTGCCTGCATTAGTTTTATTTGTACAGAAACTTTTAAACTTAAAATAATCAAAATTATCTATCTGGTGTTCAATTAAGAGTTTCAGTTTTTCTTTGGACACAAATTCCTTCTTTCTCCACAGGTCTGAGAGGCAAACTATCCTATGTTCCTGTAGTTTGCTTATAATATCACTATGTCTAAATCATGAACCCATTTATATCTTATCTTGGTATGTGGTGTTAGGTGTGGGTCAAGCCCTAATTTCTTCCATACTAGTTTCCAATTTTCCCAGCAATTTCTGTCATATAGTGAGTACTTATCCCAAAAGCTGGGGTTTTGGGGTTTATAGAACACTAGATTACTATAGTTATTGCCTAGATTGTCCTGATATCCTATCCTATGCCACTGGTCGACTACTCTATTTCTTAGCCAGTACCAAATGGTTTTGATGACCATTGCTTTATAATATAATTCTAGATCTGGCACAGCAAGGCCACCTTCATCAGCCTTTTTTTTTTTCATTAATTCCCTTGAAATTCTTGACCTCTTGAAGAACCAAATTTTCTAACAGGTACACATTCCCTATAGAGCTTTCCCAGGACCTGCAAGATTTGGGGAAAGTCAACAAAGAAGGAATTGGGAGACTTCTTTCCATACAAGAGCCGAGAGATGTAAGGACAGTCAGAAAGCTGTTTGTGTTAGCATTAACACCCTATTCTTCATTTCCCAGCAAGCTGCATTCTTCTAGTTTTCTCTATTATGCTCCACGAATCTCTTCAATCTGGAAAATCACTTTGGCCCTAGAAGTCACAACCATGCCCAATGTAACTCCTAATTGGAGAGTAGAAAGCTCCTCCCAGATCTTTTATTTAAGGAAGTCATCCAGACCAGCCATTTCTTCTTACCAAATTTTAGGCTAAATATCCTTCCTCTCTTTGTCTCTTTGTCTCTGTCTCGGTTTCTGTTGCTCTCTGTCTCTGTCTCTCTCTATTTCTTTCTGTCTTTTTCTGTATCTCTCTCTCTTCTCCCTCTATTTCCTTTTTCTTTTTATGTGTGACCTTCCCCACTAGAATGTAATTCTCTTGAAGACAAGAAGCAAATTTCTTTTTGCTTTTATCAAAATATTAGGAGACATCCTGTTTTCCAGAGCTAAGATTCAGCAAGCAATCTGTGCCCTGAGCTTGACATAATAACAATCCTTTGGACTCTGGATGATCTCACCCTATAGCAAAATTACATAATTATTATATTGCTTTGACCAGCACCCAGTGTTCTCTGAGCTTGGACAAGCACTGGACAAGTATAGTTCTGCTGTAAATCAAACTTTTCTCATTATGGCTTGTTACCTTTCATTCATTCAGGACTATAGCTCACTTCTTGGCCATTGGTATAAGTATTGAGATCTCCCCACACTTCCTCGAGTCCTCCCATTAAGGGTGGAACCCTGACACATCTATTTAATTCCCCTTCTTGCTTGTAAACTGTTTCTCTCACTGTGAAATTAAACTTTTGTTTGAGTCTTGATTCTCTTGTCTCCTGCCTGCTCTATTGTATTTCTAGCACTGGAGCTTGTTAAATACTTGTTGCTTAACTTGCCTACTAGACCATGAAGTTCATGAAAGCAGGGATCCTGTTTTGGTTAAGTTTTATATCATTCTCAGTGTCTACCTAGCAAAGTGCTTTGCACAAAATGAGTGCTTAATAATGACTCTTTTTTTATTGAGGAGATTTGTTTGTTTAAAAGGATGAACAATAAAAGATCCTACCAATTATCCAATGTTCCAAATTGCTAAAAAAAAAAAAATTAAAGACCTTTCAGATTTACTTTTTTTTTTTAACTCTCTTTAAAAATAACTTTTGATTACTTAGAGATAGGATTTCATTGGATAGGAAGCTCCCAATGAAAAGCTTCTCTTACCAAGTCAGGTCAGCACTTTTTCTCCATTCGATAGTCAAAGAGAATTTCCTGGGAATGTTGAAAAATTAAAGGACTTTACCTAGAAAATAACATGTGTGAGAATAATAATGATAACTATAGTAATAGCTAGCTTTTTCAAAAGGCTTTAAGATTTGCAAAACACTTTACATTTGTCATGTCATTGGATACTCACAACAGATCTAGGAGATAGATATTATTATTATTATTCCTATTTTACAATGAAGAAATTAGGGTAGACTGAGATTAAGAGACTTGTTCATGGTTACAAAGCAGAATTTGAACCCAGATTCTCCTAATTCCAAGTCTCACACCCTATCCTTGCTGTCTGTAAAATAAAGTTCTTTTGAGTACAGTTCCAGGGTACCCAAACCTCACATGAATCTGCCAAGAAGAAAATTTTTTTAAAAACGACCTGGGCCAGTTCTTCCTGACTTTGAGCTTAGTTCTCTATTTAAAACTATGTCTCTAACTAAACTATGCTGACAAAAAACAACAACAACAATAACGATAGATCTATATCTAAATGTAGATATATCTACATCTTAACACTATGAGAAAGTTAGGAGGATCAGTACATAAAGCACTGGCTCTGTCGTCAGTAAGGCCTGAGTTCAAATATAACCTCAGTCATATGCTAGTTGCATGATCCTGGGTAACCTGTTTGCCTCAGTTTCCTCATTTTGTAAAATGGGGAGATAATAGTGCTACCTACTTCCCAAGATTGTTGTAAGGATCAAATGAAATCATATTTCTAAAGCACTTTTAAAATGATATATGAATATTTCTAAATATAGACATTTTATTTCTAAGGCAGGATATAAATCCTAGTTATTATTACTGTTGCTATTAAATTTACAAAGGGTTTCTGTGAAGTCAGTATTAGTATTATATCCCTTAGTTTTCTCATCTGCAAAAGGATAAATTGGACCTATTGATCTTTAAGATCTTTCAGCTCGGGGCATCTAGGTGGTGCAGTGAATAGAGCACCAGCCCTAAAGTCAGGAGGACCTGAATTCAAATCTGGCCTCAGACACTTAACACTTCCTAGCTGTGTGACCCTGGGCAAGTCACTTAACCCCAATTGCCTCAGCAAAAAAAATTAAAATAAAATAAAAATCTTCCAGCTCTACCAATTATGATTTCAGAGGTAAATAAACTGAAACTCAAAGATATTGTTATAAGTATAACAGGGATCTGATACATATATAAAACACTTTGTTTCTTCATGGGAACAACCTGGAAGTCTTGTTTCTGGGGGAATCATAATGACAAGCAAGGAATACCTTGGAGAGACAGACTATGTAGTGGGCATTAGATCTTGCATAACTGGCTCTGGTCAGCTAACCATGTGTGGAAGACAAAGCTTTTGCCTGTTGGGGCATTCACAAGGACATATTAGCTTCCAGTACCATCTCTATCTAACTTCATAAAATGACCCCTCTGCTCACAGTGCCTGGTGAAGTGAATGAAATCTTCAACCACAGGAGTTTAAAAAATGTCCTTAGAAAAAGTTAAAGGAATCTAGGAGTTAGAGCTCAGTCTAATTGAGAAAGTTAACATATTGGGCATACTTCCCCTTTATTCTGTTTTTATCAATATTATATAATTGAGATACATTAGAAAGAAAAGGATATTTTAATTCTGTTACATGATGGCAAAGTCTCTGCTAATCTAGCAATGTCTTTGTCCAGCTCCCCTTCCCCCCCAATTGGACCTAGGAGGTATTAGGCAAAATGTTTGTCTGTTTTGGCTAGAGTGCTGAAGTAAAAATCTCTTTGTAAAAGTTAATCAGTGTTAAATGGAATTGGAATGTTGATCACCAGCCCTTTAAAATTCACCTAGCAGAATGAGGTAACAGTTGATCAAGAAAACACAAGATTATGTCAGTTCCTGAACTACACATTTATGGGTTTTTTTTAAATAAATTAATCCACTTAATAAACAGTTAATTTCATACATATATATATAAATTCATAGATCTATCCCATTATTTTTTTAAATTTTTATTTATTAATACTTTTTATTTGCAAAACATATGTATCGGTAATTCCTAAACATTAACCCTTACAAAGCTTTCTGTTACAAATTTTTCTTCCCTACTCCCCACCCCTCCCCTAGATGGCAGGATATCCACTACATGATAATTATGTTAGAATACTTAAGAAATCGAATATATGTATAGTTATCGCATCATTTTTTGTGCAGGAGAAATCGTATCTACAAGAAAGAATAATCCGATAAAGGAAATACAATGCAAGCAAACATCAATAGAGAACATGAAAATGTTATGTTGTGGTCCACATTTCACATCCCGCTCTCTGGGTGTATATGGCTCTCTTCACCAAACAATTGGAACTGGTTTGAAGCATTTCATTGTTGAAGAGAGCCATGTCCATTAGAACTGATCCTCATATAGTATTGTTGTTGCCATGTATAATGATCTCCTGGTTCTGCTCACTTCACTGAACATCAGTTCATGCAAGTCTCTCCAGGCCTCTCTGAAATAGTCCTGCTGGTCGTTTCTTACAGAGCAATAATATTCCATAACATTCATATACCATAATTTATTCAGCCATTCTCTAATTGATGAGCATCCATTCAGTTTCCAGTTTCTAGCCACTACAAAAAGAGCTGCCACAAACATTCTTGCACATGTGGGGCCCTTTCCTTCTTTTATGATTTCTTTGGGATATAAGCCCAATAGAAACACTGCTGGGTCAAAGGGTATGCACAGTTTGATAACTTTTTGAATATAGCTCCAAATTGCTCTCCAGAATGGTTGGATCCGTTCACAGCTCCACCAACAATGCATCAGTGTCCCAGTCTTCCCACATCCCCTCCAACATTCATCGTTATCTTTTCCTGTCATTTTAGCCAATCTGACAGGTGTGTAGTGGTACCTCAGAGTTGTCTTAATTTGCATTTCTCTGATCTAGTGATTTGGAGCACCTTTTCATATGATTATAAATAGTTTTAATTTCATCATCTGAAAATTGTCTGTTCATATCCTTTGACCATTTATCAATTGGAGAATGGATTGAATTCTTATAAATATGAGACAATTCTCTATATATCTTAGATATGAGACCTTTATCAGAACCATTAAATGTAAAGATGATTTCCCAATTTGATGCTTTCCTCCTAATCTTGTCTGCATTAGTTTTGTTTGTACAGAAACTTTTTAACTTAATATAATCAAAATTATCTATCTGGTGTTCAATTAAGAGTTCCAGATCTTCTTTGGACATAAATTTATTCCATCTCCACAGGTCTGAGAGGTAAACTATCCTATGTTCCTCTAATTTGGTTATAATATCACTCTTTATATCTAGATCATGAACCCATTTAGATCTTATCTTGGTGTGCGGTGTCATATCCCATCATTTTTTACAAATGTTTGGCAAAACCACATTATAGGGTGATGAGGTCCTGGATCACAAAGGAGGGTTGGCAGAGAAAACCTGAAGTACTGATAAGTTTACTCCCTGAGGCAAGCAGTGAATGGCACTGATGGGGATCACCTCAACCTTACAGTTTCACCTCCTGTGAAAGTCTTGGGTAACCCTACCTTACTGTATCCAATCAGAAAGCCAAGTTTTAATGTCTTAACCCTGCCCCCCTTTCTGCCAAGTTAAATTTCTCCTATAAATTTGCCTATGACCTATGCCATCTTTGCTGATCCCTTTTGGATTAGCTTGCCACAGGGTTCAGCTTCATGATGTCTTTTTTCCCATCCCCTCCTTTATGCCTTATGGTATTGTTCTCCTTCTTATAGTTAACTAATTTTTTTAGAGTGCTAAACTACTGTATGGATTTAACCTGCCAGCCAGTGGTGTACTTCCATCTCATAGTGAATGCCCTTTTTCCTGGCTAATTGTGAGTTCCACCAGGGAACGTGTATTTTCCATTGTTGATTGTGAAAATCACTTTCCTTGCTATTTCTATTTCACGTTTACCACTCCTGATTTCTACTTTACCTATTTACTTTATCCATAACTTCTCATAAATTAAAAAAAAAACTTTTGGCAAGGAGAAAAGCCTTTGTGAGTTCTTCACATGTGAATTGCTACTGAACCCCATGATCTGGTGCCTTCATCAATATCATTTGGAGGTGAACCTGAATCTCATCATAGGAAACAGTACTACAGAAACAATGTCATCAATGGTTGGTCAGTAGTGATTCTGGGGTGGTTTTTGGTCATAAGTCATTAACAATGTTATCTTGAAATGGCCTTGGGGTCACTTATACATTGCTGGATTAGTAGAGGTTTTGCCATCATGTAATAGAATTAAAATATCCTTTTCTTTCTAATGTATCTCAATTATATTGTATTGTTAAAACAACAGAATAAAGGGGAAGTATGTCCAATATGTTGACTTTCTAAGTTTTAAAAATGTTTATCTAGTTCATTAATCTTCTCCTTTTCTATTTTGTTTATATAAGTTTTGTAAGAATATGATTTTGTCCCAGAGAACTGATGCACTTCAGAATTGTATTCAGAAGATCTAATATTGCAAAACTGGATCTCTACACAAGGCATTTCACGTTCATGGGTTTCAGTTTCCTCATGGGTAAAATAAGAGGGGTGAACTAACTAATCCCAAAAATACTTTTCAGCTCTACCATACTAGGATCATAGAAATGATTTTCTGAATTTTTTTTTATTTTATAAAAAGATTTGTTAATTTGTAAGCATTGACCTAAAGTTCTCCTATTTGTGAAGACAAATTATGAACTTTTTTCTTTTTTTTTTCAGGAGACAGAGAATTCCTCCTGAATGAATGGAACCATTTATTAAGTACTTTGCTAAGATTCTGAGGTTATAAACACAAAAGTCAGTCCCTTCCTTCAAGGAGCTTACATTCTAATAAGAAGAGGCAATATGTATTTGAAGAGTGGTAGTCAGGGAGGGATGCTTGGTTTGAGAATTAATAAGGATGATGCATAATGAAATTAATTGATATGTTCTTTCTAAAAACAAATAGTATTGACTTGATTAGATTTCTTAAAACAAGAGGTAGAGGTGGTTGGACTGACAAGGGGCTGGGATTGACAGATAAATAAGACATCAAACAGGGTTTGGTCTGTGCACTTGTAAGTAACCTATATACTCTAAAGTCTTTGTTCTATACTTTGGGGGTATGAAAAAGCAGTGATTTTTAAAAGTATGAGTAATGTATATAGACTAGAATATTTCTTATCATATTCTAGTAATAACAAGGTGCAATGTAAGCAATGAACTGGATTATTATGAATTTTCCTCTTCCGGGCAACCAGCAACTTCCTCCTTGTTTTTGGGTGGAGTAATTATGCTAAGTAGCAAAAAAAAGTTTTTAAGTACTCATTAGCATCTAGGAATCTGAAACTTTTTTTAGTAATAGCATTACCTATTTGCTTTTTTAGATTCCTGTAGCTGTAAAAATGATGAAACACTCATTATTCTGTAATAAGTATGTATTGATATCTTCTTAGATCATGAAAATTATTCCAAGATTTTGAGATTGGCTTATTTGAGATCTCTATCTGATATAATGATAATTTGAGTATTTTACATTTTTGAAGGTATTCTGCTGGGGTTTTTTTATGTTCTCAGTTTTGTTAATATGTAATTGAACAATATATTCTGATTATTTTAAAATTTATTCTAATTTAGCTAATATTTCCCCTTGTCCATTTACTATTTTAATGATTTGTTTTTTTTTTTTCTGCTCTCTTCCTTTTAATCAGATTAGCTAAGGATTTATCAAATTTATTAGTCTTTTCAAAGAATGAGATTTTTATTTTACATATTTCTATGGGGTTTTTTGTTTCCTATTTATTTGTTTCCCCTTTAATTTTTGGTGCTCATTTTATGTTCGTTGTTGACTTTCTAAGTTTTAAAAATGTACATTCAGTTCATTAATTTTCTCTTTTTCTATTTTGTTCATATGTGTTTGTAAGGATATGACTTTCTCCCGGAGATATGATGCACTTCAGAAATGTTGTATTGTTTCATCATTTATGATTTTCTTTCACATAACTGTTAATTGTTCTATGGTTTGTTCTTTGACACATTCATTATTTATGATTTCATTTTTTGTCTCCACTTGGCCTGTACCTTTTGTTTGTGTCCCTGAACCAATTACTACTTCTATTATGATATGGTTGTAAAAGGTATTTTTTAGTATTTCTCTTTAAATTTGTTTGCAGTATCTTTGTGCTCATAATCAATCTTTCTAAAAGTTCCATGTGGTGCTAAGAGGTGAAAACACACACACACACACACACACACACACACACGTGCTGCCCCATTTAAAAGATTCCATAAGTCTTTTAACTCCAGTTTCTCCAGCATTTTTTTCAGTTCCATATTTTCCTTTTTGTTTATCTTCCAGTTAGACTTATCCAAAACTAAGAAAGGGATAATGAAGCCTCCTGTCACTAGTGTATTATTGTCCATGTCTTCTTGTAGCTTGTATAATATTACTTTTATGAATTTAAGTGCTTAAGCATTTGAAATATATAAGTTTATTATTGATATCGATTTATTGTTCATGGTTTCTTTCAACATAATACTTGTTTATTTTTTTAATTTTTGAATGTTTTTTTTCTTTGTTAGATAGCATGATTGAAATCCCTTTTTTAGATTCATTTACTGTATAGAAATTTTTTTTCATCTTCTCAATTTTATTTTGCATGTGTCTTATTTTTTAAATGTGCTTCTTACAAGAACAAATTGTAGAGTTTTGTTCTTTTATCCAACCTTTCCTTTTTTGTTTTATTAAACTGGTTAATCCATTTACATTTAAAGTTGTGAATTTAGGCTTGTATTTCCTCCATCTGTCTATAATCTTTTTTCTCCCCAATATATGATTTTTCTCCTTTTCTGTTATAAATATGGAACTATGTTCCTTCAGCTACTTTACCTTAATCTTTTTTTTAAGATGACCCTGTTCCCACTACCTCTCTTCTCACTGCTGATTCCCTTCATTGATTTATTACCCCATTTATTTTGGAGTTTTGCTTATTCATTCCTTTTTCTCTCATGATTTTATTTGGTTATGTAATTCTTCTCTCTTTTCCCATTTCAGTCAAGTAGCTTCCCCATTCTTCTTTACTCCTTCAGCTAGTATTATTCATTAGATTTTTTTAAATTTCATTTTTGCACCCCTTCCCAAAAATAATTTCTCACACTCTTCATTATCCAATTTCTCTTTCTGTCTACTCTGGATCCTTATTATCTAATTCATAATACTACTAAATATCTTGTCCCTCTTCCTTTGTATTTCTTATGCAACCAATACTTCCACAAAATAGCCAGTTTAGGTTCTCCCTTAAAAGTGATTTTTACTATTGCTTTGTAAAACTTGCCCCATGTATTCCCCTTTTCCATGGTGCTTCATCTCCAGAATAATGCCAACTATCATGAGTGTCAGAGAGGACACTGTCCCATGTTAGGACCTTCCCCTCTCCATATCCCTGATTATACTATATATATATGTGTGTGTGTGTGTGTAAATATATATGCACATATGTATATATACACACTTATACACATACAACCTATATGTATACACATATATACAACATATATATCATATATATTTATACATATATATATATATACAATATATGTGTGTATGTATATGGGTCTATAACTTACTTTCCTGGTTACCTTTTTTTATTCCAATCTCCTCAAAAATCTCCTTTCTAGCTCCATGCTCCACCACTCCAAGTTCCAGTTGCACTTAGGAGTTCTAATGTCCCTCTTCCTTCCAAAGTAAGATGAGAAAGCTTTTCAGGCATTAAATCCCTTAAGCTATATTCAGTGCAAGGTCCTTTTCTGCCTTCAGAGACCATCTCTCTACACTCATAGGAACATTCATCAGTGGAATCACCTTCACCACCAAAGCAAGGCCTCCTTCCTTTCCCTCAATCCTTCCTTCTCCTCCTCACCTATTCCCCTCTAGACTTTTTTCTTTTAGAGACTACAGAGATCACTTTCTCTTAATGCTAGCTATTAATTTGCCCTTTGCACAATAAAAATTTCTCTCTCTAAACTATTCCCCTACCTCCTTTTATGTACCCTTCCATGTTGTAATGTAATCCCATATAATAATATTGATTTACCTGTAACAAGATTTCATCCACAATGCACTAGGTCCACATTTTCACTGTTGTTTCTCCCATATTTTCATCTTCTTCCCTCTTTCCTTGTGTACATTAGGCATTCTCTTTATTGTCACTCTTACTATTACTATTCTTTGCTTGCTGCATTTATTCATTCTTTCTTCATTTCTGTTGTTTGGGATATTTAGGAAGCAAATAATCTCTTTAGTTCTGGCTTTCTTTCTAAAAATGTTTCAACTATTTCTTTATTATTGAACATCCATCTTTTTTCAGATACAGTTAAGCTCATGTTTGTAGGATAAATCACATCAGGCTGCATCTGGAGCTCCATTGTTCTTTGGAACATATTATTCCATTCCCTTCTATATCTTTGGGTGGATTATTTTTCTTTGTTCTGGAAAGGTTGAGAGGTTGTGAAGACCATAAGGACCAGAAAAAATATCTAATATCCCAACTTGTTGCTCATACAACCCAGAAGTCTCCTCTATAATCATTTTTATATTCCTCAATATTAATTTTATCACAAAAAATGGGAATTTTTTAAATTAATAAACTGATCAAAAAGCATATATTAAGCACCAGCCCTGAAGTCAGGAGGACCTGAGTTTAAATCTGGCCTCAGACACTTCCTGGCTGTGTGACCTTGGGCAAGTCACTTAACCCTAATTGCCTCAGATATATATAGACAGATAGATAGGCATATATAAATGCTAGCTTACCATATGTCAAGCATTTACTGCACTAAGTGTTAGAGACACACAGGAAATTTTTTTAAATGCCTTGTCTCTCAAGGAGCTTACCTTCTGAAGGAAGAGATACCTAAATAGATACTTTATATCCCCTAAAAAGCACAAAGTAGGTGAAAGATAGCCTTATGGGAAAGGCATAACAGCTAAGGAGACCAGGAAAACTCCCCTTGCAGTTCAGGTGGTACCTGAACTGATTCTTGAAGGAAATCATAGACCCTACGGAACTGCCTTCCTCCCACATCTTGCAGTTCTGTGCCTTGTCGCTGTTTGTCTCTCGTTCCTGAAATGTTCTTCTTCCTCACTTCCAACACTTGACTTCCCTGGCCTCATTCAGGATTCCTCTGTCTGCCAAAGCACTTTTCTGTCCCCCTCCCACCCTCATACCTTCTTTTTGACATCCCCTTTCATTTATATTGTTACTGTTCACCCTTCATTTTCCCAGAGGATCAATGTTATCCCAGATGATGTCTTGACTTGTGCATGAATTGGATTTAAGTGAAGCAGTTACCCAGTCCTGAGCCTCTCTCTTCCAGATTGATCAAAGTCCAGTGGCAGGACAAAAGTGGATGACCTTGGTGTCTCTGAGGTTCCTATCAAGCTCTAAGCACTCCACAGAGCCTGCTTTAGCACGACTGTTGCAACAAATTATTCTCACCTGCCCATTCTTCCAGGGAAAGTCTTAACACGCTTGGATAGACTTTCCCCTAAGATTTAAGGCTTGCCAGTTACCCTCAACATGATTTAGTTTGTCTGCCAAGACAGATTATTGGGGTGTGGATGCTGCACAGGTTACCATTTCTTGGAGCCACAGTAATATTTGGGTGAATAAGGTGCACATCAATGAGCAAGTCTGAAAAGGATTTGGTAATCTCTCACACAATCATTTATGAAGTGCCTACTATGTGCTAGCTACTGTACCTTGGTATTCTAAAACAAAAAGAAGTTAGTCCCAGCCCTCAAGGAATTTATAATATATCTGGGAGAAATAATGTGTTTAGATATGTACATATTATATATGTATATACTTATCTATATATACAACATACAAAATAGTTGTATATATTATATACATTGTATACAATGTATAAGTATATACATGTGTAATGTATATACTTATTTATATATACAACATACAACATAGTTTTATATATTATATACATTGTATACAATGTATAAGTATTATCATTACATATGTATATACTTATCTATATATACAACATATAGATCAATGTGAATTTGGGAGGAAAGTACTAGCAGGTGGGGAAACCAGGAAAGACTTGATCCTTGAAAGAAATTATAATGTCTGAGAAGCAGAGGTAAAGGAAAAGTATATTTTAGACCTGGAGGACAGTCACTATGAAGGTACAGATGGGAGATGGAGAGTTGTGTATGAGGAACAGTTTAAAAAATAAATAAATAAAACCAGTTTGACTGGACTATATAGGAAAGGAAGTGATGTCCAAAGAGAGAAGAAAAAATGAATGAGCCATAAACATATCCAGGCCAGTTCAGGTCAGAATCTGGAGGTAATGGAACATTTTACTCTGTAAAGTTTACACAATTCTCAATTACAGATCTTGTATGCAACAGGTTTAGCAACTCTATTCTAAGATAGAATGTACAGGAATCCATTGAAGCATATGCCCTCTTTGAATTAGTCAGGATGGTCTGGAATCATAGTAGGTGGTTAATAAATATCTACTTCGATGGCTGGGTGGCTGAATATAGATATATGGTTTGAGGTAATTAGATGGTAATTAGGTAATTAAAGATTCTGGGAGAATTGATTTATAATTGTCACATTGAGGAGCTTAAGAAGATATGTTTCAGCTGAAACATATCTTCTTAAGCTCCTCAATGAACTTTGGAAAAGAAGAAAGAAAATGTTCATGTTTATGCTACTGACTGAATTGGGGTGATACCGAGTAAAGGCACTAGACTTGATAATTGAAGATGTGGGTTCAAATCCTAGTTCCACCACTTATAAGCTTTGTTTTCTAAGGTAGTCATTTAACTTCTCTGGGACTTGCTTTCTCATCCATAAACAGAAGAGTTTTAATTTAGGAATTGCTTTGGTTCCTTCTATCTTTATTGCTGTTATTGTTGTTGTTCAGTCATGTCCAACTCTACATAACCCTATTTGGAGTTTTCTTGGCAAAGATATAAAAGTTTACCATTCCTTCTCCAGATCATTTTATAAAGGAGTAAACTGAGGCAAACAGGGTTAAATGACTTGGATGGGATCATACAATAGTAAGTGTCCAAAGCTAGATGTGACCTTAGGAAAATGAGCTTCCTGATTTCAGGCCTGCCCCCATCTCCATCTATATAGGATCTGCCAGAGTTTATAATCTACAAACCCAAGGTCATTTTCATGCCATAATAAGGTTTTAGGGTAGGACTTCGGGGAAAGAATATTGTTACCTAAATATCATTATTATTATTTTAATTTAAGAGGCAAAGATGTCTAAGGAATCTGATTTTTTTCTTGCAAAATTACAGTTTTATAGGCTCAGAAAGAAATCAACCCTGTCTACAAGAAAGTCAAGAATAAAAAAATACCAAATTAGCTGAACAAGAACTTTCAAACCTTTTTTTACTGACTTACATATATGGAAGTAGTCATGGAAGACTGGGGTAAGGAAGGAAAAAAACGGGCTCCAAGACAGGCAAAAACTGGCATAGAACCAAATGCTAGGATGTTGTTTTGGGGGAGGGGAATTATCTTTTAAAAACAATAAATTTGATGAAAGGAAAAAGAGGAGGGGAAGAGGAGGAGGAAAAGAAGAAGGAAGAGGAAAAGGAGGAGGAGAAGGGGAAAGGAAAAGAGGAAGGAGGGGAGAGGAGAAGGAGGAGGAGGAGAAAGTGAAGGAGAGAAGAAAGGGGAGGAGGATAAAGGAGGATGGGAGAGACATTTATGTAGCCTTTATGGGTTTGCAAAACACGTTATTTAATTTGATCCTCACAATAGTCCTACATAGTAAGTGATATTCCCATTTTACAGATGAAGAAACTGAGACTGAGTGAGATTAAATGATTTATCCAGGGTTACACAGCAAAACTAAAGTGGGATTCAAGTTCAGGTGTTCTTGACTCCAAATCCAGCTCTTTAGCCCTTCTCCCACCTAGCTGCCTGCATCCTACAGGGAATTCATATAAAGACCAGACTTTTTTAGATTGAAAACTCTTAAAGAGCAGTAATTGTCTTTCTTTTTAATATTTGTATCCCCAACACTTAGCACAGTGCTTAGTACAAAGTATGTGCTTATTAAATGTTTATTGACTTTAATTCTATAAACAATCATTCAGTCAAAAAGGATTAAATTAATTATCTATTATATATATCATGTATTGTTCTAGATATTACAAAAATAAAAATGAAATATTCCCTGCCCTTAAAGAACTTTGGTGGGGGGTGGAGGGGGAATGACCCAATATAGAGTTTTACATATTGAATTTCTTATAGTGAGGTATACCTATCCATAGGAATAGCATGATGGTATAAATCACTAGATAAGAACAATTAAAACTGGAAATGAGATGTACTTTGGCAAGAGATATCAAAAAATACCCCAGTTTTTCAATTGTCTTAGGGAAAAAGAGGACCAGAGAAAATTACACACCCTTTTATAGACAGGAAGGGAAAACTAATAACTTTGTGAATAGCCAGATTTTAATGTCTTTTTCACTTCTGTCTTTATAGAGATCAAATGTAAATAGTTGACCAAGCAAGTCTTAATTGTGAGAGAAAAATGAAAAGCCATATTAGAATAAGGGAAAAAATAATGTATCTGCAAAAACTAACAATGTCTAATGTCATTTAATGAAGCACCAACAGAATTTTTTATTAAAAATATATATATATATTGAAGATATTGAAGTTTTTGTAGTCTGGTGAAAAAGCCAAAGGATAGATAAATTGATTACAACTTCCAAGGACATAAAGGCCATTTTCAGAGTCTTCTAACTAGTTCTCTATGTCCAAGGGAAATAAAAGGAATGAATCAAAAAACACTTAATAAGTTCTTAAAATAGGCCAAGTATTTCACTAAGAATGGGGGATAAAAGTACAAAGTAAAGATGGTACCTGCCCTTAAGGAGCCTTTAATGTAAACAATATACACAGGGGAGTGGGCTTCAATTGCAGTTTGAAGTTTGAGATCTACTTCATACTTCCCAACCTATATACAACTTCCCAAAATATCTGTTAGCATATTGAATCCCTCTGCCAAACCCTGCTCTAGCATGGTACTGCTGCACGAGGATCATTCTGAGTATTCAGGCTTAAAAAGTAACCAAATTTAGCAACCCTTCAAATTGAAGACAATGAATGTATCACTCCATATCATCTCTTTTTACATGCTAAACAATTTATCCTATATATATGCATATATAGAGATATATATCTTGTTTGTATATAGTTCTTTTCACGTTTCATGCTGTCTCTACCATTAGGCAGCAAGTTTTTGGAGAGTAAAGACTGGTTTTTTGCCTTTTTAGGACTTAGTACAGCTCCTGGTACATAGTAGGTGCTTAATAAGTGTTTTTTGACTGGCCAGACTGATTTTTTTTTCCAACTCATTTTTGCTTTGTTTGATCTTGGGGCTTCTCATCATGCTGGTGACTCTCTTCTGAATAGGCTCCAGCTCATGAGAATTCTTCCTTTAGTCTTGATTATGAGACATGGGAGAAGCTCGTACCAGATTATACAGCACAGCATGTATGGTCCAATCAAAGAAGATGCTGTGCTCTCTGAGCAAGGGGGAATTGCAGTAACCAAAAGAAATTTGAGGTTCATTTCAAATATTCACATGAATTATTTGTGCCCAGCCTGTGGTAGAGCCTTCCAAGCTCATCTTGGTGCAGTCACAGTCAAACACACTATACCTTGACCCCAACATAGTGATGGCTCTTGAGTACAAAGGACAATAGATTCTTCCTTTGTCTTATCCCTTGCCCTTATTACATAGCTTTTAATCAATGCTTGTTGATTGATTGATTTGTTGTTTGCTCCCCAAGGACATAATGATGACATATAGATCATAGGATCATACATCTAGAGATAGAAAGGAACTCAAAGGAAATCTTGTCCAATGTCTCAGTTACAGATGAGGAAAATGAACTCCAGAGAGGTTATGTGATTTAACCAAGTTGATGCAACTTCATAGGAAGGACTTGAATCCAGATCTTTTGACTCCAGAACTAATAATGTTCATTCCATTTTACCATGCTGAGACAAATTTTTATTTTGTGTAAAGAAATACTTCCTCACAATTATTTTTTTTAATTTGGTGCACAAGAACAGTAGTTAAAAAGTTGCAATTGCATTATACATATATATATATATATGTTTATACCTTATATGTGTGTTTATACATACAAACATGTGTCTATATGTATATGCACATAAATACATGTGTGTATTTAGATGCATGTATATTTGTGTTGTTATGTATATGTATATATGCATATATGTAAATCTCATCAGTCTTACAAAAACCCTATGAGGTAAGAGCTACTCTTCTTAAATAGCTTTTTATTTTCTAAATATATACAAAGATAGTTTTCAACATTCACCCTTGCAAACCTTGTATTCCAAATTTTTTTCCTCCTTTCCCCCACTATCTTTCCTCCACAGCAAGTAATCCAATATATGTTAAATATGTACAATTCTTCTATATATATTTCCACATTTATCATGCTACACAGGAAAAAAAATAGATCAAAATGGGGAAAAAAACAAGAAAAAAAAAAACCAAAAAGCAAGCAAACAATAAAAAGATGAAAAAACTATGTTGTGATCTGCATTCAGTCCCAGTAATCCTCTTTCTGGATGCAGATGGCTCTCTCCATCACAAGTCTATTGAAATTGGCTTGAATTGGTAGATGCTATTCTTTATTCCCATTTTATAGATGAAAAAACTTGATCACTTGTCCATGATTTGAGGAAACAGGTCAGAGAGGCTAAGTGCCTTGCCCAGAGTTGACACAATTAATATTGGACTCAGAATTTGAACTGACCAAATCCAGATCTCTACCCACTATGGCCATCTAGCTTCTTTAGCAGATTTTGACACTATGTAAGAAAAACCTTAGACCTTTTCAAAAATGGAGTGATCGTGGGATCTCTTTCACTGGAGACCTCTAAGGAAAGGCTGGATGATCAATTTGGGATTCTTGTTCTGCATACTGATTGTATTAGATGAGTGGGGAGGGGAGTGTCTTTTAGTTCTTCCAGAATTTCTCTTTCATGGGATTTTGTTGTGTTATTTTAATCATATTCACTTTTCATGACCATACTTGAAGTTTCCTTAGGAAAGATAGTGGAGTAGTTCACCATTTCCTTCTCCAGCACATTTTACAGGTGAGGAGATGGAAGCAAACAGCGTAGAGTGACTTACTCAAGATCACACAGAAAGTGTCTGAGGCCAGATTTGAACTCAGAAAGATACGTCACTTTGACACTCTAACAGACAGCCTGCCACTCCAACCACTGTGCCACATAAATACTAACTATAATTATGCTGAAAATGTTATCCTTAGTTCTCTCTACCCTACCTCTTAGATTCCCTAGCTTC
Organism: Myrmecobius fasciatus; assembly: GCA_023553655.1. Classification (NCBI taxonomy): domain Eukaryota; kingdom Metazoa; phylum Chordata; class Mammalia; order Dasyuromorphia; family Myrmecobiidae; genus Myrmecobius; species Myrmecobius fasciatus. The sequence goes on along the minus strand of JAJPUD010000570.1, from coordinate 433,231 downwards.
CTTCAAGACTTGACTTAAAAGCCATTTTCTACATGAGATTTTTCATGATTTCCTGTGTTTATAATGTCTCCTTCTTCCTGAAGTTACTTTGAATGTATTTGTGTATTTGATCTATATGTATTTTATATAAATTTATATGTATGTTTTCTCTGCTAAGATACAAACTCCTTGAGGATAGGGACCATTTTATTTTTACATTTTTATCTTTCACATCTAGCCAAGCATCTAGAAGATCATTAATTATTAATTGATATGAATAATAAGTTTACATAGCACACTAATAAATGCTATTTAAAATACTAGGTACTTTATAAATGTTATTTTCTTTTATTCTCACAACAACCCTAGGATGTAGGTGCTATTATTAATCCCATTTTACAGTGGAAGAACAAGGCAGAGATTAAGTAGTTTGCCCAAGATCACACAGCCAGTAATTGTCTGAAGGCAGATTTAAACTCAGTTCTTCCTGGTTCCAGGTCCATTATTCTGTCCACTGTGTTATGCTAGTTTGCTGGTTGATTGATTCCTAAAAAATGGCGTCAGAAGTGGCACAATACTGGAGGGAGCGGTAGATAGAGCATCAGCCCTGAAGTCAGAAGGACCTGAGTTCAAATCCAGCTGCAGACAATTAACACTTTCTAGCTGTGTGAACCTGGGCAAGTCACTTAACCCCAACTGCCAGGAACTCCAATTGAAACAGGAAAACTCCAACCATTGTAGTCCAAGTGTGAGATGAGAATCTGTGTGAGAGGTTCTCACAAAATTAATAATAATTAAAAGCCTTTACTAGCTGTCTACTGTCTACAGAATAAACTCCAAACTCCCCACCTTGATATTGAAGGACCTACAATTATCCTCACTATTTTGTATTATTCCTTCTTCCCACTCCCCTCCCATACATTCTGTAGTTGTAGACAAACTGTTTCTTCACTGACCACTAAACATTTCGTTGATTCTTTTCTCTGCACCTTTGTCCATGCTGCTTTCCCTGCCTAGAAAATCTTCATATTTCTCTTCCTTACATGGTACAAAAACGAATTACCTTTCAAGGTTCAACAGAATTTCTGCCTCATCTATGAAGGTCTCTCCCACCATACCTGCCTTCAAATTGAAAGTATTCCCATCAGTTGGAGAATGGCTGTATAAGTTATGGTATATGAATGTAATGGAATATTATTGTTCTATAAGAAATGATGAACATGCTGATTGAAGAAAAGCCTGAAAGACTTACATGAACTGATCTTAAGTGAAATAAGCAGAACCAAGAGACCATTGTTTGTATACAGTAACAAGATTATGTGATGTTCAACTGGGATGGACTTGGTGATTCAAGGCAGTTCCAATAGATTTGTGATGAAAAGTGCTTTCCACATTCAGAAAGAGAACTATGGAAAGTGAATGTGGATCAAAGGCTCACCTTTTTCTTGTTGTTTGCTTTTCTTTTCCTTTTTCATGTTTTTTTTTCCCCTTTTGACCTTTCTTGCATAGCATGATGAATATGGAAATGTTTAGAAAAATTGCATCTCTTTAACCTGTATATTGGATTGCTTGCTGCCTTGGGGAGGGAGGGAGAGAGGGAGAAAAATTTGGAACACAGGGTTTTACAAAAGTTGAGAGCACTAGCCCTGAACTCAGGAGGACCTGAGTTCAAATCTGGCCTCAAACACTTAACACGTCCTGGCTGTGTGACCCTGGGCAAGTCATTTAGCCTCAATTGTCTCAACAACAACAACAAAAAAGTGAATGTTGAAAACTATCTTTATATGTATTTGGAAAAATAAAACACTATTAAAATTTTTTTTAAAAAGGAAATTAAAAAAAGATAAAGAATCAGGATTGGAAAGATGAATGACTTATCCAAGCTTATACAGGTAGTAAATTGCAATGCTCACATTTGAATTCAGGTCATCTGTCCTTAATTCCAGCAACTTTTTCACTTCCCGATGCAGCCTCTCCAAAAGGATGATGGGCATTGCCATAATCCCTCCCTTTGTTTTTTTTTTTTTAATGTCAGCTCATAAAAGGCAGGGATTGGATTTCTGAGTTTTCAGCCCTGCTATTTAATCGTTAGTTTAGAGAACATGCTCAAATAAAGTTTCAGAATCCTATGAGGACATAATTTTTCTAAATGACAGAAAATACAGGGGCACAAAGTACTTTAGTATAGATTCCTAGGTTAGAAATGAGGGGTAAGCGCACGTAGAAGTTATCCCTTATTTATCCTGTATGTGTCTTGTTTATGCATAGCTGTTTCTATATCGTCCCCGTTAGAAAGTGAGTTTGAGGGCAGTGACTATTTGATTTTTGCCTTTTGTATCCCCCAGTACTCATTCACAGTAGGTACTTAGTAAGTTCCTTCTATTCCTTTGCTATTTTCCTTGCCACATAATAACAATTTGTTGCATTCACTACAGACATTTGCCCTGGACCAAGATGCTTTTCTATTCTAAGGAACAAGAACAGAGATGTATCACATATCCCACATGGAGAAAACTGATGGAGACCTTAGGGAACTCTCAGCCAGTCTATCAAAGAGTGAGAATACACTGTGTTTTCATCAGAAAATCCTAGCATACTACTAATAGCCTAGAGGATGGAAGCAGATCAGCAGGGTGTCTAATGACTAAGGTGCTTACATTTAGGGTAAATCTTTGTTTTTAAAAAAAATAAGTGAAATATTGATCTTCAGGGCTTCTATCCTTCCCATTCTAGGCTATCTTCTCCATTTAGTAGCATCCCTATTCCCTCCTCTACTCTAGGTATTCTAAAGCTCTCTAAACAGCTTTAGGCCTCAGTTTCCTCATCTGTAAAATGAAGGGCTTGGACTAGATGTCCCTTTAGAGGCAAAGATCATTTTGGTTTTGTCTTTCTATAGAAAAGCAGCTATTGTATGACTATATCCTGTATTTGAAGTCAAAAGGAATTGGATTTGAATCCTTCAGATCCTTACAAGCTAGATAACCATGGGCTAGTCCCTTAATCTCTCTGACACTGTTTTCTCATGGATTAGAGATAATATTGGAATTTACTTGATAGAATTATGAAGACCCAATGAGAATGCAAAATCTTTGTCAACCCATATAAATGTGAGCTATGATTGTTATCCCCCATTGTCTGGTACACAGCAAGTGCTTAACAGATGCTTCTCAAATTTAATATTTTCCTGTAGAAAACTTAGAAATAGAATTGCACCATCAGGCTTTTGCTAGCCCTGCTCCTTTCATTTTTATCATCATGAACTTTTGGATGAAGACAAATCCAAGAACCACACAAACTCTGGCCAATGGCAAGTCATGCATGTGCACATACACACACACACACACCAGTAGATTCTAGTTCAAGAGCAGCTGTGTACTACTCCTGTCTTTAGCAAAGAAGTTCCCTGTCACCTAAGCCAAGTACGCTCTTAGCTTTTAATTTTTTCCTTCCCAAGAATACTTGCTCAAAGGAGAGGAGATACATCAAAATTCAGGAAATAAAGAGCATCTTGGGGATGTGCATCTCCAATCACAACTTATAGCCTGGCAACTTTTCAGAGGTATACAAGTAGCACTGCAGGGGATTTAATGAGCAAGGTGGGAACCCCAGTTTTTCAGGGAAGACATATCTCAATCAAATTGGAAGCAATGTGGTACTACCTTGTGTGAGCTAGTCACTTAATTATCTCTGGGACTCAGTTTGCTCATCGGGTAAATGAGGGAGTAAACTATTTTGCAATTAAGATTCCTTTCGATTCTGGACTTAGAAATCCCACAAATCCCAATGTCCTTCACGGGGAACTTCAGCATTGCACAAGGGGTCAACAAGCATTCAGTCATTAGAGAGCACTTGGAATAATGGGTAAACGGAATAATGTGACATATTCCTCAAAACTGTCCTACCCTTGAGGAGACCTACTAGACCCACCCTTAAAGGGACTGTAAGATCACAGAATTACAGATTTAGAAATGGATGGGAATTTAAAAATTACGTAGTTCAGTTCCATTTTATAGACAAGAAGCTAGAAAGACAAAATGAGTCACTTATTAAGTGCCTTCTGTAGAATTTGAATCCAGGCTCTCAGTTCCAAGTCCAACACTTTCCACTGCACCACACTGCCCATTTCTGTAGCCTAGCACCCAGCACTGTGGCTCTCATCCACAACCAGCAATTAATATTTATTAAATTAGGAGAAAGTTAATCGGAGGAGAGAATTTCTTAAAATTAAACTGTCTGGCATAGCTCGGCAGTAGCTAAGTGGGGCAGTGGATAGGTCAGGGTCTGGAGTCGGGAGGAACTTACTTTAAGTCTGACCTCAGACTTTCCCTGTGCAAGTCACTTAATGTTTGCCTCAATTTCCTTTTCTGTAAAATGAACTGGAGAAGGAAATGGCAAATCAATCTAGTATCTTTGCCAGGAAAACCCCAAATGGGGTCAACAAAGAGGCAAGCGTGACAAAAATGACTGAACAAAATAGAAAAGCTTTAAAAAATGCCCTCCCCCACATATTAAACCAGGATCCTGCCCACAAAATGTACCTTTTCTACTTAATAATAGACTTTTCAGCAAACAGCTGGGCCCCACTACTAAAACTCACAATTGTCCATGATCTCAGACACCTGCTAAAACAAACACTAGAGATATGCCTATAATAATTATACCAGAAACTTCAGAAAAAGTAGGTAGTTTTGCAAGTGCATACGATCGAGTCTTCATGATCTCAAATTTGCATGATGAGGTAGGACAACTATAACTCCAAACTTGCAGCTGTTCATCTATTGATCAATGAAGTTTTGTCCCTCTGAGAGAGTCACAGAGCAGGCAGCTGTCAAATCGCCTTGTCTGTTTATTTAAGTTGGTTATTCCTGTACAGTAGAACAGATGCCTAATTCTGGTCTTGTTTAGAAGGCAGTTGTTATAATTCCATTCCTGCATTGCAGGTTTGTCTTATAAACTCTCCTGAAAAGCCTAAAAATCATGAAGCCAAATGTCAATAGTTCTCTGACCATTTAGACCTTTGTGATAAAATATTTGCAATAGTTGGAAGCTTCTGTGAGTCCTTAGCTCCCTTCTGATGAGCCATTAAACATGTTGCCCTCCTCCCCATGTTTTCCTTACTTCTGAGGGTGGGCCATACATAAAGAATGCTGTCATGTGAAAGGAGGCAATCATGTCTAAAAAAAAAAAAAAAAAAAAAAAAAACCAACCCACAACTCCAATATCCCCAGGGGACTGTTTTCTCCATTTCTCCCTTTCCTTGAACATTAAAAGGAAAGGGAAGAGGAACTTCCTTCTGAAGCCTTGGTGATTTCTTGCTAAGGATATAAATACAAGCATGTTGAAAGCATATTCTCAATAAGATTATTAATAACTCTGTGTCAGGATGGGAGGAGTCATCCAATGTGGGATCACAGGGTTTTGATTCTAAATCTGTTCCCTATTTTTGTGGTTAGATATGGGTATATGCAGGGTAACCCTTTAAAAACGGATTCTTTAGTGCAGTGTGAATGCAAGTGGGCTTTTGTGGATGTGGTAGTGCATACTCATGCAAAGCTCAGTGCAAATTAATCATTGCAAACATGAGGCCATGAATGAAGTAAAAATAAAGTCTCTAGGTACTGATAGCACTCCAAAGTATGAAATTGTACCATGTTAGTCCTGGGAGGGAGCTTTAGGACCATCAAGTCTAGTTCCCTTCTTTTACAGATGAAGAAACTGAGCCATGAGGGCTAAAAATTACTTGCCCAGGTGACAGGAAGTTAGTAGCAGATTCCAGTCTGGAATCCCGAGCCTCTTAATTGCTGGTCCACTGACTTTTTACTCAACCTTCTTCTCTTTCCCTTCCCCTTCTCCCCCTCCCCATTTTCTCTGCATACATTGGGAGGGGGAAAAGAGAGGGAGTTATCTATAGATATATATCTAGTTCACAGAAGATGAGATTTTTAAATATTTAAAATGATAATTCCTATAATCAAAGATCTTATACTCTAATAGAGGAGAATGAATCAAGGATTAAAATTAACTCTAATTCAAGGTGGGCCTCGAACTCAATATTCTATCTCCTCCCCTCCATACTTTTGCAAAGACTGTTTTCTGTTTTTGGAATGTACCCTTTCTTAATTCTACCTCTTAGAATCCTTAGAAAAAAGGAAAGAGAAATAAAGAGGAAAAAAAATAAGGTTATATCTATCAATATTTATCACAATAGAAGTTAATTTTAAATGTTTAATTCAATTTATATGACAATAAAACCATAACATGTCAACAAATATTTTTATGAAAAATATTTTTCCAAATCAAAAATAGTGAGAAAGGTGGCACTATTTTACATATATCTGCAAATACTGTAAATATGTGGCTTAATAGAAGACAGCTGGATTCTCATATCAGCTTTTTCATTAGACCTGTTTTAATATATTGCTTTGGTTGAAGTTTATGAAGAAAAACAGATCTCACACAGGTATATAGGTAGAAAGGGGAGTGTTTTAACAGGCAAATAACATATGAAAAAAAGATCTGACCCCCCCAATACCCCAGAAAGGGTCTTGGGGATCCCCATAGTCCTTGGATCATACTTTGAGAACTACTGATAGAGGAAACTTGCAGATAGAGAAATTGCTTCTACCAACATTGGTGGGCATCTTCCCAGCAATTAATCATCTCCAAGCAGCAATTTTTAAACTTTTTTTTGTCATGGACTTATTTGGCAATCTGTTGAACACTATGGATCCCTTCTTTGAGTAATGCTTCCCACCCACCCCACCTCCATTCCCCACTTAATAGTCTTTTAATTTTTCTAACTAAAGACTTTACAACATTCACTTTTTTTTCAAAGAATTTATATTTTATTGAGCAAATTTCCCCTGCAAATAGATAAACTCAAAGTATATAAAGTATATGATAATAATACTAAATATTTTCCAAAAGAAGAGAACATTAGTAACTAGGGAGCTCAGGAAAGGGCTAACAGGGGAGGTGATCAATAAATTGCATTTTGAGGAAAGCTAGAAATTTTAAGAAGTGAAGATGATTAGGCTATCTCTTCTGTCAGATAAAGGAAAGGCAAAGATAGTAACTGTATTTAAGTGTAGTACAGAGTGAGTAGTATTCTCAACAGACTATCATTGACCAATGTGGAAGCCATTTACCATATACCCCAAGTTGAAGTCAATAACTCTCTAAACAAACTTCCAACTAAAGAAGAGGTTTTGAATATCATTAGGCTCCTTTCATGTGGCAAAGTACATGGTGCTGATTCTATTCCAGTAGAGATTTATGAAATAGGGAGTGTAGTGTTCAAAAAAAAGCTGACTGGAATCTTTTGGATTACACTGCAAGAGATCTCCTAGGAGATTAAGGATGCCTCCATTGTCCATCTTTATAAATGAAAAGGAAAATGGTTGTTCTGTGATAACACAGGATGTCTCGTCAATGTAGCTCCCGAATGGCTGAGGAATGGTTGACATCATATTTGCAGCCCAGCATCTCCAGGACAATTCTTAGGAGCAGAACAGAGATTTGTATACAACCTTCATCAGTTTGACCAAGGTCTTTGATGTCACTTCTGATGGCTTGTTGAAGATCATGAGGAAATTTGGCTGCCCAGAGAACAACATTCACTTTTATAAGATTTTGAGTTCCAAATTTTTCTCCCTTTCATTCTCTCTGCCCCAAGACAGAAAGCAATCTCATATAGAATTATGCATGTACAATTATATTAAAACATAATACCACATTAGTCATGTTGTGAAAGACTAAGAACAAAAGGGAAAAATCATGAGAAAGAAAAGCAAGCAAAAAGTCAAAATAGCATGTTTCCATTTGCATTCAGGATCTATAGTTCTTTCTCTGGATGTGGATAGCATTTTCTATCATGTGCCTTTTTGGAAATGTCTTAGATAATTGTACTGCTGAGAAGTGCTAAGTTAATCAAAGTTGATCATTACACCTTTAATAATGTTCTTTAATGCCTAAAATACCCAAGTTTAAAAAGAAACCAATCATATTGAACCAGTTATTAAAACACAAAAATCATGGCTCCCCCAAGTTAAGAACTGATACTAGAGTTACTTAGTCCACACAAAGATTACATCACTTGCCCAAGTCATACAGCCAATATATTCAGAACCAGGACTTCCAAGGCCAGCTTCCCATTGCTTTTCTAACAAAGGGGTCCATTTTTTTCATCCCATGATGGACTGTGTGAGACAGACTTAAATCTGACGAATGAGCAGCCTACTCCACGGGCTTCTCCTTTCCATAATTATGCTCACATTTATGCTGTTCTTCTGGGTCTGTAACCTCAGAATCATTTATAATGTTACAAAGCATTTTTAATAAGCCCAGGCCAAATTTAGCCTAACATAATGAATGGCCCAACACCTCGTTGGCAAGATTCTTCCCAATAAACATTATCAAGTTCCCACTGCCTTCTTCCTAATAGTTCATATATAAGCAGAGAGAAAAGCTCAACAGAGACTAAGGAATATTTATTGAAGTGAAATGTGAAGGGATCAATCCATGGCAAATGAATTAATAAGCAGCTGCCTACATGGCAACATCCACATGCAGAAGGATAATCATATTGATGATGATTTTCATCTTGATCTGTCACCAAACTTATAAATTGCTTTGATAATTCCACCTCCCCAAATAAACATGTCCATATATTTTTTTCTCTTAATTTGCTTACAAATTTGAATTTGGATTTGGTGCCCTCTCCTTCCCTCCCCCCCCACCCCTGCCACAAAAAACCAGGTCTGTCTGCCCCAAATGCATAGGGCAGATGCTATGTATGTGAATAGCACCATACCTATGTTGCTCTAAGCATATCCTTGTGGAACCTAAACTAGCATTTCAAATATTTATTGGGGAGTTGTTTGGGATTTTTTGAGTAATGCTCCTCAGGGAATTATTAGGTGTCATTCCTGCCAGCAGATTCCCAAACTCTTTCTGTTTCTTTGGATAAGTTAGTTTTCTCATGGATTGCACTCCTATGAGACCAGTTTGCATTCAACAGTCAAGCCTGCCACCTAGAGCTCAGGGACCTTAATCCCTCAGCTCCTCCTGGATCACCTGCCAGGGATAAGACTGACTCTCAGAGTGCTGGGAGAGGAAGTGGGGCACTGAATCTCCTAGCTGCCACAAATGGAGAGAAAACACAACTTTGGGAAGCACCTTTTGACATTTTAAAAGCATCACATGGAATGACAATGATCATGCTGGTAAGGCAGAATATGTTCCACAAACATGTTAAGCACCTATTGTGTGCAAGAAACCAGGGATATAAAGTTGGAAAAAACTGCTACCAATTTCTGCTACCAAGATATTTATAATCTATTCTTGAAGGGAGGGAGGGAATAACATTCTTGCAATTAAACTAAATATAATCTGGGATAGGCCAAAGTGCTCTAGAGAGAGATTACTTTTACATGGAAGGATCAAAGATTTCATGGAGGTGATCCATGAAGGAGGAGGATTTCAGCAGGCAGAGTTGGGGAGAAAGACAAGGCATGAAGGAGTGGTAGAGGACAAAATAAGACTAGGGAATGGGCTGGAAGTAGTCCAGTTTGCTGGAGATAGAGAGCATGAAAAGGGGATAAGATGAAATGAAATTATGTTGTAAAAGTAGATCAAAGTCAAGCTATTTTGTTATTCAGTTTTTCAAGTGTCCAATTCTTTGCAATCCCATTTAGGACGGCAAAAAATACTGGAGTGATTTGCCATTTGCTTTCTCAGTTCATTTTACAGATGAGAAAACTGAGGCAAACAGGGCTAAGTGACTTACCCAGGTTTACACAGCTAGTGTCTAAGGCCAGATTTGAACTCTGGAAGATTCACTTTCCTGACTTCAGGGCTGGCCCTCTATTTGTTGTCCCACCTAACTGCCCCAGTCAGACTTATCTCGGGGGATATCAAATGTCTAGACAAGGTGTTTTTATTTTATTCTAGAGGAAATGGAGATCCAGCAAGTGCTTCGGAGCAGGTAAGTGATATGGTCTAAATTGTGAATGAGAATTATTTCAGCAACTATTGCTCATCTAGACAAAGTGAATCAATTCTGGGGTCTAAAGCTAGCAATCACTTTGCATACTAGTCTTGTTTTGATTCCTTTCATGTGAATGAATTAATTCACATACCACAACTGGAACAAGCACTATATATACTAAAAGACATAATAGAAACAGGGACTACATAAAGACAAGCAGTCCAAGATAACGCATCCACAGTGGAATATCACAAGGGAATGTCTTGCCTGTAGAAATAAACATGACTTTCCTTCAATGAAGAGAGTACAGAGGTAAAGTTAGGAAAGGTAGTCTTTATTAATAAAAACATGGAGCTTTGATTAAACACACATTACAGATGACATATATCATGGAGAAAGTACAAATGGGGTGAAAAGCTTTGCACAGTGTCCCCCTGAGGTGCCAAAGAGCTCACAGGATGAAAGCCCCCCGAAGTCACCAACTTCTCCATTCAAATAAAGTTTAAGAACCATCAACATTACACCAGAAACCAGATTGGGGAAAAATAAGTCTTGCAGAATTGTTGTCTCCTCCCCCTCCTCCAAGTCATCCAAATTTAAAAGTCAACTAAAGCAAATTTCTAGCGTGCAAATAATTTTCTTTTGGCCAAAATGTAACCCCAGTTCTTAAAAGCATATGCCGCATCATGATAGAGCATCCATTTCAATCAAAAAAGGTAGGAATCTCAACAAGATCAGTAGACACTTAAAACTGGAAATCTAGAAAACAACCACAGGTTATTTATTTTCCTTTTTTTTTTTTTTTTTCTCTCATTTTGATAGTGCAACCCAGTCCACTGAGAGGAAGCTCAGAAACTGCAGTTATGCAAACAATGGCTTCCAGCAAATACGGGAAGAAGCAGACATCTTCAACTGTCCACTAGTCTTCTCAGTAAAGTCAAATATTTCAGAACTCCGGTTGTTGCTGTAGAGAAAGAGTATCACTGGCAACCACTATTTAAAACAGCATTTTGGGTTATGCATGGTATTTAAATATTCTAAAATACACACACACACATTTATGTACTTTGAAGCTAACAACTCAATATTCTAACTTAAATAAAATTTCCTTTTTTGGCTTGACGGAAATGTTCTTAAAGGCAGGGATTTTTTTGTTGTTGTTTGAAGTGCAAAGTTATAACTGCATCAATAGCATCTTCCTCTTCCACTCCTATGTTTTGTGGCAAAAGAGCTTATATCTAGAAACATGGGATTCCACTCTTCCCTGTCCCCAGATGGCTCACCTTTAAGACAGACCCTACCATGTACTGGAGAGCTTCTCTTCTTATTCAGGGGTTCTTTTGTGATGGCATTCAGAGGAACAGGGTCGCAACATCTTTTTAGGGAGAGGACGGGAACATTTTTTCATTCTCGGAGCTCTGCGTGCTTAAAAAGTCTGAATTGGCACAAGGGAGTGGAGACTCCCTGGAAGACAGCAGAGCCCAACAAATAATACCTATTACTGCTCCCCAGTGCACACGAGACAGAAGTTCTACTTCTGCACCCATACAATGTCGTTCTCTGCTTTAATACTTAACTTCAGCCCCATCAGAAGCATCAGTATTCAAGCCAAAGCTATAAATTCTCAATTGGCTTGGGTGGATTTTGAAATCCTTCCATTTGTCTTCCCAAAAAGAGTGAGCATATCTACTCAGGGTTCAAATCAGTTAAAAAACAAAAACAAAAACAAAAAAACACAAAACTAAAACTAAAAAAAAAAAGAAGCAATCCCTAAACAAAAAACCCAACCACTTTCTATGAGGTAGCTGAGGTCAACTCCCAAGTCCACAGTACAAAGTGCTTAATCAATGCTCAGGCATTTATTAATGAACACTGTCCAGGTGCTTAATAAACACTTTCTTTGGACACACACAGATCCCTACGGACACAGAGGAATCCTGAGATAAATCTAGTACAGAGTGAGGGTGAAAAATAAATCTATCCATGAAGGAACCTTTGAGGTGGCCCTGTTGACAAGGATTGGGATAGTGACCAGTGGTCATCATCCAGCAGAACTCAGCAGTCTGCTCACCTCCCAGAAAGATGGGGAGGCCCACTTGGACTAGACCAAGATGACCTCAAGTCCCCTGGAAGCAACCCTGGCTCCCCAGAGTCCTCTGGCTCAAAGCTAACTGGACAGTGAACAATCTCCAAGGACCACGTCCCCCCAAGCCATACAAAACGAGGCTCCCAGGGAAGAACCCTCCCCCTTCCAGCCCTCCACTTTATGTCAGCTCACATACAGACAGCGCTATTTTATTCCAGAGTTTTTGGTTAATGAATGGCTTAAATACTTCTGCATAGAGGCCGGGACCCACAAAAAGCTCCTCATGATTCTAATACTGGTGGTATTACACACACCCCCCACACACACACCCACACCCCCACATATAATATGTCTCATTATCACACACCGAAGGACACAGTTGTGTGCACAGACGCCCAGGTGTGTGGGTGGGCAAGCACACCCTCCCCTCCACAGCAGGACACTGTCACTGAGCAGCACCCCTTTGCAAAGCAAGCCAAGGCCTGGGCCGCTTGGGGAGGGACGGCAATGGCAGGGCAAGGAGAGGGTGCCCGGAGCATGAAGATTTGCAGTAGGAGAATCCCCGATTCCTTCACCACCACCATCACCCAGTCACCCCGGCGGCCCTCCCCACCTGGACTGCATAGGGTCCAGCACACCACAGTGCCTACAGAAAATAACAAAGACAAGCAGGAAGAAGAGGAGGAGGAGGAGGAGGAGGAAGAAGAGTGCGTCCTGTTGAGTTATGTCTCCGTAGTATAGTTATTGCAGGCTAGCGATGGGAGGGCTGAAAAGCTATTCCACCGCCTCCCGCTGGGATTCTGCTGGGGTGGTTCTGCACGGGCTTGCTCTTTGTAATTACCCAGAATGTTTTTGGCTTCTTCTGCGTCCTTCAAAGGATTTTCCCCATACTCGTCTTTTAGCCACTGCCGAAACTGGAGGGGTCAAAAACAAAGCCATCACATACACACCCAGCACCCAATGACTCAAACTGCTTAAACGTCGTCAGACAGCAACAGGGAGGCACAGCAGGAGGGGCTTAAAACCCGCCCTTATACGAGCCCTCCTCATCTAGAGGATGGCCACCATAATTGGTCTTTCTGCATTTTCTTCTTTCCCAAAGTACCTCTCTGAGAGACAGGTCTAACCATGAAATTCCCTTCTCAATGAACTCAAGGGCTCCCTATTACTTTCAGATCAAATATAAAATCCTCTGTTTGGCTCTTTAAAGCCCCTTCATCATCTACCCCCTTCCTGCCTTTCCAGTCTTTTTTTGATACTTTACTCCTCTCCATGCACTTACCAGCCACGTCACACTGGTTTCCTTGATGCTTTTCCATATCCTTTCCACCAATTCCCACCCTCACCATTACCTCTTGGCCCCTTTTACTCCTCGGTTCAAATACTACCTCTGTGAGAAGCCTTTCCAAGTCCCCCAGAAGCTAATTTCTTCCATCTCTAGTTATCTTCCTTTTAAACTTTGAAAATAAAGGATGAAAAGCATTCCCACCTTCTATTTACACTGTATATATTTTGTGTGTGTATCATCAAGCAGAAGATGAGTTCTTGTGGACAGAAATCATCTTTCTACCTTCTTTTATACCCTCAAGAGTTTAGTACAGTATTGGACACGTGATGCTTATTGAATGATTAATTAATGGTGAATGCCCCCACTATCTGCTGTCCCAACAACAAAATGTTGAAAGCCATCATTATGCTTGAAAGGTCATTGAAAAAAGCAAAATGAAGCAATAATGTCAACAACCTGAGTGTGAGAAAACAAGGACATACAATGCCTTGGGATTGGAATAGAATGGAAAAAATTGAGAAATCTGCAACAAAGGGAGAAAAATATTCTGCAAGTTCTTCTCCCTGTAAATTCAAAATAGAGTGGAAATGTTCATGGCTCAGTGCTGAAAAGCTGTTGGACTCCAAGTTCTCTACAAAAAAAGGCCAAGAAAAATGTCTGGACTATCAATAATCTTTTGGGGTCTTACTGAATGCCATTTCACAAGTTGATTTTCTATTTCTAGTAGCTCAAGAATAACTTCTCTCCCATGCAACAAATAACTGCCTCTAAATTAGGCTATTCTCATGACCCTTTCTGTTTCTAGGCTCACCTTCCAGGTACCCCCACTTCCCATCTTCCATGCAAGGCTTTCTTTATTCTATAGGCTCATTGTAGTTTTGACCCGTTAGGTTGGAATGAGAACCTGAGTGTTGCAGGAGTCCATAAGACAAATACCTTCTGAGTGCTGGATAAGGAGCAAAGGACAGGGAGGGAAGGGATACCAGATACTAGTTCACTCTGCTCTCTGTGGATCACTTCCTCATTTTCTCATCTATAAAAGGGCGGGGCTAAGAGATGCTTTCTGTGGCTGAAGGGGCCTGATAGAATTATATGATTAATTATACAAAGGGTGCTCTAGAATTATATGATTCCATAGCTTTTAAGAATGGAAGCTTTCAGTCAATACACACAGAAAGCTCCCAAGGTTACCTGGTGAACTTCATTCTTTTCAAACTCCTGAAGCTGCTTCTGGAAGCCCAAGTTGGGATTTGCACAAGACCTTCCTGCCCGAACCATGTGTAGGGCATCTTCCCAGCCAAAATCAGTAATTGTCATGATGTAAGCAACCACCAAGGTCACACTTCTGGAAACACCAGCCAGGCTGAGGAGCAAAGAGACAAAGGAGTTTGAATAAGATTGCAATTTCAATTTTTTTTATTTAATTTAATTTTTTCAATTAATAAACATTTATTTTCTTTCTCCCTCATATCCACTCTTAGAGGAAAAAAATAAAATGAAATCTTTGCAACAAATAAACATAATCAAGGAAAATAATTCTTACGTTGACCATGTCGAAAAATATGTCTCCTATGTTCTGAATCTATCACCTCTCTATCAGGAGGTTGGTAAAACACTTCTTGATGGTTCCCTGGAATTGTGATTGGTCATAGCACTAATCATAGTTCTTAAGTTTTCCAAATTTTTTAGTCTTTACTAAGTTGACAACAGCATTGTATTGTAGAAACTGAAGTCCTGATTTTGCTTGCTTCATTCTGCATAAGATCATAAAAGTTTTCTTAGGTTTCTCTGAAATCATTGCTTTTGTCATTTCTTAAGAGTACAATGGTATTATACCATTACATTCATATGCCATAATTTCTTAGGGCATTCATTTGGAGCAGTAAGTAAGCAGTACATGATATCATATAAATATCTACACCATTTCTAAAATACAATACAGCTCGATAATCTGACTCCAAATTCAATTCATTATCCTTCTACAAGGCTTATTTAATAGGTAAACATTGATGGATTCATTCGATAAAATAGTTTTACAATATGGGAAAATTGTATCTGTCTTTCAGTGTAGATTGTCTGACATATAATATTATTTCATTAAGGAGGCTTTGAAGCATAATAGTGCTTAATTATTATTAATTATGCAATTAATACCATCTGTAATAAGGAACACGTGGAGAAGCTCATCATCTGTAAAGAATCCTTCTTATGCCAGGAGGCTTTCCACGATGCTGGCAAACTTCTTGCTTTAACCCCTTAGTTGCTGTCTACACTCAGTGCATTTCTGAACAAAAATTATTTCTGCCTGTCTCCATCAGGGACCTTTGTAGGGCTTTATCTACTATTCGATATTTCCAGGGTGCATTTTGCTCTATGGATCCAAATACTTTTATGAAGTTAATAAACATGGCAGGAGCTTATTGCTGCTACATCTCTTAATTAAGAAACTTTTAAAAAGCAAACATTTAATTACCTCCACCTACCTGAAAGTGCAGCTCAGCTGAGGCTGATAAATATTATCTCAAGAACAAATAGGAATCTGGGAGGGTCCTAAGAAGGGGGAGTGAATTAGGGAAGCAGGATAAAAATTCTAAATCCTACTCAAGTATTTGGAGGGCAGTCTGCCTAAAGTATTATGAATGGCCAGGTTAACAGATATAATCATATTCAAATACAGGTAAAAACATACTCTAAAAGGCAAGAGTACATGATTTTAATTGCACACCATTTTCCAGTAATTCTCCTGAAATCTCCTTTTGCCCATAATCAAAAGATGACAAGTCTAATTTTTAAATATTAAGTCACATCATATTAAGTATTTTCTAAAATAAATGTCTTTCTAGAAACCTATTCTGGAGCAATTAAGCTATCTGACTTCCTGCTTTATCTTCTTTATTCTTCTGGAATGGAGCTACCATCAGCATGTAGACCAACCCCTGTCAAGAAGGAACTACTACGTTTATAAAGAACTGTTCATTAACTAATAAGTACCATTTTCCTGTTACATAGAATCTTCATTCCAGATACCTCAAAAGCTCTAATCTATATCCAGGGTCATGTAAAAATTTCTTGGGCAAAAAGCTAGAAAAGGAACAGGCAAACTACTCTGGTTATCTTTTTTTCCCCAGGTATTGTTTGTTCAGTCATGTTCAACCCTCTGTGACCTAACATTTGGGGTTTTCTCAGCAAAGATAATAGTATGTGAGTTCCTTCTCCAGCTCATTTTGCAGATAAGGAAACTGAGGCAAATAGGGTTAAGTGACTTGCCCAGGATCACACAGCTAGTGTCTGAAGCGACTTGAATTCAGGTCTTCCTGACTCCAGGCCTAGTGTACCCATGTGACCTAGTTGCCCCTATTATTCACTTATAAAGTATACACTAGTACTCTACCTCATACTGTGTCTGAATATGGAGTATACAGCAGGGCTTCTTAAACTTTTTCCCCTACTCATGACCCTTGTTTGCCTGAGAAATTTTTACATGATCTTTGGTATATAAAACAGGTTATAACAAAACATTTATTGATAATTAACCACATTTTTGTGATCTCCACATTTAGTTTTAAACCCCATATAGGGTCTTAACCCACAGTTTAAAAAGTTGGGATACAGTGTTTACAAAATAAAACTGACAATATTCTTTCATGTTCTAACATAAAGTATTTTGAAAATATATTTAAATCCACCTTAGTTTACCATCTTACTTTTTATATAACAGCTCTTTCCCCCTTTCATATATATGTGTGTGTGTGTGTGTGTGCATTTAGTTAACAGTAAAATGAACCAAGTTTTATTAATACTCAAAGCAATGCAATTAATCATCAAAAACAAATAAAACAGTTTATAATTAGAGAAACTGTTTAAAAAAATGCTCTAGTGGTATCTTAGTAACACAAAACTAAATAAAATGAAACACCTACATGTTGAACAAAAATTTCCCAGCAAGTGGAAAAGCCATGTTAAAAAGTGTCTAAAGGCATTCAAATTTCAAGGCTGAAGCTCATAGCCTGTAGCTGTTCTACTAGAATGCTAGGAGAAAGCTTAGAAAGAGCAGCTTCTTTTGTCAATAAACCTCAAGGGTCAAAGCAATCCCTAGTAGCAGCTCAGAATGAAAAACAATTGGAATCCTGGGTGAATGAAAATACCAATTAAAATAAATATATGAAATGGCAGGAGGGGAAAGTAAGGGGGGAGTGCAGTAAAATATGTAATTCAACAGGAATTTATTAAGTGCCTACTATATGCCAAGAACTGTGACAGACACTGGGGAAGAGATAAAGACAAAAAATAAAAACAGCTAATTAATTGGGTTGGAAGAAATGTTTAATGCAATCTAATAATTTAAAAAAAGAAAGAAAGAAAGAAACTGAGACTTAGAATCATTTAAATGATTTTCCCCAGTCATCTAGATATTAAATAGGCAGAGCAGGAACTAGAATACAATTCTGCTGATTTCCAAATTCAGGGCCTTTTCTGTTGTTTCCCAATATTTGGGATTATATGCAACTAGAAACTGACAAAGGAACCAAACTAATAATTGTATGGAAAAAACAGATAGCCAGAAAATGGCTTGGCAAAAGTAATAAGCTTGTTAACAAAAATATCCTTAGGTAGTAAACATACGTACCAGTGTACAAGACAGCCCTCACCTCTAAGCCGGCATTCATGAATGAACCTGATGCTCTCTTTAAAATGTCTTGTCCTGGGCAGAGGAGAAAAAACAAAATAGGGAAGCAGAAAATTTCAATGTTGAGCAGCCTCTGAATAAAAAAAAAATCAATCAAAGTTTCTTGAAAAATCTTTAATTTTCAAAAATACGGACCAAGCTGCCCAGGTTAGAATCCATCTCTATAAATGGCATCAACGAACATGTGAATCTCAAAAGGGTGCCAGAAATGTTAGAAGTAAGTCCCTCAATGTTACTTTCCTGTTTTCCACTGAACTGTGGGATCCATGATATCCTTCCTGTCAAACCCACTCTCCCAAGTCAGAATCCATGATCAAGAATACAACAGATGAGTTTACCACACCCTCACAGCCAAGCCTAAGAGTGACAAATATAATGATAACACAGACTAAGCAAGGCCATTCCTATGTGCTGCCACAGTTACTTATTTTGGAATATGCATGGGTCTTAGCTCCAAAATTCCTAAAAGCCTTTTTTTCTTTCTTTTTTGCTGAGGCAATTGGGGTCAAGTGACTTGCCCAGGGTCACACAGCTAGGAGTATTAAAAAAATCTGAGGCCAGATTTGAACTCAGATCCTCCTGACTTTAAGACAGCCTAAAAGCCATTTTGTAGAGAGATAAGATATAGTGGAAAGAATATGAGACCTGTGCCTAAGTCTTTATGACCCTATTTGGGATTTTCTTGGCAAAGATACTGGAGTGATTTGCCATTTCCTTTTTCAGCTCATTTTGCAAAATAGGAAACTGAGGCAAACAGGGTTAAATGACCCATGCAACTAGTAAATGTCTGAGGTCATATCTGGACTCAGGAAGGTGGTTCTTCCTAACTCCAGGCCCAGCGCTCCATATATGGCAGCCCCTCACTGCCCTTAGTCAGAGGATTTAGATTCAAAACCCACCACTAATATAGACAAGATCAAGGATTTCCAAACTACTGTCAGAAGGCCAAATTCTACCCTCTGCTTTTGCATGGTCTATGAGCTACGAAGAGTTTCACAGCTTAAAAACACAATACTTTTTTTTCATTTAAAAATGGAAAAAAAAAACAAACCCAAAAACCTTTGCTCACTCTGAGTTAGCATAGTTTGGACTAGATACCCTTAGCAGATTAAAATTAAGATTTTTAATCTTGTGATCTTACTAACAATGGGTTTATACCAAGTCTCTCCAACTCTGGCCACATTTAATCGTACAGTCAAAGAGGACTTCTTTCAGAATGTCACCAACAGAGCTAGGATAAAGAATGCAAATGACCTACCTGTGTAGGGTCTGAAAACCACCTCCACCCTCCCCATTCTGTTTGAAACCTGGAGCTCCAGGCATGCTGCCTCTTAGATGGTTCCCTTCCTTTGCTGTATCTAATTTTAGCTGTTGACTTGCTGTTAGGAACCACACCTTGTTACTCTTGAGGATAGACCAAAAATCTTGGAGTGTATATAATGGTGTTGAAAATAGTTCTTAAAATATTTTTGTGTCATTTTTGTCTATTATAAATATCAAATCACTTATGGAAAACACATTATGGAGTGAGTATAATATCCTGAGCATACAGTAAATATTCCAGTGGTAGTCCACAAGTATTTATTAAGCACCTACTATGTGCCATGCTTGAGCTAATGCCCAAAGACATAAAAGATATTGTGTTTTCATATATTTGCCTTCAGAGAGTTTACATTCTAATGGAAGAAATAATATGCAAATAGCTACTTATAGATAAGATCTATAGAGTAAGAGTAAGATAATCCAAGGAAGAAGTTAGCAGCTGGATGGATCAAGATGGACTTTAGGCTGGGTCTGAGATAGGAGGTGAGGAGGGATACATGCCATGTGTGGAGACCAGCCAGTGAAAAGGCAGGGAGATCAGCGATGGAATATTGTGTTCAAGGAGCAGCTGAATGGCAGTCAAATGTAAGGAGGCTCAAAAGGAAGGGTCAGTCCAGGATAAGTTTTCAGAACCACTGGGTTTTCCTGCCTAGCCATAAGACAGGGATATTAAAAAATAAAACAACAACAAAAACAAAAACTCAAGGATAGAAACTAAGGAGTAAAAAAGAACTCAAACAAAAATCAAATAGCAGAAGATAATAGGCAAAATCCCAATAGAAACTGGCACAGGGGTGGCAGCAGATAGAAAAAAAACCCAACTACTTTCTATAGAAAACATACAAGCACACAGATAAAGATGTAGATATAAGTATAATTCTCTCTATGTATGTATTTCTGTATGTATGCTCCATAGGATAGGGAACACAGGTATTATTATCTTCATTTTACAGGTGGGAATATTGAGGTTAAAAGGAATTAAATGACTGGCCAAAAACCACATAAAATGGGATTTAAACCTGGGTTTCCCAGACTCTCACGCCTAGAACTCAACATACTATGTCATACTGCCTCTCCATGTTTATACTTACATGTATGTATGCATATGCCTATGCCTATAACCAACATCTGTAGAGAATAAATATATTCCGAAAGTTCTAGGCAGAACTAAGACCACCAACTTTTGCCTCCTACACAAATTCTCTCATTAATAGAGCCTGGAAAATTATACAGTAGCTATTTGCAAAGCCATAAATATTAATCAGAAATATATGAAAATGGCTTAACTCTCCCTCTCAGGTGTGAACCATTACTTAAGACAGTGGGCTCTTGGACAGGGAAGAGGAATACCTGCCTTCCTGTACCCTTGCTCCCGAGGTAAGCTAGTTAAGAGATGAGATTGCTCCCCCTGCATCTTCATGTACTCTAGAGCAGTACAGTGTAATGGGAGGCCCAATGGAATTGGCAGAAGGGCTGGAATCTCAGTTCTGCCCCCTTGGAGGAAGTCGCTTCTCCTCCCCAAGATGCTCTTTAAGGCTTCTTAACAGCTAGGATGCTGTTCAGAAAAGATCTTACCACTCACCCAGCCCGCCTCGTTATCATCTCCCTCTCATACCCACCAAGCCCCCAGGTTTGAGGTCTTTCCCCTTCTTTGTGGTATACTTTTCTGGTAGAGGGGAGATCTGGGTCAATGATAAGGGGTACGTAAGAACAAATCAAAAAGAAGAATCAAGAAATGACAATCATCTAAGTAGAAAAGGATGCATAAATGACAAGGTCACATTTCAAATCTACCCACTACCATGTTCCCACACGAAGCCCTCCAAAATCTCAGTGAGCACAGCCAAAACCTACAGCAGTGTGATTGAGGACATCGGTCCGATCCTTTTTACCGAAACCTTTGAGCAGGGACAATTTCTTACATCTGGTTCTTACACCTGCGCTCCCCACCCACACTATGAAACCTAGATTCTTACAGCTTATTTTTGGGTACCATGTGTATTAAAGTCAGGGCCTCTCTCATGTGTTGTAACTAAGGGGGTGGAGGGGAGTCATAGTCAACAAGGCAGCATCTCCCTGAGTCAGGACAAACTAAGTTTGGCCAAGTCTGGAAACAGAGACCGACAACATGGCATCCCAGGCACCTTAAAACTGGAGGCCCTGGAGGAGAAACCTTACCAACCTCTCTTACAGATGAGGAAGCTGAGATCTAGAAAGGAAATGCCCAAGACAGGATCAGAGTCAGCCCTCAAACTCAGGCCCAAATCCTATGCTTATTACAATCCTTCTTCAGTCTACAGTTGTGTCTACCATGATGGGTGACAAAATACTGTAACCAAGGCTACTTGGTAGAGAGCAAAATCTTTTCCATCACTTGGCTGCAATACAAGGCAGCATCTGGGACCCCACAGTCAATACCTTTTGGCACGACTATTTGATATATAGTTTCTCCAAATCTACTAAAGAGACAACAAAGAGAAAATGTTTGGGAGGGAACTGTTCAACAAGTATGTATGACTCACAACCCAGCTAAGCATTAGACTAATTTAGTCTAACCAGGCCCTATATTCCTAGAAATGTCTATTCCAAGAAAATCAAGAGGTGGGAAATCACATCACAATTTTGGCGCAGACCTGTCTATGTGTCTCAGAACAGGGTATTTCCAGGGAAGACTGACATAAGACCAAGCAATGTTCATTAAACCCCCTCTCCTCCACCCTGGGAAAAACCCCAGACCTCAAATTATTACAACTTAATTCAAATTTGAAGCAGAAGCACAGACTGACAGCACAATGTCTGCCACACGCTGTTTCAATAAATGCAATTTTCCCCTTTTTGTCACTCATTTGATTGGCAGCCCACTTCCAGGGCAACAAGAAGTCTTGCAGAGAAAGCAGTGCTTGCGTGAAAGAGGACCCCAGATCCGCTACAAGGAAATGCTTCTATGTCTATCTGCACAAGTCTTAAGAAAGGAAGAACAGCACTGAAGAAAACCATATACACCCAGAGAGAGGGAAATGAAATATGGACCACAACGTAACATTTTCATGATCTCTATGGACATTTGCTTGCATTGTGTTGCCTTTCTCTGATTCTTTTTTTTTTCTTGTAAATAGGATTTTTCTTGCATAACTTCTCAAGCATTTCAACATTATTAACATGTAGTGAACTTCCTGCCATCTAGGGGAGGGGAGGGGACTGGGGGTAAAATTTGTAATGGAAAGCTTTGTAAAGATCAATGCTGGGGAACTACCCATACATATGTTATACAAATAAAAAGCTTTAATAAAAAAAAAAAAAGAAAAAAAAAAGAAAGGAAGAACAGAAACAATTAATTGGGTAAATCCAGATAAAACACATAAATACTGTCACTTATATTTTTTAAGTTTAATTTTTATTTTTATTTTGTTAAGAATATTTTCTAGAAAAACAAAAAAAATTTAAAGACTATTTTCTGGTAATATATAAACTGGATTTTGTGTAAAGACAATTTAAGAGAGTTGACAAATCTAGCCTACAAATAATTTAACTTTTTTGTTCAATTAAAATCATAAACTTTGGAATAAATCTGACAAAAGTGTTCTTATTTTTCACTCTCTATCTTGATATATATATAAAATATACATATATACACATATAAATGTATCTATATAATATATACATATACATACATACATATACATATATACATATATATATAAAACACACACACCCCAAACTCTTTTCTGAAGTTCAGTTTTGCATCACTAACTGCCTATTCAACATTTCAAACAAAATATCCCCACATACATCTCAAATGCATCATGTCCAAAACTGGACTCATTGTCTTCCATATACCACAACCTCCCCCTCTACCCTGGACACCGCGCCCCTTCTCTCTTACTTACACTTACTTACTTACTTACTTACTTACTTACTTACTTACACACACTCCCCACACCCTCTCCAAGCCCTCCCTTCTTCTGAACTTCCCTATTTCTGCCCAGGAGAACACTTTTCAGTCACTCAAATTCACAACTTCAGAGCTAATCTCAGCCTTTTGCTTCCCCTCACTCCACATATTCAATCAGGTGGCTAGGTCCTGACGCTTTTCATCCTACAATATCTTTCCCAATCAGTCACATTTTCCCCCCCAAATAACAGATCTACTGCTCCCATTTTGGTCCTTATTGCCTCTCACCTGAGATTACTGAAATAGCATCTTATTTGGTTTCCTTGATTCAAGTTTCTTCACCTTCCAATCCATTTTTTTTTCACAGCTATTTAAGAAACATTTCAAAAGTAGGATCTGATTATGCCATTCTGCTACTCAATAAACTTCAGTAGCTCCCTATTACCAGAACCAAATAGGAAATCCATTGCAACTTAGCTCCAACCTATCTGCCCAACATTCTAGGTCATTTTACTTTGTACGCTCTGTAGTTGAGTCAAAATGGTCTTCTTGCCGTTCCTATTAGTTAGTCAACAAGTATTTATTAAGCATTTACAATGTACGAGGCAACAAGCATTTATTAAGCACTTACTGCATACCAGGAACCATGCTAAGTCTCACATATATTCAGGAATCCTTCTAATTGATCCAATTAGAAAGCAGAAAGTGTAAAAGGTTTTTAACATTTCATTTTGGGATTGGGACTGAAAAGATTGTCATTCTGACTGCTCTCTTGATGCCTGGCAGTTGCTCAGACCATCCTTTTTTGTTTTTTTCATTTTGTTTTGTTTTGTATTTTATCATGATCATTCCCTTCTTAATTTTTTAAAAATATATCACTAAACATAAATTGTACATGAAAAAGTGTACATGTTACTAATGATTTTTTTAAAGCATCCATTTAACAACACAATAGTAACAAAACCATCCTGTTTTTGTTTCTCTAAGCTTCCTTAAACTCTTTTCTCTGTGTTTTTAAATGTTTTA
Organism: Myrmecobius fasciatus; assembly: GCA_023553655.1. Lineage (NCBI taxonomy): Eukaryota > Metazoa > Chordata > Mammalia > Dasyuromorphia > Myrmecobiidae > Myrmecobius > Myrmecobius fasciatus. Next base: position 408,962 of record JAJPUD010000570.1, on the reverse strand, counting down.
TTTTCTTTCTTTTCTTCTTGTTTTGTGGCATTATTATCACTACCCAACTCTCCCTCCCTCCTTCCTAGCACTTCTACTTCCTAATGACTCTCTCTACTCCCCTGCCAGTCAAGGAAGAAACCTCCCTTATAACAAAGAGCAAGTAAACAAAATAAATCCACCCTTCCTATCAGACAATGGATGCCTCACTTGGAGTGGCCAGGCAACACAGTGGATAGAATGCTAAACCTGAAGTCAAGAAGATGCATCTTCTGATTTCAGAGAGGCCTGGAGAGACTTACATGAACTGATGCTGAGTGAAATGAGCAGAACCAGGAGATCATTATACACGGCAACAACAGTACTATATGACGATCAATTCTGATGGACATGGCTCTCTTCAACAATGATATGTTTCAAACCACCTCCAATTGTTCACTGAAGAAAGCCATATACACCCAGAGAGAGGGATGCGAAATGTAGACCACAACATAACATTCTCATACTCCTTGATTGATGTTTGCTTACATTGTGTTTCCTTTATCTGATATATCGTTTGTGTAGATAAGATTTTTCTTGCACAACAATGATAAGTTTGGAAATATGTATACATATGTTTGATTTGCCAATATTTTAACATAATTAACATGTAGTGGATATCCTGCCATCTAGGGAAGGGGTGGGGAAGTTGGGGGAAAAAATTTTGTAATGGAAAGCTATGTAAGGGTTATTGTTGAAGAATTACCCACACATATGTTATGCAAATAAAATAAAATTTAAAAATAAATAAATAAATAAATAAATAAAGAAGATGCATCTTCCTAAATTCAAACCTTTTCTCACATACTTATAAGCCATATGATCCTAGGCAAGTTACTCAAACATGTATGCCTCAGTTTCCCCATCTGTAAAATGAACTTGGTTAGATAGCATGCTCATCACATTTGCAGATGATACACGGTGGAACACCGTATTGGATACTGTTGTTGTTTATCCCTTATTTTTGAAGAGGACCAATGGCATCATAAGGTAATGTCTTGACTCCTACATGAATTGGATTTAAGTGAGAAAAGGACTCTGCAAATGCCAGCCCTCCCTAAATACTCCCCTTATCCCATATACTAGGCACTATATATTGAAGTAGAAGACACAAAGACAAAATAATATCTTTACTTATTATCTTTTTAAATAAGAAAGTCTGTACCCTCATAGACTTTATAATCTAACCTAGTAGATAATAAATTGAAATAGATTTATCAGGTAGGGAAGAAATATTGTCTTTGCAACCACTGTCATTATATTTTAAATACAATCTTTCTGTACTATTAGAACTCAAATCAAGGATAGGGAAAAGAAAAAAAAGAAAAAGAAAACCTTGAAAAACTTAGAGATCTGTAAAGCCTGGTACTAAATGTCACAAGTATACCAAGGTTACATACCTCATATTCTGAGTTCAATCAAATTTCCTTAGACTACCTAGAGAAAAATCCCCTTTTTAATATTTAAATATAAACCATTGCAGCACGTATTTATGACATATTGGAGACATTCTGACACATTAATGTAGCTAAATCTAATATATGTGGCATAATAATAATGATGATGATGATAGTATTTCTATAGGATTTACAAAGAACTATATAAGTGCCTTACAAATTATTCCATTTGATCCTCATGCTATTACTATCTTCATGATTTAGTTTAGGAAACTGAAGGAAAAAGATTTTAAATGTCCAGGATCACACAGCTAGTAAGTGCTGAGGCTGAATTTGAACTCAGCTCTTCCTAGCTCTAAGCATAGTACTCTATCCACTGTACCCCAGAGTACTGCATACGGAACAAAGAAAAATGCCTTGAGTTCAAATCCTGTATCAGATACTTACTAGCTATACGATCCTTTGAAAGGAATAATCACCTAAAGTAAAATGGGAATAATAAAAAGCATGTCCCTTACAGGGATGGTGTGAGGATCAAATGAAGAAACACAGATATACATATATACATAAAACATGCCATATATGTTATGTACAACATGTTTTGTTGTTTTTATATATATATGGTCATATGTATATAAAATACACATTAGTGTGTGTGTGTATATAAAACAGTACTACTTGAATAGTAAACAATTGTTATTACCTTATAAATATAACCTTTTCTTATATTGGAAAAGGAAATATTACTTTTTTCTACTTATTTTTTTCTACAATTATATATATAGTTGTCAACATTTCATTTTTATAAAATTTTGAGTTCCAAATTTTTCTCCTTCCTTCTTTTCTCTTCCCCTTCTCCAAGACAGCAAGCAATCTGATAGATTATATATGCAGTCATGTTAAAGAGATTTCCACAATTCTCACGCCCTCTGTCCCAATCTTTCCAACATTATGCAATACATATGAGAGAGACTGTCACAGGACTGCCCAGCATGGAGTGCCCTCAAACAAGGTGCTGTGCTCTACGAATAAAGCAGAATTAAATTAGCCCAGAAGTGATGCGAGAAGCGCAAAGGTAGAGCTGCCATGCCCTATGTTTATAGACTATTTATGTCTAACCTGTGGCAGAGCTTTCCAAGCTCCCATCGATCTGGATCAGCCACAGTCAGAGAGATACACTGTAACTCAACTCTACCACAGGGATGTCATTTTGGTCTCTGAGAGTGAAGGACAACAGCCCAACCCACAATCACTTATATGACTAACTGGTTAGAAAAGGCACAATGGGAATCAGCTATCAATTCATTCTTTGGTTCATCTCCTTAACTGGGAGGTGTTCCTGTAACATTCTTCCTCCCTTGTCCTCCCCTTCCCCTCCACTCCCCTAACCTGGGTTTATGAGGTTATTTGACTCTGAGAACTTGAACTTTCACATTTCCTGATTCTGAACAACAAAATATTGGCAGAACTGAGGTAAAACTCTCAAGTCTTACTGTTATGTCATTAGGGGCTTCTGAATTATAAATTGCTGGAAGAACCTGGGGAAATGATTGGGGCCTAAGGCAAAGATACAGACTTAAATGACCTTTAGATAATTAATCACCCTCCCTGACAGCAAACAGCTGCTGAAAAAGCAGCTAAAATGCAACATTAAACAAATCTTCAAAGGTCAAATTATGTTGCACCCAGTCTAATAACAGTCTCCTTTGACCTAAGGTTTGCTAGAATTCTGGGAGATGAGATTATCAGCTGACATCCAAAGCTGAAAATCATTACTCTATCTCATTCCAATTTGAAAGCAGAGAATAAAAGAACTTTGGTATTTTATTGGGGGTTTGGGACTGAAGAGACTGATAATTTGATAATGATATTAAAAATGAAGAGTCAGACTAAGGAATAGATGACAACATGAAATAGCCTATTTCTAATCATTAGAAAAATATGTTGCATCTTAATCCAATGACTTTTCACAACTTATGTGAAAGCTATTTATCGGCTTTTATATATATATGTATCAACATATACATATGTCTATAGACAGATATATCATATATAATCATCAATGCTGTGGATTGTACTAGTAATTACAAAGGGAATGATGATATTCATCCAACAGATTCAGAGCATCCAACAGAATGCTACATGGTACAATGAATAAGGTAATGGGCCCGGGAGTCAAAAAATCGTGGCTCTGGGACAGTGAGAAAGTCACAGCCTCAGTTTCCTATTCTGTAAAATAGGGATAATCATAGTACCTGCTTCCGAGAGTTATTGTGAGGGTCAAATGAAGTGAGAGATTTAAATAAAATGTTTTTCAAATCTTAAAACACTATCTCATGCCAGTTATTATTCATATTAGCATTATTAACTGAAATCACAGAGATAGGTGTTGTTCAGTCACTTCTGATTCTGATTCTATTTATTGTTTTCTTGGCAAAGATATTAGAGTGGTTTGCCATTTCTTTTTCCAGATCATTTATAGATGAGAAAACTGAGAAAAACAGGATTAAGTGACTTGCTTAGGCTGCACAGCTGACAACTGAGGCAGGATTATTTTTTTTAATATGATAAAATTTTATTTTCAAATGTAAGCAACATTCTTAATTCATGGGCCCCATAAAAACAGGCAGGCTACATCTGGCCTGCAGGCCATAGTTGCTAACCACTAAAAAAAAACAAAAACAAAAACAAAACAAAACAAAAAACAACAACAACAAAAAAAAAACCCAACTTAAAATATAGTTTATCCTTTGAGACTAAACATTTCCATGGGATTAAAAAAAAAAAACCTCAGTGCATTTCATAAGCTGTGTATGAATACTACCAGGCACATACACACCAAAATAATTTTAAATTAAATTAAACTGGATTACAGCAAATGAAAACATCAATAAACAGAAATTGAATGCCTGAATAAATGGAAAAAAAAAGATCTCAGAGAGCAGATAATGAAACATAGCTCCCTTAACATAATAGAATATATACAATCAAAAGTGGTTACTCTCTTGGATGTTTTTGCTTCATTGTTTTCTTTGCCACAAGAAAAGAGTCAAAAGGGAGCAGGCAGGGGTGAAAGACTAATGTCAAAAACAAAAGGCTTCAATAAAACATGTTCAAAAAATGATCTCAATAGTGTAAGAAGGAAAAATGAAACGGTCAGAATAGTTGTTTTGTTTATAAAAGGCTAGAGTGTGCATGACTTCACTAGGATTACTAAGGGCTTAAAAATTCAAATTTTAACCATGTCCTTTAATATTATCTTCTAAATGATTAATATGAAAGTCACTTTTTCTCCATTAGATAAATTATGTTTTCCTTTCCTTCCTTCCTGACTGAAACAATCAAAAGGAAGACAATAGATTAGTTGTACCAATCAGCTGTTCAGTTGTTTTCTCTGAACATCCTTCCTGCAAACAAACCCTACATGAGTGTTTGCTATAGGCCACACCATCTACTATGACTTGAGACCCAAATGTGAACTCTCATCCCTCCACTACAGTGAAATTATGCAGGAAGGCAGGCAATCAGATACAGCCTGACCCCTTTAGGACACTGATGTGTAGATGAATATGTAGGGACAGGAAATAACTCACAGCCAATAAAAGAACCATATAGGATTATCAGTTTGGGAGTATGCTCATGTTTCAGGACCATGATCTGACAAATAGTGTATCTAAATCCATGTAACAAATAAACCAAATCCACATGCTCATCATCAAATTAGATGTTCATCATCACTGAATAAATTGTCTTACATATGTGAACTCTCCTGGTGACTGATACTGGCCCCCTCCTTCAAAGGCTCAATTTTTTTTTAACCATTTTTGATCAAAATCTTTGTAAAATTTATCAACTACTCCCCTGCCTTATCTGAATACTCTGAACAGAACTTTGTCTTTTCCTGCTGACACAGATGTATCACGATAAGTGCCAAGGTGTGAGACAGCAAGGCCCTCAGTGGCTCCTGAGATGGAGCGGCCAGTCCTCCCAAAGTTCAGGACACTTGGCAGATGGGGACTCCGCCAAAGACTGCACAATGACAATCAGAGAAATAGGTTCATGAGCATGGCAGAATCTCTTGAGATTAGAGAAATACTACCCAGCTAAAAATAGCCACCAAAAACATCGGCCAGAACTGCTGTGATCTTCAGAGAAACCCAGAGCTGTACTTCCTTCCGTACACAGCATGCCCTTTCAACCACTTCTGTTTCTCGGCACAGCTAGTTACCAGGGAAGTTCTGAAAACCTTCCTCCCTCAGTCCCCTCAAATACAGGGCTTACATGCACTGTGGGATTGTGAGCTTTGCTCAATGGCTGGAGTCCCTCTTCTACAATGGGAGATGGTAGAGAATGGAACACCTTCACTGCCAAGAGTCAACTTAGGAGTGAAAATGGGCTGCAGGTCACGTTCTCCTACTACTTTCTCCTCCCTACCCATGCTTCCTCTCTCTCTGGCTACAAAGCAATTCTAGCCACTCTTCTCTAAATGTATGTGTTCACAGAAATAGTGAATAGAGCTGGCCTAGAGCTGGAAACTGTCCCAGCTCTGTGACCCCGAACAAGCTCTCAATGCTCCAGGCAATCTCTAAGACTACTGAGAAGTAATCATCTGAACTGGTTAAAGCTTCCTCATTGAGGAGATCCCTATAACCCTCATAGGTATGATCCCCCTCCCAATATAGGCTGTATATGAAAGACACACAGACAGACAGATACACCACAGCCAGCTCCAATTTGTGGCCTCTCTATCCCAAGGGCCTCACCGAAAGAGTAAAATCAAAGTCAAATGCACAAGTATAACCTATATGGATTACCTGCTGTCCAGGGGAGGGGAGGGGAGGAAGGAGAAAGAAAATTTTGGAACACAAAGTTTTGCAAGGGTGGATGATGAAAACTAATCTTTGCATGTATTTTGAAAAACAAAAAATTATTATTATGAGACAGACATATGGGGAAATAAAACAAAACCAAACTGAGCCTCAGATAATTGACACTAGCTGTGTGACTCTGAACAAGTCACTTAACCCTGACTGCCTCAACAATAAACAAACAAAAAAAGATTGAATGAATGAAAGCATGAAATAATTAATTGATTGAAGAACAGGCTATCAACTGAGTAAGTATGGTTACATGGTTGGGTTTGAATGTGTTGTTCCTTTAAAAATAATTATCTCAAATCTTTATTGAGTTGAGCTTGAATGCTCAACTAAGTCAAAAAAGGTAATGTGGGTTCTAATCCTTCAATGTGCTATCCAGTCATGTGACCCCCACAAGTCTTTTTCCCTGCAATAACAAAAACAACAAAAATAATTTCTATAGCACTTAAACTATGGGCTTTATAATTCTTCTCTCATTTGATCATCATACCCACCCTGAGAAATAGGTGTGATTATTATCCTCATATCCCCAAGGTCACACAGGTATTTTAATTGGATCTTCCTGACTCCAGCCCTGATGCTCCATCTATTTGCAACCTAAGAGAGTTCATATGAATAACCTGTCAGACCCCCTCTGCCTTTAATAACTTCTTACTGCCCTGTTCTTTTATTTAGTTTTTAATATCATAAAATGGCAAGAAAAACTTACAAGTTCTGAGAAGGGGAATCAGCGGCAGGAATACACAGGTACTTAACTCCCTGTAGAATAGAACACAATATTGTTACTCCAAATGTAAAATACTCCCACCCCCACACATACCCACATTCCCCCACACCCACCCACACGCCCACATCCAATTTAAAGGAACCTCTTGCTCAGGTCAAAAAAAAAAAAAAAAAAGGAAAAAAGGGAAGTTTTTTATGAGCATTTTGTTGCCAAGAAACCATCCAAATTAGCACTTTTCTACATATTCCTTGTTATTTTCCACAACTATAAAAACAAATGTTCCTATGCCATCACAAACATTCAAAATCCATATAACTGCACCAAAAAGTAAAATGATGAGTGGTTTCTAATTAAGTTTCAAACTCTCTCAATGCCACTTTGCATTATGTCCATCCCATTTAGAATTCAAAATTACCCCTAACAAAAAAAGATTATTACTAAAATGCTTTAAGCCTTAAATTAAAGGATCGTTACTGTGTTATACTGCTCTTTGCTAATGAACATCAATTTTAATGGCTTCTACAACCAAAACTGCTTTTGCTTAATTTGTTAACTTTTAAATATTTAATTGTGTTTTTGGTAACAAATCAGGGGTTCATTTAGAACTGTGCATTCTAAGGGAAAAGTCCCCTTGCTATTCCTGCTTCACCATTATGTCCCTTAGAAGCCACACGCACATCTCAAAGGGCAAGTGGGGATTACCCTGCTTCCTTCAGAAAGACTTAAAGTAGCTCCTAAAGTGAGTTCTGAACATACAAAATAAATACCTGGGTTGCCAAAGCATCCGCTCCTACAGCTGTGCTCAGAAGATAGGACTTTTAGAAAAACTGGGAAAGACCCTTGCAAAGTCTTAAAAAATAAAACTATACTGACTGATCTCTTAGAAGGACTCCTAACACCTCCCATATCATATTCAGTATAGAAGATAAAAGTGACCATCAAGAAATAGGAAAAGTAACCATCGTGAAGTTACTGGGATAACTGTGTGAACAAAGGAAATATAAATAAGGCCCAATGGTTTATGCCTTGGTCATGGGAATGATTTCTGCTTCAGGAGAAAGATGCCATTCTGTAAAGTCCTCTGCCTCGAACAGACAAACAAGATATTCCAACAAGAAGAGGCCAGTCCTCTGTCCTTTGCATACCTGCCTCATACAGTGACCTTTCTCCATGCTATTTAATCAGTTTTTGAGCATCACTGATTCACCTCAAAGACCTTGGACAATGTCCCTTCAAGGATTCTTTTGCCACATTTTCCCCCAGAGTATTCCTTCCTGTCTGCTTCTCCCCAATTTTAAGAAGTCAAGAAAAAAATGTTTCCTATACTATCCTCCTTCCTCATACATTACTTCCTGCTTTACAACAGCAAACAGCTATCAGCAGAGGATTTCCCTGTGGCTTTTATGAAGTTTAGTTTCAGAGGAAATGTGTGTCTGAAATTCCAACACATCTCCAACCCTACAATGTGATACTAGGGCAGTGAACTATAGAGTCAGAGTAGCAGCTTCATTCTCCCAGAATCAAAATACTAAAGCTACAAATCTGAAACCTGAAAGGAAAGGAAATCCTGAATGAAAACATTACTTTTTAAACATTTGTTTTCTTTCTCCCTTCTCTCTTAGAAACATGCAGGCATGTAAACAATGGCACCTTCTAATTTTCACAATAATGCCTCAATTACAGGTATCTTGCTATTACCTCGAATGGCAGGGTAATCAGAATAATCTAATTAAAAGTACTGTACTCTTCTGTCTGTGTTTAATTTAAACTTTCTGAGGAAAGAGCAGAAAATTACTCAAGTAAATTTGGAATGTCTTCTTGGCTCAATTCCTAAACTCCCTGTTAGGAGGAAAGATGATACAACTCATTCCTATTGAAAAAACTAGCAAAGTTATCAAGGTGGACAAAATTTGGAAACATTTTAATGGAGGTAACAAGAGCAATTATTATTGTCATCATGTACTATTTTACTTTTTGCTATATCTATGAGGTAGGAAGTGTATAATTATCTCTATTTTTGTGATGATAAAATACTATACACAACATTTAGGACTCCTAAAAATTAGGACTGAAAAAACTAACTAACCCCTAAGACTTTCCTATTCCTTGCTCCCCACAACCACAAGGGAAGATTAGTTTAATCTACTTATTTGTACAAAATAGCCTGTCTTCAAGAGAAGCTGAAAAGGCTGTTAACGTGTCACAAGAAGCTACCAAAGATTTCTAATAAGTAATATCTGGATAACTGTAACCTTCCCTGAATCCTAGTGAAATCCAAAATCTGCCATAGTTTGTAGAGAGGAAGAAAAGAGGGAAAAGCTGAGGAAGAGGGAAAGGGACAGCTTAGGAACATTCATTGTGAAACAAGAATCTGTAAGGAGTTCCTTTTAGGTACTTTCAGTAGGAAAGAGAGTTGGGGTGGGGGAGAAAAAAAAAAGACACCTGCATTTAGAGCACCTGCCATACAAGAGGAATATCTCATACTTCTTTAAAATTTTAGAGTTTACAAGTACTTTCTCAAAAGTGATTCCACTTGATCTTCATCCCTCTGAGATGTACAGGGTAGATATTCTCATGCTCATTTCATAATAAGTGAGAGAAGTCTCATAGCCAATAATTTATTAAGCACCTACTATGTTTTAGATGCTGAGAATGCAATTTTTTAAAAGTCATTCTGGATCTTCTTTCATTGCATCTTGCCTTAAGGCAGGGAACACTCCAAGTTTAATCACAACTGAATCACAGTCAAGTTCAGGTTAAGAGCAGGTGGTGATGGTGGAGAAGATAGGATGGAATTTGAATCTATACCCTCTACCAAAAAGAAAGACTCAGAATTTTCCCAATGTCAGGTAAATAGCAGATTTTCTGAGTAATAAGCTCTGGGGACCTTTTATTTCCCTGTGCGCAAACAGGACATATATTAGCAGTGGCCGTGGGAGGACTCACATTTGGAACAAAATGGGAGTCAAAACTGCCCACATTTGAGTCACTGTTGATGGCCTAAGAATGCCCATGTAGCCTAGCTTAGTCATTGTGAAAGGCTCCCAAAGTCAATCCCTTTAAGACAGCAGCTACACCAGCCCTGCTGTTACTTGGGGAGATGGGGGAAGTCTCCATTAACCAGTCATTTCTGAAATTTAGGACCTAGCAGTTAGTGGCTAATTCAGAAAGGACAAGCATAGAATACAAGAACAGTAAAGACTCAGATAATCTTGGTATGAGGGAGGCAGAGGCAGAGAGAGAGAGAGAGACAGAGAAACAGAGAGACAGAGAGAGAAAGACAGAGAGACAGAGAGAGAGAGACAGACAGAGAGAGAGAGAGAGAGACTGACTTCTGATTTTTGTTGCTGTCGTTAATAGGAATTTAGATTAGATTTTTCATTTATTATGACCTCTCAAAGGTCTTTTTTTTTTTGGTGCTAAAAGTGGACATCCAGTGTCTGCAATTTATACCTTGTCTGTTTTACAAGCTGAATGTTACTACTTAAAACTTTTATCAATTCTAGTATAATCCAAAAACCTTATAATCACCAAAAATTGAGAAAACTTTATACTTTAAAAACCCTTTGCATGTTAGCCTTCTGTTTAGTATATAGTATTGATGTTTATTATTTTATATGAATTTTTTCAAAGCACAAAAATTTTTTTATTCTTTATTTTTCAGTTCCAAATTCTCTCTCTGATTCCCCATCTCCTACTCATTGAAAAGAAATAAAAAACCATTACAAATTGATATAGGCATGCACAACAAATTTCTACATCAGGTATGTTCACGATCTCCATCTCCTACCCTTCTCACCAAAAAGGCAAAGACAGAGAGACAGAGAGAATGTGTTTCAGTCTACCCTATGAGTCCATTAATTCTGAGAGCTGACAGCATGTTTTATCATGAATCATTTAGAGCTGTGCTGATGGATGTGCTGATCAGTACTGCCAAAGGTCTTTCAAAGTAAATTATCTTTACAATATTTCTATATAGATTGTTCTTTTGGTTTTGCTCACTTCACTTTGCATCAGCTCATATAAGCTATCTCAAATTTTTCTGAACCTTCCCCTTCATCATTTCTTACAGCACAGTAGTAATCATATTCCATCACATTCTTATACTGTTATTTTTTCAGTCATTACCCAACTGAGAGGCATCCTCTCAATTTCCAGTTCTTTGCCATTACAGCTGCTATAAATATCTTTGTAAATATGGGTCTTTTCCCTCTTTCTTTGATCTCCTTGGGATATAGATCTAACAGTATTAGTGGGTCAAAGGATATGCACAACTTAATTAATAGCTTTTTGGGCATCATTTCAAACTGCTTTCCAAAATGGTCAGTATTCACAGCTCCACCAAAGCATATTAGTGTGCCATATTTCTTCCAGTATTTATCATCTTAGTCAATCTGAGATGTGTGAGGTGGTCCCTCAAAATCATCAATTAACTAATTTTCACATGATTTCTAACACCAGCACACTGATGTTTTTTCCTTGAAATAAAATGAGTGAGAAAGAAGAAAGAAGGCAGTGGGAAATGTAAATTATATAGAAGTAAAAAATATCAATAAAAATTTTATTTTAAAAGAAACTAAAAGAAGCTCTTGAATGAAAAAAAAATTCATTAGCTGCTCTGCTGTTTCTGAACATACTTGGCCTGATACTAAGGTTGATTCCCGATTTTCCACGTTCCCTCAACTACAGACAAATATAAAAGGAACTTTGATGTTCTTGTGATGATATTACAAATAAAATATTACACATACTTCATAGGACTAGCTCTAACTGCTTTCTCGAGTAGTACAATAGAGAGGCTTTTGATATATGTAATACTGGGAACAGGGAATGGAGATGAGAAGGTGGTGTATATATAAAAGGACAACACAAAACAATCCAACTCTAGTAATGCTCCATGAGAAATAATGGGACCCAGAACAGACGGATAATAAATTGCTGTGTTGAATCAGTCATGCTCTCTGGAGTAGATCAACTCTGAGTCAGATTTGGAGGATAGCAATAGACATGTATTAACAGAGAAAACAGTGAAAAGTGAATTACAGAAATGTCATTAATGCAATTTGTAAGTCAATATTTTCAAAATTTCTAATATTTTTCAGTTTTCTGTTTCAACAAACATAGTAACCACCAAAACTTAAGTTTTTTTTTCTTTTCTCTGGCCCTGAAACTAAGAGCTACACTTAAAACCTGTACAGTGAGAGCCTCAAAAATCAGGGCAAGTATCCTAATTTCAAAGCAGTCAAGAAATATAACTCTCGCTTGTTTCAAGTACAATTTCTAAAATTTACTGGACTCAACTCTCTATGATAACACTGCAAAGTAGGGAACTTATGAAAATATCGATAGCATCAAAGCAAAAGTCTTTCCAAGAGGCTAAAGAGACTTTCTAAAAATAAGAAAAAGAGAACGTTTTCCTCAAGTTAACTTTCTTCTATAACAGAGCACAAAAGTAAGATAATTTCAGCCTAGGATAATAACAAAAACCTCCAGAAATGGTTCTAACAGTTTTAGTCAATGTTAGAAAGGAGTAAGCAATATCAAAGACATGAGTGGAGATGTTAAGGGGAAAGATGAAGAGAGGCAAGTATATAACTATATTCTAAACAGCTGTGAATGATGCAGCTACATCCAGGAGCTTTAACCTTTAGCAATGGATAACCATTTCATCCTAATTGTGCCTCAATTTGCAGAGCAAGAATTTTCTTAAAATGTATGCTTAAAATTTTTTTTATAAAATGAATCAATTTGGAAATGCTCCAGAGGCCCAGTGTTTCATGAGCCCCTGTAGTGAACTTTCCCACCAAGTAAAGCAACATCTCCTAATCCCAATTCATATGCTCTAAAAATTTAGATGTTTAAATACTGAGTTTCTTTTAAGGAACAGAAACAAACTAATACACTCATTTCTAATTGAAAAAAACAAAACAAAACAAAACAAAACCCTAGCACAGCTACCAATGTGGACAGAATTTAGAATCACTATATTGGAACTAATAACAGTAATAATTATTGTCATAATATAGAATTTTACTTTTCACCAATTCTTTGAGGGAAGTAGTGTTATTATTTCCATTTTTTCAGATAAGGAAACTGAGAATACAATGCCTCTTTTATTCAAGGGAAATTATCACTACAAATTCTATAATATTTTATTTTTTTCTCTTTCAAGAATCACTGTATGAACATAAAGAGGATTGTTCAATTGTGCAAGTCACCAGCACCTTTCAAAATTTAGTTCTCAAATGGAAGATATTCTATTTAAAAAGCACACGTGAGACCAATCCTTTCAACATTTGTCAAATTTCTGAAACAATACCAATAACGACTTCCAAGAAATATGTGGGTATTCGATGTTGGGGGGAGGTTAGTGGGGAGAAGATTTAGCCCCTGGTTTGAATTTGTAAGACCAAATGCAAATTACAAACTTCCACCACCTGTAGGCTTCTTTCAGGTTACTCAAAAAATGATGTGTATTTTACTTGTCACATCAACAGATGAGGACCCAAGGACTTATTTTTGTTTAGGGTATTTCAATGAAAGGCCAAAAGTAGGAGCAATCAGCACCCATGGTTTCATCAAGTCGGTGAGGAGTTATTGAGAATCAGTGGAGGATGTCCAAGTCGACACAGAGAAATACAACTGAAAATCCTTCCAGCTATACTGTCCTTTCGGTTAAGTTTCTGGACTGCAGTGCAGATATATTAATGACTCATGAAAATAGGGCCAGGGTTTCAACCATCAGTTCCAGCTTGCCTGATTTTACAGAATTATAAGTTCTGTTGAAGATACACAAAAAGAAAACTGCCAGAGATGAAATGGGACCCTTATTATAGAGAAGCAAAAAAATCTAAACAAAACAAATAAAATAAAAAACACGAGAGGCTCAGGAACCAAACAATATCCCATCCAGTTATCTTTTCTGTACATAAGTCTCATCTTCCTGGCAGGTGAGAATTCTGAAATATATGGTTTAGTGATAGGACCACTGGAGTTTGCAGACATCAAGGTAACAATTCCAGTATCACCTTGGACACTTACTTCTTCTCTGACCTTAGATATGTCACTACCTCTCTGGGTCTATGTTTCTCATGTATAAAATTAAATATGATCAAAAGTCTCTTCTAGCTCGGAACCTATAGTCCTATGAGTCTTTATGGACACCTAGGTGATGCAATGAGTAGACAGGGCCAGGCTGGAATCTGGAAGATTCATCTTCCTGAGTTTAAAATTCTGGCCTCACTTAGTATCTGTATGATCCTGAGCAAGTCACTTCATCCTGTTTGCCTCAGTTTCCTCATCTATAAAATGAGCCAGAGAAGGAAATGGCAAACCATTCCAGTGTCTTTGCCAAGAAAACCCCAAATGGGGTCTTGGAGAGTCAGACATGACTGAAAAAAAAATGACACGAGTCTATTACTTCTTGGAAGTCATTAGAGGTACCATTATTTATCTGAATAGAGCTGGAGGAAATAGGGGATGGGGAGGAGGGAAATTTCATTGTTGTACATCATCATCATCATCATCATCATCATCATCATCATCATCATCATCACCATCATCATCAATCATCGAAGAGCTCAGGAAAAGCTCTGCTTAGGCATTCAGGATGCTGTGCCTCTGCCAAAAAATAAAATAAGGAATAAGAGGATGGGGAGTCAAGAGGAAGATATCTTATGAACAGCAGCCTCGATTGGTGGAAAGCAATTCAGTTTAACAGAGATGGTTTTTTTCAGTTTTGATGCTACAAGAAAATATTGTATCACAATGAATGCTAGTAGTATTCAAGCTATTTAAACAATTGGCAAAGTCATCTCTGGTGGGTAACAGAGGAAATGTCTTCCACTGAAATCCAAGGTGTCATGTCCTACACCAGAAATTAAGAGACCTGAGTTCTAAGCCAGACACTGACCAAATTACCCCTCCTTTCATGTTTGATTTCACTCCTACAAAATATGGACAAAGTTATAGAATGTAATACCTAAGAGAGGCAGTAGAAATCACCTGGCCCAATCTTCCTCATTTTATAGAAGAGGAAAGAGAAAACTGGTAAAATGAGAATCTTTCAGAGCACCATGTTCATTTACAGATGCTGCAGTTTTAAAAGGACATTGATAAGCTGGCGCATGTCCAGAACTCAATCAGTAGGGTGAAGAATTTTAAGCCATATAGCAACTGGGAATGGAAAAGAGAAAGCTCAAAAGGAACATGAGAAAAGCTACCGTGTTTGCCCTCAGAGGGCAGAACCAGCACCAGGAGATGGAAATTAAAGAGGCCAAATTCAGGCTTAAACTCAAGGAAAACTTTCCAACCTCTCCAAAAGTAGAATAGGCTACCCCAAAAGGTGGTGAGCTCCCCTGCTCTGAAGCTTTTCAAGAAGCTAGACTACTTTTCAGATAAGTTGTAAGTGGGGATTTCTTTTGTATTGGGGTTGGACAAACCAAGTGCTAAGATCTCTTCCAAATCTCAAATTCTGTTAATTCCATAACTCACTAGAGGTGACAAAGTCGGATCTAGAACTAAAACTCAGGCCTTTGGACATCAAAGTCCAGGATTCTTCAAATCATTCACATTGCCTCCTTTTGCCCACCTCAACACAATGCTGGGAATATCAATTACTGAATTCTTCACCTAGGTTCTTGAGGTCTCTAATTTAAAGTTGTTTACCTTTTGTCTCTCCCTATGAATATGTATATGATGTTCACACAATGGCTCTTAAAAAAGGCTCTACAATGTGGAACTATGCCCCAAAAGTTATCAAACTGTGCATACCCTTTGACCCAGCAGTGTTTCTATTGGGCTTATATCCCAAAGAAATCATAAGAGAAGGAAAGGGCCCCACATGTGCAAGAATGTTTGTGGTAGCCCTTTTTGTAGTGGCTAGAAATTGGAAACTGAATGGATGCCCATCAATTGGAGAATGGCTGAATAAATTATGGCATATGAATGTTATGGAATATCATTGTTCTGTAAGAAACGACCAGCAGGATGATTTCAGAGAGGCCTGGAGAGACTTGCATGAACTGATGCTGAGTGAAATGGCAGAACCAGGAAATCATTGTACATGGCAACAACAATATTATATGATGATCAATTCTGATGAACGTGGCTCTTCAACAATGAAATACTTCAAACCAGTTCCAATTGTTCAGTAAAGAAGGCCATATACACCCAGAGAGAGGGATATGAGATATGGACTACAACCTATCATTTTCATGCTCTATATTGATGATTACTTGCATTGGGTTTCCTTTTTCAGATTTTTTTGTTCACATAGATACAATTGTTCTTGCACAGCAAGATAAATATGGAAACATGTATACATATATTCGACTTGTCAAATATTTTAATATAATTAACATGTAGTGGACTTCCTGCCATCTAGGGGAGGGGAGGAGAATAGGGGGAGAAAATTTGTAATGGAAAGCTTTTTAATGATCAATATTGAACTACCCATACATATGTTATGCAAATAAAAAGCTTTAATTTAAAAAAAAAAAGAAAAAGAAAAAAGGCTCTAAATCAGAGTTCATATAGAGTGCAGTGGTCTTGAGGAAACTAAAATTTGGCCAGACACTAATTTCACCCCTCATTTTATGAGAAAATCATCACTGCAAGCTGATTTCAGAAAAGTCTGGAAAGACTTGATGTTGAGTGAAGTGGGCAGAATCAAGAGAACACTGTAGACAGTAACAGCAAGACTGTGATAATCAACTAGGACAGACCTTGCTTTTCTCAGCAATGCAATGATCGAAGACAATTTCAACAGACTTGGGATAGAAAATGCCATCTGACTCCAGAGAAAGCATTATGGAAACCGAATATAGATCGAAGCATACTATCTTCATCTTTTGGTTGTTTCTTTCTTTCTTGTGATCTTTCCCTTTTGTTTTTCTTTTTCTTTTACAACATGACTAATATGGAAATATGTTTAAAATGATTATACACGTATAACTTATATCAAGATTGCTTGCTGTCTTGGAGGGAAGGAAAGAAAGGGAAAGAAAACACTTGGAACTCAATCTTACAAAAGAGAATGTTGAAAATTCTCTTTGCATGTAATTGGAAAAAAAAACACTATTAAATGAAAAGAAAAAGTCATCATTAAATAGTGGGCAATGCTCACATTTGCTAATGAATGCTGACATTTGCTCCTGCTGTGGTCATAAATGAAAGGGTAGAGATAATTTCTGATTTCAAACTAAGTATTCACTCTCTCAGTGATGCCATGCCTACCCTTCTACCCCAAGTTCTCCAACCACCCAAGATACCACAGAGAGGGAAAAGATGTAAAATTAATGATTAAATGAGTCATTGAAAATACTTATTCTATTCATACAGAAAATTAAAACAGATTTAACTCCCTCCCCTTCCAGATGTGAGGAGACACACTGACCATATGATCCTACCTATTAGATACAAAGTATTAAGAGCTAATATGAAAGTCAGATTAGGCCTGAAACAATTTTTTTTCCCCTGGAAATGGCAAGGAAATCCAATCCTTTTAATTTTTTGACCAATAGCCCCTATATGGGCTCCTAACCAATGACTATTTACATCACATTTAAAATTGATTGTAGGCTGAGTCTGCTATCAAACACTTAACTTTTAACATCATATGCCCTAACCCCATATCTGGAAGGGAAGTACATCAAGCTTATTTCAGTTTTTTGTATTAGATGGACAAGAACTTTGCTGAAGTGAATCAGTCCAAGTAATGTTCTCCAAATGAGATATTTGTCAAATACTTAACACAGGACCTGGCACAGAGTAGGAGCTTAATAAATGCATATTCCCTCCCTCTCCTCCAAATGATTCTGGAGTGTCTACCTGATCACATTTTATGCTTCATCATTTCCAGCTCCAAATCAAGAAACATACTAGTTTCTCACAGAGAATGCCTTGCTGCTACACATTCCTCCATACCTGTCTCTACCAAATTAATGTCCCTCACCTTCAAAACTTTAAGACTCACTCACTTTTTCCAGGCAATCTTTCCAAACTAATTCACTGAGCTTTAGTCTTTCATCATTCCATTTCTTTATATAGCTATAGTACTTTGAGTGGGCATGAATTTAATGCTGATAAATAATGGAAAAACTGTCCTGCCAGGGATCAAGACATATAATCTGTTCACAAAACCATCTTTACTGACGAGAAAATGTCTTGGATTGTCTATGGGCCAAATCATCAAAATTTAGATCCGTCAATTAGGTAAAAATAAAAAATAAAATGTCTGCCCAACTGATTCTGAATATGCAAGGATAATTACATTACCTGACAATGTTTGTTTGTTTGGTTGGTTGGGGGGGGGGGATATTAAAGGCTGTTAAGAGCTTTTAAGCTGGCTAGAGCTACAGGCATTGCTAGCTAGAGTGTTTTAACAAGGGCTAAGACTACATTTGGAGAAATCTAAAGAGGAGCCAAATGAGAACTCTCCTTGGAGATTTTCTAGAATAACTTCAGGTCACAGATTACAGCTATTTAAACGCTCCCTTTTTCCACCCACTTCTAACACAGACACTCACTGAGAGACACTTAGTTGCTGACTGCCAGGGCTACTCCAAAGTTTTAAGAGTTATTCAGCCTCGGGGCAGCTAGGTGGCGCAGTGGGTAGAGCACCATCCCTGAAGTCAGGAGGACCTGAGTTCAAATTTGGTCTCAGACACTTAACACTTCCTAGCTGTGTGATCCTGGGCAAGTCACTTAAACCCAATTGCCTCAGCAAAAAAAAAAAGAGTTATTCAGCCACAAGGAAATTATCTCAGTCCAATGCATAAGGTCAGCAGAAAAAGACATAATGCACAAATATATTAGAATGTATATGGAAACAAAAGGCAGGCTGTGTTGCAGCTACCCACCAACTGTTCAACTGGAATGGACATGGTTAGATCTTTTAGCAGCCATGGAGTTTATGCCCACTTAATTCAGATATAATGTGAGTAATAAAACCTAGCCTGCTTCTATGGAACTACTTTCTTTCTCCCTTATTCCTGAAGACAATTCACTGTCCATTTCTTTAGACAGACCCTTCTCCTCACTAAAGCTTGCCAAGGGCGAGTTCATTGCTGTCATCATGCTTTTGGTTACACTTTTTACTCTATTCTTCTCTTCTATCTATACCCTATCTTTTAATTTTATAAAAGAGAGTTACCAGAGTCAAGGAACAATGAGAGCCTTCAGTTCTATGAAGGCACAGGGGAAGAGATAGATGTAAATTCAGGAAAGAAAGGACTGAATACCTTGGATCTCTAAAGCAATACAGAAAGGATCTTAACTTTAGTTCTCTCATTAGCAATTTAAAGAATCAGCTTTTCAAGAACAGGGTTAGCCTCCAGAAATCTCCGAATGCAAACTTGCCCAAGCCAGTGCCAAAGTCTCTTTCTTACATTCTCTGAAATGTGGCTCCATTTCAACGTGAGATTACTCTTCAATACCTGAAGTAGCCAGACACAGGAAACCTTTCCATGCTCTAGACTCCCTGAATACAACAGTCAGATATAACTTAATTCAAGAAAGAGCAACGACTAGACAGTTTCCGATACCTGCTTTCATCATTTCTATTTGAGTCATTTCTATTCGAATCTCAGCTGGCTTCAAATAAATTCACTTACACACATCAAAGCTGCTGCAAGCCTTTGGTCTTCAGGGCAGAGATGGCACTGGAGATGTGCAACAAAGTTCAGGCTGTCAAGAAAGGCTTTTTTGAGGGCAGTGAACTTCACCAAGCCACACTAGAGAAAAAGCCACAGGCATTTTGCACACCTATACAATGCAAACCTTCCACTTCTGTCTTAATGGCCTCTCAGCATCTCTGAAAATCTGAATTCTAAAGACCCTTTTTTTTTAAAAGAGTATTATTCTTCTGTCCAAACAAGTCATTAATGCTATGATTTAACAACTCTTCCTGGAGTCATATGAATAAAAAACTTCAAGTCCAATTGAGGAGTCAATGTTTAGATGGAATTTTATATATATATATATCATTAAGGGAGCTACTTTCCCCAACATTGCTATCTATGTCTGTTCCTCTTATGTCCATGTTCTCCTGGTAAGTCTCTTTGGAAATGGGATGGAGAAGTTTTGTTCCTCCATTCTTAGAATTCTAACCCTTTTTGTGTCATAGACCCCTCTGGTAGTATAGTGAAGTCTATGGACCTATTCACAGAATAATAGTGTTAAATGCACAAAACATAATACAATTGATTACAAAGAAATTCATTTATATTAAAATTTGATTTTAAAAATTTGCAAGATCAAAGCACTTTGATCACATTATTATTCTTTTTCCATAACTGGCTCTCAATTATTGTATGTTAAACAATTCAATAGAATAACAAATTTAATCCAACATTTACTAAGTGATAATTCATTGGATTAGGTACAGGAGTTATAAGAAGAAATAGCCACTGTCCTCAAGGAGCTTACAATCAAATAGATCTGGACACTAGGCAGAATTTTTTAGGCAGAAAAAGCTAGTTAGAATTTTCAAAAGGACAGTTCTCTGTCTCAGTTTAAAAGAATGAGGGAGAGCTTCATGGACAGGATAAATGAACAGAGCCTTGAAAGAAGTGAAGACAATGATAAATGGAAAACATAGGGAAAAATGAAGAGTCCCTGCCATGCACAAGGACGGTATAATGAATAAAAGAAGGTGAAAGAGAATGGGGCTCCAGAAGTCTAACTTTGCTAGAATTCAATACTCAAGACTAGAATCAGGTTGTGGGAGATTTTGAATGCTAAGTTATGGGAATTATAGTTTATTTGGAAGGTAATTAAGAACCAGTGAAGGGTTAGAGAAAAGAGTTATAATATGATCGGCGTAGCCACATTAGCAAGATTACTTGAATAGCAGTGTGAGATACGGATTGTAGAGAGCAGACTTAAGGCAAGACTACAGAGGAGGCTATACAATAGTCCAATGTTCAAGAAGCTGGTTGTAATAAATATGAATGAATGATTAGATGGAAAGATAAATGGATATGAGAGATACTACAAAGTATCTCCCAGCACCTAATATAGTGCACAGCATGGCATTTAATCAGTATTTCTTGGACTAAATTGACTGGATCTGAGGAATGAGAGGGAAAAGTCATAAATGACTCTGAAGTTTCCAGCTTCAGCACCTAGAAGAACACTAATGCCATACAAAGAGAAAATTTGGCAAACAGAGAAAAAGACAGAAAAAGAAAGGAGAAAGCATGAGTTCTGTTATGAGTGTATTGATTTTGAGGTGCTTCCATGTCCAATATCTGGACGTTGACAAGCAGAGATATGTGAAATTGGAGACAGAGAAAGATTTGGGTTAGAGAGTCAGACTAAGAAGTCATTTGCATAGGGGTGATAATAATGGAAGCAAGCTCACAAAAAAGCAAACAGTATAGAGAGCATGGGAGGGAGGGGGTCCCACAGGTTATTGTATGCTTAAGGAACAGAGGAAATTAGAGAGCAAGGATAGAGAGTCACGGAAGTCAAAAGAGGTGAGATTATTTGAGAGAGAAGGAGAAGGGGAGGGATGGCTAACAGTGCTGAATGCTGCAGAGATCAATGGAGACAAAAACTAAAACTGTATTAGGTGCTAAGGAGGTCATTAAAAGCACCTTTGGAAAGAAGAAATTCTGATATCAACTTTGGAGAAAGTCAGATAACACTGCAAAGGGATAAAGAATGAAAAGTATACAACAAGAAGTGTGGACTGCTCACCCTAGAATTGGGCAGTGAAGGGGAAGAGAATAATAACATTACAGTTCCAAGAGCCAAAGGGTCAAGGAGGGGATTTTTGGGGGAGGGGGGGAGAAGGAGGAGATCTTTTTTTTTTAAGGATAAAGGAGACCTGTGAATACTTAAAGACACAGGGAAAGATGCCAAGATGTTAGACCAGTTGTCTTCCATCTATCTATACATGATCCTATGATTCTTGCATCTTGTAAGTCCATCATCATGACTTCTAAGTGGGGAGAGGGGGACAAAGTAAGCTATTTTTGGTATCTTCAAGTACAGACCTGTCAAATTCATCTCATTTTTATTTAAACTTATTTCTTCAAGACACAAAATTTATAAGTCATCAATTTTTCATATAAAATGGCAGAGCTAAACCCAACATCTCACAAAATCTAGTATATACCCAATACATTACTGGATTACATAGAAATATGTTATCTATGGATGACAGAAAACTCATAGGATGGAAATTTACATTCTAATGGCTATCTTAGCACTGCACAGGGAATAAGGACACTAAAAAAAAAATTATGTAAAAAGTAAATAACTCAAGCTTCCTGCAGGTGCTCTGGTAAAAGACAAAGAATGAAAAATGAAACATACTCTGAAAAATTTACATTAGAAAGACATATGGGGGGGGTGCAATAAGCCTTTACTGGCAAGGACCCAATATTATTTCTTCTGCACCAACAAACAACAGATGATACTCCACATGTACAACAGTAGGGTTTTGACTCAAAAAAGCACCTACTTTGGTAAAAAGGAATGACTATCCTCCAAACCAGTGACAAGTAATGGGTCTTGACCAAAATAGCACCATGCTCACACCTGTTCATTCTTTAATGAGACAAAATACCTGTTAGCACGTTCAAAATAAGGAATATCAAGTGCTAAACAACTCCATCACACAGGGTCTAGAATTAATCTTGAAATTAAAATACTGTCTTCAAAGTGATGTTAATTATCATAATGGGCTGCTGTCATCACATCACTTCTCTATTGAAAAAATAATCAGGGCTTCCTCACTGCTCATTAAAGTATAAATTCCCAATTTTGGCATTCAAAGCCTCCCCAATCTGGCATTCAGTTGTCTTTGAGTCTTGTCTCACACTGAACCCCTTCACATACTCTACAATTTAGCCATTCTGTGGCAGCCATTTCTGTTCTTGTCTCTGTCTCTTTAATTAATCCTGTTCCTATAACTAGAATGGACTCTATAGGACTTTATCTTGTATGAGGTTGTTCTGCCAAATTCATTGGCCACCTCTTCCATGAAGCCTTCTCTCTCATCCCTCAGGCATAAGGTTCCTTCTCTCTCTTTCTCTTCTTCTCTCCTTTTTCCCCTCCCTCCCCCTCTATATTTCAAATCTGACAAATACTTATTCACTGCAGAACTTCTGCCCCCCCAAAAAAAAAAAATTCCCTAAGAAAGGGATTCAAAAGTGACGTGGGAAATGCTTTCCTGATGATAAACAAGAGAAAAATTTCAAATCCAAAGTTAAAAATGAAAAAAAAAAAAATCTAAGTTTCTTTTTCACTCAGACTGGATCCAGAACTATGTAACAATCAGAGCATAAGATACATAGCAAAGTGTGGGAAAAAAGCATTAAACTGGAATTAAGGGAGACTATTATCCTGGACAAGTTTTTTTTTTTTTTTTTCTCTTCTCTCTCCACAGCTGTTTTCTCAAATGTAAAATGAGCCCTTGGGCTTAAGGGGTTCATGAGTTTTTTGTTTATATATATATGTAAAAAAAATTTTTTTCTGGTGAGTTTTTTTTTAATTTTTATTTTGCCCAGTTACATGTAAAATAAGGTTTTTTTTGTTATACATTTATATATTTTTTCATAACCATATTTCAAGAATTCATTTCCTTTGTAATCCTATGTAATATATTTTATGCTTTGAAAAACATTATCCTGAAAAAGAATCCAAAGGCTAGACAGCCTTATGACAAAAAAAAGCTAAAAATCCTTGTCTGAAATGAACCCCAAATCCCTTTCAATTCTAAAATACATTCCTTCATATAATGTTTTCAAGTATTTCAGTATATGCTTTACCTCCCCCAGGATATATTGTTAAAGAGTCTTGGGAGGCCTTAGAGGTGAAAATGATGTGTAGAACTCTTTGGGGGAGGCTTCCTTATTAATTCATATCTCCTTCAGCTCAGTCTATTAAAATATGTTGAAGTTCTCCAATTTTCCCATTCTACTTCACCCTATAATTCTACACAGGATCATAGGATTATGTATTTAGATACAGAAAGGACTATATAGGAGTCATCAAATCCATTCCTCTCATTTTTACTCCTAAGGAAGCTGATGAAAAAGGAGGCTAAAGTGACTAGCCTATGTAACACTGCCTAATGACAAACTCATCTGAAAAAGCAATATTTACAATATCTTTTCCTTTCACAATATTGGGTTTGATTTTTACAATATCCTTTCCCTTCACAATATTCAGCCTGATTCTACTCAAAACATATGGTTAACCAATCCTATGCTCAAAGAGGTTAATAAATCTTTTACGGATTCATCAAAAAAGCAATGAAAGTTTGCCCAAATCTTGAACCCAAGATGCAGTGATGAGGTTCTAAGCTCACTTTATATGTCCAAGTTTGTTTTTGCCTCAAATGATTGAAAGGAACAGTGCTGGACAGCACCGTTATGGGAAGCTGATGACGGAAACCAGTAACAATCAGTTCTAATTTCTTTAAGGTCATGACCCATATGGATGAAGGAGCACTGGTGATGTATGCTCTGGTATTCCCTGCAGCACCTAGTAATTCTGGGCACAGAATAAGGACTTAATCAATGCATGTCAATCAATAGGAAAGCTTTCTAGAATCCCTTTTTCCTAGGTCTATCCCTACTGCCCAGGCCACGTTACAGTGTTACTACTTCACACTCAGTGTGAAGACAGGCTCACAAGTTGTTTCAACAAATTGGGAAAATGTATTCTCAGTAACACATGCAACAGGACAGCAATAAAAGTGAAATTGCATAGATCACCATTTTATAGAGCATGTGCTGACAAATTTCTATTTTAAAACAGGCAAAATATCAATAAAAAGAAGAATCATGGTTGGTTGTTACTCCTTAAGTCTCCAGTAGCTATATCCTACCTGCACATCACTTAATGAATATCTATTAAATTCCATCCAAACAAGTTAGTTCATCTCGCAAGGCAGAGCCGTCACAGTTCTAAGTCCAGGCCCTCACAACTGCTTGACTGAATCCTGCTGTCTCATCTTTTCAACCTCAGCAATAAAGCACTATTGATCATATCATTAGCACTCAAATAGCTGTTGAATGAACAGTGTTTCATGCTGCTAGATGTGCTGTGATCTCTTAGCTGGCCCAGGCACAGCAGAATCATGAAGATGCCGGGCTACACTAACCAGAGGATTCTGAGAACACTTGATTCAGTTTTTTATTTTAATTAAAGCTTTTTTATTTTCAAATATATGCATGGATAATTTTCAACATTCACCCTTGCAAAACCTTGTGTCCCAAATTTTTCTATTCAATTTTTTTTAAAGGCATTTATGAAGTGTCTACGTGGGCAAGATGGTTCTAGTTCTCTCTCTTTCCATCTCTGATCCATCTCTCCTCCTGGCCAACTCACCAGGCTGGCTGGTAATCAGTGTACTTCACGTGCTTCAATAAAAGACATCAGATACCCAAGAAAGTCTTTTTTTTCCCCCTTTTCCCTCCCCTCCACTACTCATCTCCACCAAAGTTCAGGAAGAGCTCTCCAAACCTATGAGAATAAAGAGCTTTAGACTCTTACCCCATGGTCTTTAAAAAGGCAGTACAGATATCACGTCCCTTTTGGATCTTTTAAATCACCTCTGTTCCTGGACTATGGCCTTTGCCACTAGGCTTAAAACCTAAGGCAGAATACTGGTTTGGAGGGTCAAGTATAGGGTCCAGTGGGGTAAGCAAAGAGCTAGAAGGGAACACTAAAGAATTCTATTCCAGTAGTCTTAGGTAGAAGCAAGAGAGCAAAGTAGAAGGGACATTGAAGTTGAACTCCCCCAACTTTGAGGGGGCTTCCCTCCAGCTTGCATTCTGGAGCAGCACAGCCAGCCCAGGTCAAGGTGAGACACTTTTTCATCCCAAGGAGGTCAGAAGGAAGGCCTATGATACTGGGGCTGGGACTGCCCTGGGGATGTAGCAAGGTGGCAGCTATGTGGGCCTTGGAGGCAATGGCAACAGCAGCAGCAGCAGCAGCAGCAGTTTCAGAAGTCTTCACCAACCAGAGACAGTAAGGGGAATGGCCAGTGGGTCAGAAAGCAATTACAGTACCCATGTGCTGGCACTGGGTACAGGACTAGGCACTGACAACTCCAAAGCCAAAGGAACTAATAGTCTACATATGACTCCTTTTAGATTATTAACTTGTTGGAGCCCGGGCTTCCCTACTTCTAAAATTATCCTAAGCTGTAACAGAATACAAAATCATTAGTGAACCCTTGGTAAGTCCTGGGTATTTTCTAAACACTTAATAATAATAGTGCTCAAATGTCACGACTGAGACTATTTAGATGGAAGAGGAAAATTTACAAAAACAACAAAAACAATAAACAAATTAAAAAGGTATATGTCATCTTTAGAGACCATAATATTAGTGAGAAGAGGGGAAAATATATATAGGAGGAGAAAAAATAGTCTGTCCATGGTACAGTGACAGAACTGACAACCTGATTCTACATCCAATAGAGAATAGAATCTAAGTTCTAATCCAACTAAAAAGCTAATACACCTTATAATTTCTTTGTCAACACAGCTACTTATGTAGTGCTTAAATGGTTTACAAAGTACTTTATAAATGTATCATTTGATCTTCACAACAACCCTGGAGAAGAGATATTATTATCCCTATTTTATAGAAGAGGAAAATGAGGCAGGCAGAAAGTGACTTGCTCAAATCACACAGCTAGTGCCTAGGCTAGATTTAAACTTAAGTCCAAATCTAATGCTCTTATCTACTGCATGACTTAGCTAATGTTTATCTATTAAGTCCTGGCCATACAAAGAACAGCTAGTGGTACACAGGATAATGCACCAGGGCTGGAGTCAGGAGGACCTGAATTCAAATCCTGCCTCAGACACTAACTAGCTGGGTGACCCTGGGCAAAAGTCACAACTCCAATTGTCAATTTTGTCATCATATAAAATGAGTTGGAGAAAGAAATCGCACACCATTCCAGTATCTTTGCCAAGAAAACCCCAGTGGACTCACAAAGTCTGAAAACAACTGATTATACGGAGAACTAAAGATTCATTTATTACTCTATATTCAGGTAAATTTCTGGCTTCTGGAAACTCAGACAGATGGAATGCCTAAAGAAAATAGAATTCATAGGCAAAACCTGCTTGACTCCAGCCACATTTGAATTTCAATGAAAACAGGTTAAAGCAGAATTCTCTCAGAACAAGCTCTCCAGGTCCCCCACCCTCCAACCGCCCCACCCTAAAAAAAGAAAAACACACACACCTTTTTAAAAAAAAAAAGGTTTTGTGGCCATCCTCTCTAAGTTAGATGGTCAACACTAATTCACAGAAATAGATTTTCTCCGGACCAACAGCTCAAACCATCCGTCAGCTAAAACTTGAAAATGTTTTTGGAATTAGTGTACATTAACAGGCAGACACACCCTGTTTACCCTGATACACTTGAAGTACAATAACAGCTTCTTCTGCTGCAGTAGAGCCTCAGGAAAATAACAAGTTTCAACTCACCTTTAATTGCCTTTTTCCTAAATGCCAACCATGGGTAATTGAATCTAAGAGGGAAAGATCAGGAAATGAAGTACCTAAGCTTTTCTGAGCACTAGACACAGGAGCTGGCTTTGGAAGAGGTGAAGAAAATGGTTTTTAAAAGGTGCTTTAAATTCAAAAAAAAATGCTGAGTCAGGTTTCTCTCCCTTGCCATTAAGTCAATGGAAATTGACTGGATTTTGTACCAAAAACAGCCAAATGGACAAATAAGGATGAACAATAGGCAGAATTAACACTCTTAAGGATTTCACAGCCAGAAGACAAATCTGTGGCAGTCAGTCGTGTAACAAATTAACTTTGAGTTATGTATGCTAGGGAAATGTTGGGTTTCACCATCATTACTATAATGGTTGAAGTTAAAGCTTTAAAACAAGTTCTACATGTAGACATAGACACTTAGGCAGGTACAGATGTACATTGCGTATACGGGACAAAGCTGTGTTTAGTTTTACCTCCAGCATAGGTCTGGCGCTATCATGGATAGAGAGAATATGTGTAACCTTATTCTTGCTCAGCTGCTCGGCATCTCTCGCATCTGTAGGCAAAAGGGAAAAAAAAAAGCACATTTACAATCTCTGACAATTCGTTTCAAAGCTCAAGACAGGATAAAAGTGATATTCATATGAACTTGGATTTCTTGAAACTTCATAAATTGAAATACTCAGAATCTATCTGGTTCTAAAAAAAGAGAGGCAACTTAAAGAACAATCTATGGTTTTACATTTTTAACAAGCTTCTAAGGATGAAACTCATTTAAATGCTTGACTGTCTTTAGAAAGAGAGGCGAAGTCCTCAGATGGCTTTTGTAAATTAGAGGCTGTGCTAAAATATGACCAAATGACAATTCTGATGCTTCAAAAGTTAAAACCAGGTAATTATCTTTTAATGAGAGGAACCCTAGTTAAAACTAACAACAACAGAGTACCACATGGAAGGGACAAGAATCTGTCAGGCAATTAGTTCTCCAGGCATGAGCAAGTTCACATGGGGATGTGGTTTCTTCTATATTCTATATCATCTATAGTTGCTTTAAAACAGTGGTAGAAATATAAACTCTCCAGTCTGAGAATCCCAAAAGAAATCCTTGTGAAATCACTTGTTGGCTACAGAATAATTTGCATCCTGAACCATCAAGATACTGAATTCCAGCAGCTTATAGAAAAAGAAAAAAGAGAACTTTGTTTTTGTAGAAAAAAGGGCTGCTCAGGTACAAAAGGAACTGGTATCTTTTGTTGAGGTCCAGAAGATGAGCACCCCCCCCCCAAAAAAGGAGGTAAGAATGTGAGTTATCCCCATGTTCCTCTCCCACCTTGAATTAAGCCATCAGATCAAGGTGAACGAAATGATCACTAATAATCAATGATTCAGTGAGATTCAGAGCTCCTCTCTTGTCTAGAGGGATTTAAAAGTTCAGTCTCTAGAAGGATGTGGCTGATGATGGGCCTTTCTGGTTCAAAATCTCACCCTGGAGGAAACCCACAGAATTCAACTCAGGTTTGGGTGGGAATAAATTATTTTAATAAATTGCCCAAGGCTAGAGGTGGCTCGGGTATAATCTGTCTATACAGTCTGTCTAGGTCTGTCCAAAAGTGGCATAATATCACTCTTAGCTGTTTGGTGATATCCATTCGGAGTTAATTGCCACCCCTTAAGAACAGCTACTCTTTGAAGGGTATATAAACAGTAAGCCCATGACCAATCTTTGATCTAAGAGAGATGGCCAAATGACCATTATTTTATTAATAATGTGCTGACCTTATTAATAAGATGATCAAATTACCCAGAAATTATGATTCTCAAACCTTTTTAAAAGTCAGATCAAATCAACATCATGGATTTTGGCACAAAATGGTAAAAGGCAAAAATTATCTTTAAAGGGGCAAAATTCAAATGATGATTTTACTTTATAATTGTCTCCACAGACCACATATTTTTAAAATCCAGATGCTGCCAACTGCTAGAATTGTAATCACTTTTACAATTACTAATGATTAAGGAACGAGGCGAGTTGGAACAGCAGAATAAGAACAACTGTACATTCATCCCATACTAAAATCACATGGATTTAATTGGGGTTTCCAATACAAATGTCAGAGGCTGATACTAAATACCATGCTTCTCAATCGTACAATAGACACCTTATTTTTGAGGAACTTACCCTATTGAATGGGTGTGATACTAACAAAGATGAGCATGTAGGAAGAAATGTAAACAAAGAGAAGCACTAAAGTAAGGTAACAATCTCTGTAGTCACACCATAATGGCTGTCTGACCAAGCGCAAGTAATTTAACTCCTCCTGGTTTCAATCTTCTCATTTATAAAAATGAGTCTGGACTAGTTAAAGGGGTTAATGTAGAGTCCATGAAAAATTTTAAATTTTTAAAAATTTGTTTCCCCTGTAATCATATGTATTTATGGTATCCATTTAAAACTAATTTTGAGAAGAGGTCCACATGTTTCACTGGACTGACAACAGGATCTATGACATAAAAACAACCTAAATACAGCATATAAAAAAAAATAAAATAAACTAGCAGTACACATTTTTTGGGGAACCTAGTTAGCTCAGTGGATAGAGAGCTGTCCTTAGAGTCAGGAAAACCTGAATTCAAATCCAACCTCACATTTACTAGCTGCATGATCCTGGGTAGATCACATAACCTGTTTGCGTTAATCTACTAGAAAAGGAAATGGCAAACTTCTCCAGTTATGTGTGCCAAGAAAACTGTATGGAGAGTATGATTTACACTTTCATGAAGTCAGACATGACCAAACATCACCACCACCACCACCACTACATTTCTACAGAATTGCAAAGTTTGCAAAATACCCCCATTTTACAGGTAAAGAAACTGAGGCCCTAATAAGTGAGTCACCCACAAGCACATAACTAGCAAAGAATGAGAGAGTTAAAATCTACAACTCCTCTCTCCAAATCCAGCACTGCATCTCAAAGATCTGCTGGTTGATAAGCTTAATTCTTTCCACATCATTTTTTAAAATGTACCCTATCCTTCTCTGCCCACATCCTTATCTGCAGAGATACTGTTGAGTTGATGACTGGAAGTACCATGACTACCTCATTTCTCTAGGCAGCATCACTAGATGAAAGGGGATATGTGTCCTGAAGAGAAGGTTCAAGAAGACTAAGAAAGCTGCCTTCAAGTACACACAAAAAAATTATACTTGTTTTGCTTGGCCCCAAATAACCCAAATAGGAATGGTGGGTGGGAATTACAAAAAGAAAATTCAGGTTAGATGGCAGGAAAAACTCCTTAACAACTGAAATTAACCAAAAGGGGAATGGACCCCCAGGACCAGGATAAGGGATGGAATAGGTTCTGCCTCTCACTGGGGACCTTCAAACAAAGGCCAGATAATCCATATTGGGTATATTGTATACTAGCTTGACCTAGCTAGCTGCTGAGATTCCTTCCAGCTCTGAAATTCTATGATTCTGTGATTAGCAAATACTTTTTTTCTCAAGAAGGTAAACCTCATATGCTTCTAATTCCTATTTGTGCAGTTAAGAATCCAATTTTTTTTTTCCTAGAGCTCTCTTAATCAAAAGCTATGAGATTAAACACTTTCCATATATCTTGAAACAGCAGGGACTATAAATCATCAGATTTCGAGTAGCTTTCCCCTTAACACTAAAAACAGCAATGGGATGATCTGGACAAATTTCTAGAGAAATATACAAGTTGACTGGCATCTTCGAAATAAAGTCAATCCTCTCTGCTTCCATGTTTTGTTTGTTTGTTTTTGTCCCTTTTTAAAAAACTTTTATTTATTTTATTTTTAATTTATGGACTAAAGGAAGCATTTCTATGACAGTATAATAAAAAACGATAATTGCATTATCATGTTTCAATATCATTTCTAAGTCAGAAAACTGAATTTACTATCATAATCATCATTTCAACATGTAGCATCATGATAGCCAGTCCACACAACTATTTTTAAGAATATCATCTTTTTTTTCTTTTCCTGACATGGGGAAGGGCAACAAAATGTCCTCTCTATAAAATGTAATTCAACAAACATTACACCCCCACCCCCATGTTCCAGGCCAGCTAAAGAGGACTTGGAATCAAATTCTAATCTGACTTCAGAAGCTTAACTAGCTATGTGATCCTGGGCAAATTACTTAACCCTATTTGCCTCAGTTTCTTCATCTGTAAAATGAGGTGGAGAAGGAAATGGCAAACCACTCCAGTCACTCTGCCAAGAAAACCCCAAAATGGAGTCACAAAGAGTTGGACATAACTGAAAATGAATGAACAAGTCCCAGGCACCATAATAAGATAAGAAAATTCTATTTAATTATCTATCTAAAGTCTATAGTAGAAGGCAGAGTAATGAAATGGGAAGGACCCTTGGTACTGGAGTTAGAAGATCAAGATTCAAATACCACTTTTTAAATTTACTTTTTACAAATTTCTTTGACTTGAGGCAAATCAACTACCTTAGCACTCATCTGTAAAATCAAGGGATTAGACTACATGGCTTCTGAAGCCCCTTTTAACTCTGAGTCTAAGATCCTATGATCTAAGAAGTGCTTCCTCAGACAACCAATTTGATATATATCTGAAAAAAATATTAAGTCAGGGCTAAGTAAAAAGTTGACCTGATTACCTTTGAATAAATTCACAATGTGTTAAGCAGAGCTGTCAACAGGATTATCATTAAATCTACTCTAATTAAACTACATATATTAGACTAAACTTGTCATCTTCTAGAGTCCCCCAATCATGTTTTATAGAAAAATCACAATCTATGCACTTATTCTAACGGTAGGGTTCATGACTCTGTATTGTAGACCTGGATATTAGTAAATTTCTTTTAGGGACAAATCCCCTATGTCCCAGCTCCTTTTCTCCATTGCCCACTGGACAAAGCTACTTCTGTGATACTCTTAGGCTGCTGAAGCAATGTTAAGCTATTTCAATAATTAACACTTCCCTTAAATTGTAGGGAACCGAAAAGCTCCTAAGATCTCCCCTCTGGGCAACCAGACAAGCCCAGCCAACAGTTCATAGAGTAGGATTCTGTTTCTTCATTGAGTTCCCAGGAATTACAGGGTTCTCATCCAATCAAAACAGCACCTAGCAAAGCAGCAGGGCTTGCCTAGCCCATCAATTCTCAAACTTTATATGTGAAATGAGCCAAACCAAGACCTCATACAGCTTCCAACAAGCTCTCAGCAACTCTACAGTTCCCCTCCAAACAAAACAACTCCTAGAGCTTGAAAGCCTATCGGGCATAAGTCTGAAGCAGTTACTCTTCTCTTCTGATCCACTTTTTTCCCCAAATAGCAAGAGATTTCTCTGCTTCACTCTCCATAATTACCTTTCTCTTCAGTCATCAGCAACTGTATCTTCTTCCCATCTCTAGCATCTCATTTTCTCTTGTAACTAAAACACAAACCAGTACTTAAAGTTTTCTCACAGTCCCTGAATCGTTCTTTTCATTTAGTTTCTGGAATAGATCTTTCAAAAGCCTGAAATAGTCATACGTAAATGTGGACAACAATGCCTTGCAGCTGGTTCCTGCCATAAGTACTTGTGACTTTTAGAGTCATGTTTTTACCCAAGATCTCCCTTATCAAATTGCTTTGATTTGTATTCTTCACTTGAATTTTTTTTTAACCTTTCAGGAAAGAAAATATATATTAAAAAGTGATAGTATATTACAGAAGAAAAGTAAGAATTAACTAGCTCTATTAGTTTTGACTGTCTCATCCATGGAGTCCTATGCTTTTGATTCTTTCTTCCCCCAAACCATGATTTTTATTTTAAATCCTCACCTTAAGGGAAGCATAAAATTGGGAAATCATCTTTACATTTAATGGTTCTGATAAAGACCTCATTTCTAAAATATATAGAGAATTGTCTCATATGTATAAGAATTCAAGCCACTCTTCAATAGATAAGTGGTCAAGGGATATGAACAGACAATTTTCAGATGATGAAATTAAAACCATCTCTAGTCATATGAAAAGTTGCTCCAAATCACTATTGATCAGAGAAATGCAAATTAAGACAACTCTGAGATACCACTACACACCTGTCAGATTGGCTAAAATGACAGGAAAAGGTAACGATGAATGTTGGAGGGGATGTGGGCAAACTGGGACACTAATACATTGTTGGTGGAACTGTGTACGGATCCAACCATTCTGGAGAGCAATCTGGAACTATGCTCAAAAAGTTATCAAACTGTGCATACCCTTTGACCCAGCAGTGTTTCTATTGGGCTTATATCCCAAAGATATCTTAGAGGAGGGAAAGGGACCCACATGTGCAAGAATGTTTGCGGCAGCCCTTTTTGTAGTGGCTAGAAACTGGAAAATGAATGGATGCCCATCAATTGGAGAGTAGCTGAATAAATTATGGTATATGAATGTTATAGAATATTATTGTTCTGTGAGAAATGACCAGCAGAACGATTTCAGAGAGGCCTGGAGAGACTTGCATGAACTGATGCTGAGTGAAACGAGCAGAACCAGGAGATCATCATACACAGCAACAACAGTATTACATGATGATCCATTCTGATGGACATGGCTCTCTGCAACAAAGAATTGTCTCAAACCAGTTCCAATTGCTCACTGAAGAAAACCATATACACCCAGAGAGAGGGATATGAAATATGGACCACAACATGACATTTTCATGCTCTCTATTGATATTTGCTTGCATTGTGTTTCCTTTCTCTGATTTTTTTTTCTTGTAGATAGGATTTTTCTTGCACAATTTGTCAAGTATTTCAGCATTATTAACATGTAGTGGATTTCCTGCCATCTAGGGGAGGGGAGGGGACTGGGGGTAAAATTTGTAATGGAAAGCTTTGTAAAGATCAATGCTGGGCAACTACCCATACATATGTTATACAAATAAAAAGCTTTAATTAAAAAAAAATCCTCACCTTAGTTTTTTCTTACTAGCTTACTCTGAACCTTAGTCTTCTTGATACTATTCTTACATAAATGTACCACATTTGACACTCATCTTCCATTACTGATCTTGCAAGTAGCCTCTTTTTTAAGATCTAAGTTAATTCATGAGTTCCCTAGGCATTTACACCAATTTCTCTCGATAGTTTTCCTTTTTTCCTCCATGGTCTTCTGCCAAAATCTCTAACACTTTCTATCTGAATTGCTCATAGGAGCATTTTCTCTGGATATATAATGCTCCTTTCTCTCCTTCCTTTTTACATATCCTGTTTCTTCTAAGCAGGTACAATATCAATCAGGAAGGTTGTTTTTTTTAAAATGACATTCACAATCTCAGTAGCCATACACTTAATAGTTAATTATGGGTAACAGAGAAAGTGAACTAGAAATCTTAACTTGAGTCAGTAAATATGAGCTCATAGATGTCAGCAAGATCTGGTAGGACAAACAACATATCTGGAGCACAACAATGGAAAAAAATACACCTCATTCAAAAAGGATAGACTGAGGGGCAGCTAGGTGGCGCAGTGGATAGAGCACCAGCCCTGAAGTCAGGAGGACCTCAGTTCAAATCTGGTCTCAGACACTTAACATTCCCTAGCTGTGTGACCCTGGGCAAGTCACTTAACCCCAATTGCCTCAGCAAAAAAAAAAAAAAAAAAAAGGATGGACTGATTAGGAAAAGAACTAAATAACAAAAGAATTATTTGGTAAGGTGAATATAAAAAGTAGACAACAGAATTTGGCAATTGATTGGATGTGGAGGAGCAGAAGAAGGGAAGAGTCAAAGATACTTCTACCATTATCTGTAAAAGACTGGAGCATGAAAAGTTACACATAGTGCCTAAGATGTGCTAAGCAATTGCAAATGGTATTTTGTTTTATACCTTTTCAAACACCATTGTGTATACTGTCATTTATTTTTTCCCTCTTTTAGATTTTAAGCTCTATAAAGGCAGGGTTATATCTTATCACCATCATCACCTCTTGCCCAGGACTGGACACACACAACAGATAATAAATACTTGTTGAATTGACTAAATGTAAAGTCAACAGGAATTGGCAATTGGTTGGGAAAGGAATAAAAGAATCAAAAATGACTGAGGTCATCTGTACAAGACAAAGAAGCAATGACAGGTAACAGGATAAATACAAAAGAATGGCAAATACCATAAGAATAGTATCAAGAAGAATCCTAAAGCCTAACAAGAGCAAAGAATTATGCTAAATGCTAAAAAACAAACAAAAAACCCATGCAAGGTTTTAATTGAAAGCTGTGATAGAACCAAAAAGAAAATGAGAGAAGGGAAAGAACAATTCTTTAGAGTGGATGAGGAAACAATGGACAATGGGAAAAAGCTCCTTTGTTGTTTCCATAAACTTTAGACTGACTACAATAGAAAAAAAAATGGAAATGGAAAAGAGGGAGACTTTAAGAAAATATCCAGTTTTCCCTATTACTTAGCCCAAGTGACTTGGGTCACATTTGTGACCATAAAAGAAATTACAAGATGTGATTGTTGAAATACTAATGGTTATCCAACAAGAGAAATACCACAGAAAAGTAGCAAATCTTATCCAAGAAAGTTAGTGAGTTGCATGTAAAATATTAGTAAAATTCAGGGACAGAGCCTGAAAGGGATGGTTTGTAAGCAACAAAAAAAAAAAAAAAAAAAAAAAAAAGTGATTACTTTTTTATGGGTTCACTAAGAAAAAGTCATGTCAAATTCTTTGACAAGCCAACTAGGCTAATTCATCAGGGAGATGAATGAAAGGCATTTATGTAGCAATTGCTACATTTCAAGCTAGGCTAAGTACTAGTGATACAAATAGAAAAGCAAGACACTTTTTGCTCTCAAGACACTCATATCTAATAAGGGGAGAATATAAGAAGTTTCAGTTACAAGTCAGATGGAAACTCTAGTGGTACTTAGGGTGCAACAGCAAAGCAGATGGTAATACACCTTCTTTAATGTCATCTCCATTAATAAAAACACTATCTATTTCTGATGCTGCATCGCTTGACAATGCCCAGGACTTTGGTGACAAGAGCTTTCAGTAACTCTGACTATGAGGATGCAGGAACTACAGTACCTGCATAGAAAACTGCCAGGTCACATTTCTACAAGAGCTACTTCCCTAAACGCCACCGTGGGGGTAGGACTGAAAACCAAGCTGGTGGTCTGGAGGTTGCTACGGATTGAAAAGGTTCATTTGTTTACCTGCCATTCAGTGGCAGTTAGCCGACAGTTGGTGGCAAGGACCCTTTTTCACAGGGTGATTCTCCTCTCTCCAGTGGCTAAATGGAAGCAGGGTCAGTCGTTTGGGAGGGCAGGTATGAGGGAGCAGGGATAGGACACTGATATTTCTTGAGCTCAGCATCCTGGGATGTTTCCAACAGGAGGAAAATGATGGAGGAGATGATGATGAAGGCGGCACTGTCTATATGCTTCAGCTAGGATGGCCTGCCCCACTGGTGGTAGTTGGTAGCAGGGTGGACTCCTTCCCAAGGCTAACAGCGGCAGGGCTAAGCTGGAGCAGGACAGAAAAGTTCTGGAGAACACTGCTATTGCCAGGGCTTTGAAGTTCAGGGTTCGGGGCTGTCTCCATCTCTATCCAAGGAGGGGGAGGAGGAGTAATAGCACAAGTCTAACCTATTTGGTACAGTCCACCTCCTGTCTCTCCCTCAAGATGAGCTGAACATTACCATTTTTGCACCTCTAGGAGCGTTTAACAAAATCAGTTACATGGAGAAATGAAAATCCATTCCTGATTCTCCCAACTTTATCACTTCTCACCTCAGAAAATGACCTCTATCTCCCACTGGTGAGTTCCTTTCAAAACTCCCATTTTGAGAAAGTCCCCAGGTCCATCCTGCTCACTCCTTCACTCTGCTCCCACCTGGACGGGCACCTTCTGCCCCCAAACCCATCTGCAGCTCCCTTTTACTTCCTGTCTTCCTCTATTAGACTATAAGCTCCTTGTGGGAAGGAACCATCTTTACTTTTACTTACATTTGTATTTCCAGCATTTCATATAGTACCTGGCACTTAGGTAAATGATAGATAGATAAAAGCATTTATTATCTATCCCTTGATAAAGTGCAAGCGCAATATGAGTTATCATTGTATGTGGTGGCTGCTAAAAACAGGTAATAATAATGTTTTAAAAAGGCAATGTCATCTTATACTTCATTAACAGAAGAAAAGTATCCAAAACCAGGAAGACCCATTTTGCCCTGTCCAGGTAGGACTACATCTGATGTGCAGAACCTAATGATGAGCACCATGTTTTAGAAAAGACCCAGACAAACTGAACCACATCTGGGAAACAATGGCAAGTCTGGTAAGAGCCTTGAAACCACATCATCCTAAGGTGCAGTTAAATGAATGGGGCATGTTTGGCTTGGAAAACATGTGGCAGGGAGGAGGTTTTGTGGGCAGAAGCAATGACACAATTGCCATCTTTTAAAATCTGAAGGACTACCACATAAAAGATAAATTATATTGTTCTACTTGGCACTGGAGGGGCAAAACTGTAACCTAATTATAGGAAGGCAAATTTCAGGTTGACATAAGAATTTCAACAAAATTCAAACATTTCTTAATTAACTGTTAATAATTAATGATTAGAGACCTATCCTAAGGAGGAATGAGCTTCCTTAACCACTTAATAGTTTCCTTACTGGAAGCCCTTAAGTAGAAAATAAAGTATCACTTATCAGGATGATCAGGATTCATGCTTTAGATGGGTATAAGGCCTGAGTTCTATGAAGTCCTTCCAATTCTAAGAGTCTATAATTTTTAATGGACAGTCAACTGGGCCATACTGAGCTAGCTCCAGAAGGGAGTTGGATTATTTGCCCAGTGCCCTGGAAAATACTCTTTACTCTCTATATTTCACAGAAAGGAAAACTCAAGGTAGGAAGGGGAGAAGAGGGAAGAAGAGCAACTAGCCAAATATTCTGCATAATGAATTCACTGTGAAGGAAACCTTTCCCAGTACCACCATCCAGACAATATTTTAATGATAGTAAAATGAAGGATAGAAGAAGAATCAGACACAATTGGGGAAAAAAAAATTGAACAACAGTTTCTAACAAGCACAGCACCCAAGGCATAGAATAGGTGCTTCAAATATGCTCCTTGAATTGAATAGACAATAGGGGACCAGGGAGGCAAGAAGATTATTAATCTGATGGTGGTATTCAGAATATGGTAGAGAGAGAAAAAAAAAGACTGAATCAGGAGACAATGTGAGAGGCTACTTTAGAAGTATGGACCTGAAGTGGAAAGAGTCTGTAAAAAAACAAACAAAAAAAAAAAACAAAACAAAAACAAAAACAAACACCCAGTGTGGAGCAAAATAAAATTCCCTATATACATAATTTATTAAGTGAGGCCACAAAGGTATATTACACAAGCATTCCCCAACTCCATGGCTGCTTTTTCAGAATTTCAGTTTACTAAGTTAGCAATTCAAAAATAATCATAAATGTTACTATTTTTAACAATATGCTCTAATAGCAATTAGCATCTGTCAGCTCCCTAAGCTGAGCTCCCAATGAAGCCAATTAGTTGGCACTAAGAGTCCATGGGGTAAAGAGAAAGTAAATATTATGTAGGAAAATATGAAGGATTTTTTCTTATAAAAGTCAATTTAAAAGAAAAATCATTCCTAGCATCTGAAAGCATACAAATTAAAACAGTAGCTAAAAATGCCTAACTAACATCAGTGACTATGCCGCCCCTTAGCCAGGTTATATTTGGCTTTCCCAAGTGGGAAGAGGGTGTGCTAGGCAGGTGTTGTGTTAAAAGACCATTTAGTCAGGTACCTGTGGCAACATGTCTGTATCAAGTTTCTTAATCTAGTCCACCCATCATTCACATCACCTCTAGTTCTAAAGAGCTTCATGCATATAATGACCAGGATATCCTACTGTGGAAATGTACTGATCTACCAATTCATGACAAGGATCATCATGAAGATTCGATAAGATAACCCACAAAGTACTTTGCCAATGTTAAAGCACCATTTAAATTTAGCTATTATAATTATTATTACAAAGGTTCAAATGAAAGAGATTAAGGGGAAATAACTGGTGTGAAAAAAGGTAATAATAAATGTAATATTATCATTGTTATGATTACAAAACTGGGACAGCTGGGTGGCACAGTAGATAGACTAAAATTCATCTTCTAAAGTTTAAATCAGCCTCAATTATTAGCTATGTGACCTGAGTAAGTCACTTAAGTCTTTCTACCTCAGTCTCCTCATCTATAACATGGGCTGGAGAAAGAAATGGCAATTTCCGATATCTTTGCAGGGAAAACCCCAAATGGGGTCATAAATTCAGGATAGGACTGAACAATAACAATGAATTACAAAAATTTACTTGAAAGGAAGTAAAAAGAAATTCCCTAAAGAGAAATAACTATTATGGGGGGAAAAGCAAATGATAAGTCTTCCAGAGGAGTCCTTGTCATGGATTTAAGAGACTGTCAAGA
Source organism: Myrmecobius fasciatus (assembly GCA_023553655.1). Classification (NCBI taxonomy): domain Eukaryota; kingdom Metazoa; phylum Chordata; class Mammalia; order Dasyuromorphia; family Myrmecobiidae; genus Myrmecobius; species Myrmecobius fasciatus. The sequence goes on along the minus strand of JAJPUD010000570.1, from coordinate 368,970 downwards.
ATTTAGGCTATTTTATAATCCAGTAACAAAACAAATAGGTAACACTCCACCAGCTCCTTTCTAAAAAGGATGTTTTAGATATGTATATATGTATCCCAGGTGTTCTATCTATGTATGCACTGATCTCCCAATAGGCTATAATTTGCTCTTTGAAGTCAGGGAAGACCTCACTCTATATCCTTAGAGACTGAAACAATGCTTAGAATATTATAAGCATTAATAAATGCTTGTTGATTGACTGAGGCAGCAGACATTAAATCAATATAAACGGCTGACAAAGAGTATGCAGGTAAGGGAATATAAAATAAATCCTCAACCAGAAATGGAATCAAAACCAACTTTTCTCCTCTGGAGTGAAAATAGACATCTAGGAATTTGCAGCAATAACCAGGGAAGGGATTCTTAATTGAAGCTCTCTACAAACTTTTTCTTTAAAAAAAAAAAATTAGTTTAACTGTATTTCAACATTAATTGGTTTTCTTGAGGATCCCAGGTATCTCATTTTATGCATTTAAAAACATTTCTTCCATCTGTGAAAGGTGCCTCCAAAACCCAGATAAAGATCCTTAAAATGTTCTTTTAGATCAGGCACTCACCTTTAAAGTTGCCAATGTAGAGGCCAGGCAGGATCTAGGGGAAAAAGAAACACACAAAAATGTAAATACTGGAACAAAGAGTGGCAAACTCATTTGCACTGAGGACTGAGGTTAGAGAAGCAATGCAGGGTCCATTTAGAGTCTATTTAGGCTCCTCTATCAGGTCCAATACGCATGACAATATGCTTTAAGGAGTTTATGACCTGACCTTCAGACCCATTAGAAACCCATTTTAAGAGCTTTATGGAAGGTCAAATGTCATTACCAAATTCCTGAGAGCTAAGGTCAGGGAAAGAGTCCCACTATTTCCAGATTTCTTCCTTCTAGGCCATCCACTGACCACTTTTCAATCAAAGGACCTTGCACTTGACAGACAGTTCCTACTACTTCCCCTGACCTCCTCTGTGTGTTTCCATTTGTAAAATGAAAGTTAATACAGATAACCACTCTAAGATCCATTCCAGTTTTAAATCTGTAATCCAATGGCAAAGAAAAACTCAGGGTAGCCAGAAGAATGCATCTGTATTGAATATAGTACTGGAATGGGGAGTCAGAACCTAAACTTTGGTACCAAACTTGTAACCAGCGTAGAAAGAATCATGATGAGGTAACCTGACCTTTCTGACAATCACTTTCTCTTCTATAAAACAAAAATTTTGGCTTAGATCACAGATTTTTTTTAACTTTTTCGTGTCATGGATCTCTCTCTGACAATCTGGTAAGTCTACTGTTGCCAATATTCATAAAAATGTTGTTAGATTTGAGTAAAAATAAAGATGGATAAGCGATCTTATAGTAGAATACTTCTAGGATCCCTCCAAGGTCTTACATTTTATGACTATAATGACAGGAATTAGATGGTGTGGGTACAAGTGCCCTTTTCTGGTCCTTCTCATCAAAGTGATGGGAGGCAGTGTTAACAAGAGTCCTTCAAAATTACTACTACTAACTATAAACTCTCTTGGTTTTTCTTTTCTGCTCAATCTGCCATCCTAAGTTCCCCAAATCCTTTTTCATTCAATTTTCTTGAATCTGTAAATTCAGGTGAGCCTTAAAAAGATGAATAAAAACAGAACTTTGTATACAAAGTCAAGGGCTTTCCTCCACTCTTCCAAAAATCAGATTGCAGATAAAACTAAGACTCTAAAAGTATTCATGTGTTTCACACACACACACACACACACACACACACACCCACCCCTTCACATCTAAGAAGCTTTCTGACTTGCCAGTCTACCCTCAACAGCATTCTCAAATCCATATATGTCCAACAGTTTGAGATTTCTAAAAATATGCCAGCCCCAATGTATGGTATGATTTTTTTTAAGTGCATACTGAACATGCCATCATTAATGACATTTCCCTCCTGACATCCTAGCAACACCCTCTTGTCAGCACAAAATAATGCACGTACTCTTTCAGATATTACTTGTTCCAAGGAAAAATCCACTTACTCTATTCCAGTCCAACCAACTGAAACCTGTGTGCTGGCTTTTTCTTGTACTTCCTGAAGGTATAAAGATGGTCCCTGTCTCAAGTGTACATGCAGACAATTAACTAAAACTACTGGGCCAACAAAGTCGCCTTCTCAAGTTTTATAAACACATGGGAAGATGCCCACTTTTTAAACTTATTTCATATTATTCTCTATCATGCAACCTGGGTTCAAATTCTGACTGGTATTCCCTACAAATTTAACCATGCCAGTTGGGACTCGGTTGGCCTCAGTTTCTCCATCTCTATGGGAAATCTTATGATCCTATAGTAGCTATTTGGGCCGGTGTGGAACACTGAACTTGGAATCAGAAAAAGCCTAGTACAAATCCTGCCTCAGACACTTAGTGGTGTGATCCCCAGCAAGTCATCTCACATCTCAACATCAGTTTTCTCCTCTGAAAAAAGAAGTTAGACTCACTGAGTTTAACATCCCTACTAGCTCTATATTTCTGACCCTATTTCCCCAAATCTGCCTTTCATACCTGGAGAATCCTCCCTTCTCACCTCAATAAATAACCCCCAGCCTCTGTGGCAACTGAAAAACTTGAGATAATCCAGATTAGGCTAGCTAATAATCAATTAACTGATGGCAGTGGTTTCTTCCAGTAATCAAAGACATGAAGAGACTGGAAGGCTAAATATGCTATTAGAGAAGGGGGTGCCCCAGCAGGTGAAAATCAGACTTGTTTGGTGAATAAGGGGGTGAGCTAATAGTCTTCAACTCCTCCAGCTGAGACAGAGTCTTGATCACCAGATTCAGGCACCTTCAATAATAAGGGCAATGGAATCCATCACTACACAGAAGAGACCACTCTATCTGGTTTTTTTTTCCTTCTTGAGGTGGGTCACCCAAAACTCAATGGGGGAGTGCAGGGGCAAGAGCTTATTCCCTCAAGAAAATAGAAGTGAGGTCTCCTAGTTGGGTGGGATCCTGCCCAACATGGAGAAGTATATACCCCAGTCCAAGAATTAAGGCAAATCTCTTCTATCAGCCAAAACCTTCAGAGACTGGCTGATTGACTTACAGGGGCTGATCAATGCATGCAGAAATAAAAAGCCTGGTTCCTAATTTAAAATGCGCTATTAATATGATAAAGAATAAACATTTTTCTCACCTCCTTTAAGACAACTCAAGTGCCGCTTCATATGGGAATCTTTCTATTCCCACTGATTCCTTTTCCTCATCCCAGTTCCCAAATCTAGTTCCCGAAGATACTCTCCAGAGTCACCCTCTCTAGCTATAGCCCTCAGTCCTAGAGTTTCTGCCCTCACCTCTGCAGATGACTCCCTTGGCAATTTGTCTACTCCCACCTCTTGATTCAACTCCTCCTACTACTAGATTTACAAACTCCCAGAAGGCTGGGACTGAGTTGCCCACTATGAATGATGGTTTGCACATAGTAGCTAATGAATAAATATTTGTAAGTGAATGAACAAACACAAGAGGAAAATACCAGGTACAAGAGGACTCTGAGGGGCTGATGGCCATTAGTAGAATGGCCCTTCTCTCCTGCTTCATTCTATGAGCATACATAATGAAGTCACTAACCAAAACTACAACAGAACAGAGAGACAGGTGCTAAAAGCCAACTGGGATCCTGGAAACAGCAAGTCAGAGCTGGAGAACTGAGAAAGAGGAAAAGGAAAATGAGCATCTCAAATGCAGTATGAAGACTTATTTCTTAGTGTAAGCTGTTAGAAGATGAAGTTATGCTACTAAAACATGTGTAAGAATAAGGGGAAATTATCCCAATGTTAGAATGGGAAATCAAAGCAGATTTTCAAAAGTTGGAGATGGACTTATGATTACCAAATAGCCCATCCAATACTCAGGTCATGGCTCCCTAACTTTTATATACAACAAGATATCAAGTTATTTAGAATGATGGAAAGATTATTAACTCTGGAGACAGAATACTTGGGATCTTAAAGTAACTTATCCTTCCAAAGCCTCAGTTTCCTAATCTATAGAATGAAAGAAATGGACTAAATGATCTGTAAGGTGTCTTCCAACTCTAAAAAGCTTATGATTAAAAGAAAAGAAAGCAGTCAGCAGCAAATCTTTTTAAAACTTATATTTTCAGGAAAAGTGAGAAAACCACCTCACTATTATTTAGTCAACAGCTCCACATTGAGAGGCATTGTAAAAGTGCACTGGACTTGGAATCAAGATCTCCAACTCAGAAAATTAAGCTAGGATTTCAGTTTCCCCAACTGTAAAATGAGGGGGTTTGGAATAATAGTATTCCAAGTTCTCTTTTAGCTATAAATCTGTGGTCCTACATGGTTAAATGCCTGCAAAAAATAAAAATCTCATTATAGGACAATCTCAGATGTTAGTCAGACAAGTAAACACAAGTAGCCTTACCAAAAGAATATGAAAAGGAAGAAAAGCTTCTCACAGAAAAATAGCTTATACTGAATAGGAAGGATGAAAATCTTGAAGCAGTAGCTAGTGAACAGCACTTGAAAAAAGGATGGATCCCAAACTAAGTATGGGCACCTCAGGAATTCTTCTGTGACAGTGGTAGGAATAAACAACAAGGCCTTGAGAGTGGCTGAGACAAAACCCAGCCCAAGGCTACTCCATAAACAAAAGGAGAAGCTAGATCAGTCAGAAAGGAACAAAGTGTTCTGGTCTGTATTAAAGAATTGTCAGTGGATAAACAATAAAGGCACTCACCTTCCAAGAGAAAGGAAGCACTTAATGGTAGTTTGAAATCTTCCTAATGATTCTTCCTAAAAAAAACACACCCAAATCCTGAGCAATGCCTTCCACTCTTGGAGATCACATACTATGTTATTAGAGTATGTGGCAGTGAACTAGCCTATACTCACAGGGATGGACAAAGCTGATTGAGTGCTTCAAAAGAAAGAAATGCATTGGGATTTTTTTTTTAATAAAGCTTTTTATTTACAAAACATATGAGTGACCTTTCAACATTGACCTTTGCAAAAAACTTTTTTTTCCCAAGCTTTTCCTTTTCTTCCCCCCGCCCTCCACCCCTAGATGACAGGCAATCTAATACATGCTAGATAGGACAAATTATATGACAAATACAATACATGTATACATATCTAAACAGTTATCTTACTGCACAAGAAACATCAGATCTAGAAAGAGAAGAAGGAAAAAACAACCTAAGAAGGAAAACAGAATGCATGAAAATATTCACAGAAAGCGTTAAAATGCTGTGTTGTGGTTCACTCTCAGTTCCCACAGGCCTCTCTCTGGATGTATATGACTATCTTCATCGCAGCACAACTGGTTTGAATCACATCATTGTTGAAGAGAACCATGTCCATCAAAATTGATCATCGTATAGTCTTGTTGGTGTGTATAATGTTCTCCTGGTTCTGCTGATTTCACTCAGCATCAGTTCATGCAAGTCTCTCCAATCCACTCTGAAATCCTTCTGTTGGTCATTTCTTACAGAACAATAATATTCCATAACATTCATATACCATAATTTATTCAGCCATTCTCCAATTGATGGGCATCTTTTCAATTTCCAGTTTCTTGCCACTACAAAAAGGGCTGCCACAAACATTTTTGCACATGTGGGTCCCTTTCCCTCCTTTAAAATCTCTTTGGGATATAGGCCCAGTAGAAACACTGCTGGGTCAAAGGGTTGCATTGGGATTTAACATAAAAAAAATCCCACCTTTTAATTTGTACTTGATATTTGCATCATTAAGTGTATCTGAAGCAGACACATCTACCCCCAATTCTCAATTCAACTTTGAGTGTCTGGGATACTAGGTCTAATAGCATATCCAAACAGGCACAAGTTACAAAATATCTCAATAAAGAAGACTGGGAACCAGAAAGACCGGATTTCCTTCCTCAAAGTCAACAGGAGCTTTAAGACTTCCCTTGACTCCAAGTCATCATGTATAAAAGCAGGAAGAAGATTTAGTTGTCTTCCCAAAGGATTATATGTTACAGATGGTTACTTGATGCCACTGGGCCAACAGGTTTGCACTTATACAGGAAAGGGTCTCAAAGCTGATGCAAGCAAAATTTTAATTTATGCTTTCTCCCCCCCCCCCATATTAAAAAGAAAAAAAAGCTTTTAAAGGAAAGGATGGAAGGAAAAGGAACTAAAAATCCAAACCGAGCAAGTAAAGAGGAAGGTTTCCAGTTCATTAATCTAATGTATTCATCTGACTGGTGATTCTGGGGAGAAAGGGAGAATGGAATGGGAATAAGCAATTATATAGCACCTACTGTGTACCAGGCACAAAGCTAAGCATTTTTACAAATGTTATCTCATCTGTTGTTTATTCACTTCCTTCAGGAAAAGGCCATAGAGATCTGGGAGATGATGTCATGACCTACAAGTGAATTGGATTTAAATAAGAATGGGCTGTACAAAGTCACTAGTCATTCTCTTCCAAAGCTATCAGGGTCCAATGGCAGGATATAACAAGATGATGAGAGATGGTCCCAGATGCAGTCAAGTCCTTGGCCTTTCTAAGGTTAAGATCTCTAATAGGTCTTAATTTTGATACCTTTACGTACTACGCAAAGGAACATAAATTTACTAATGAATTGTTGAAACCTCCCAGAATAGATTTCTTTCTTAAAGACTACACCTAAAACCCAAATCACACCGGCTGCTCCCAAGAATTAGCCTACAAAAGGTCCAAGGCCCAGCCCCTGGGGATCAAAGTTTGGATCTCTGATTAGATTATGAGCAAATGTAAATAACAATTGTTTGTTTCGGCCACAAACCCTGAAGGTCTCCCCCTCCCAGATTGGATTTTTTTTTTTTTTTTTTGGAACGAGGCTATTCTTTGCCACAATCTTACCAAATTGAGGATCACCTAGTGGGAAGTTAAAAGTGAATTCACATTTTCCTGTCTCCAAGCCCCGTCTCTATCCACCAAGCCAATCTACCTCTAATAGGCAACAGAGCTAGGATTCAAATTCAGATCATCCCACTACAAAGCTATCATTCTTTCCATTGCACCACAAGACCTCCCACTGGTACAGACACCTCTCCTACATGAGACCACACAGACACAGCATCATGAAAGTTGAGACATATGCCGCCAAGAGGAGCATGTTCCTTTTCCTTCCTGTATCTTCCTATAATTCATAAATATCTTTGATTTTATCTACAACAGGAAAATGTTGAAACTTACAAAGAATGCCGATAGTAGTAGTAGCAGCACCACCAACAACAATAAAGATAACTGCTAGCATTTAATAAAACTAAGGTTTGCAAAGCACTTTCTACAAACATCTCACTTTTTCTTTAGAACAACCTTGGAAGAGATGCTATTATTATACCTATTTTATAACTGAAAAAATGGAAGCAGACAGAGGTTAAGTAACTTACTCAACATTGCAAAATTACTAAATATCCGATCCCAGACAAAAACTCAAGTTTTCTTGACTTTGGACACTACAGCATCCAGAAAAGATATCTTATACTTCTCTGTCACTACTCATTAGTTAGAGCCTCACCCCATGCAGAATCATTCCATGTGTAAACAAAAGAAAATGACAACACATAAAAGATACTACAACCATAATCACTTGTAAATCAAATTGCAACACTACCTCACAAACAATAGGTATTTAATAAATGCTAGTTGGATTAATCTTATACAAATAGACAATTTTGAAAAATAAAATGAGCAGAATCAGAAGGATAACTAAGGCTACAAAAATACTGTAAAGACAAATGGCTTTGAAATAACTAAAACTTTGAAATAACTGTAAATTATGATCAATGCAATGAGCAGCCATGATTGGGAAGAACTAATGAAAATGAGCAACAAAAGGATCATGAGTTTTTTGTTCTTGGACTAAAGGAAGCACCACTCCTTCCTGATATAACTGAAAAGAACACTAAGCCCCTGTTTCTATCATTCATCAACTGTCCTTTATTTCATCTGCAAAATGGGGGTAAAAATACCTTAACTCTCTACCTCACAGGGTTGTCTCAAGGTACTTACCCTTAAAAGTTATGAATTTGAAAGGGAAAGGAACTAAAAATCCAAGGTCACCCACAGAAATTGGGAAAGAAAAGAGGAACCTTTACCAGTTAACTAGTCTAATGAATCCATGTGACAGGTGAAGGGAGTAAGCCACTGTGAGTTTAAGCCACCCCATTCACATGTGAATGCTCAGAGATTGAAGGGGCAGATGGATGATAATTTTAGAGCCAGATTTAGATTTAATTTCAGAGGTCTATCTGACTTCATAGTTAAATTTTTTCACTTTATAGTTAAAGATACTAAGACCCAGATGGGCAAAGTGACTTGCTCAAAATCAGATACTGTCAGAGCAAGGATTAGAATCCAACTCCAGTACACTTTTAACTTTTATCACATTCTTATCAGATTTTTCCAAGGCATCACAAAGTACTGCATTTACCTATAATACAAATTTTAAATAAACTGAATATTCAGCTAGTGTATACCTCTGACAAAATGGATCATAAGGCAACTAAATGGCCCAAGGGATGTAATGTTGGAGTCTAAAAGACCCAAGTTCAAATCTTGCTTAATGACACCACTATCCATCATTTCCTTCTCCCTGATCAGCTGAGACCCATTCTCACATTTACAAAGTATTACAACAGTTTTCTAAAGTGATCATTGCTTTAGCCTCTCCCTTCTACAAACCATTTTCCATACTGATATACTTAAAAAGTACAGATCTAACCAACCAAGTCTCTGTCAGGGAGTCAGGAGATAAGAGTTCTGATCCCATTTCTGGCAATAACTTGATGCATGATCTTGATCAAATCACTGTATCTATGTTTACAAAATTCAGGTGGCTGTTCTACCTATCTAGTGTTATTATTATAGGGGGAAATTTGCAGTAAGAATAACACAGTTGGAAAAAGTTTTGGAAGAAATGGGCAAATTAAAAACAGACTTGTTCATCACAAAAACTAAAACTATGAACTTGTATCTGTATTTATATTTAATGCCTAACAGTTCTATCAATTAAATATTCAGAGGCAGCAAGAGGCAATTCAAATAAACACTTTAAAGAAGAACCCAAAGTCAACTAGATTATTATCACTATTAATTCAAGGCATACCTCTGACAAAATGGATAAGGCTATCCCACGAATTGGTAACATTTTCTTTTTTAAAGCTGAGAATCAAAGAACTGAAGGGCATAAAAATAAGTATATCTCCATATTTAGAAATGATTTCTCTCTTATTCAAATTTGTTCTCAAGAGGGGAAAAAAAAACAAGTTATAAAGACATAGCCAGTAGTGTTGAAAGAATGATGAACTTGGAACGGTAACACCCATGTTCAAATGCCAGCCCTGCTAAACCCCCGAGCCTCAGTTTCTCTATTTTTAAAATGAGAGGACTGTACTAGATGACCTCTAAGGTCCCTTCCAGATAAGTGATCCTCTGAACCAAAACCAGGGTGATGACAGCCTGGCCCGAATCTGTGTACAAAATGATTCCTTCCCACGCTACTTTTCAATAGTTCGTTTGGAGAGTTTAAAAATTTACCCAATTTATACTATTCATCATTCTATGCACTTTTTTCTCTTATTCTACTATCTCCCATCTGTGTTTCTCCTCTCCACTATTTGGTTTCCACTGGTGGCATTCATGGACCAGAGGATGCTGGCCCGAGGTAAAAGCTGCACAATCTAAACCAACAATTTCCACTTAATGCGACCGCTTGAAAATGGGAGTGAATGCACGGGTTCTAGGAGTGTGAGACTAACTAGAAAGGGTCATTTCCTTTCAAGGGATCTCTGGCTGTCAGTTCAGTACATTCCTCCCAAGGAGTAATAGCAGAGCCTGGATTCCACCACCTTCCTGAGACGTCAAAAGAACGGCGGGGCCACGGGAGTTAACACCCGCCTAGGGGTGGGGCAAGGGGAAACTGGACAAGCCCAGGGTGGGGCTGACAGCAGGGAGACAAAGCACCGGCTGGAGAAAAATGGGTCCTATTTAAGCAAAAGCAGCAAGGTGCAGATTTTCTGGCCCCCGTCATTCAGTCTGGGGTGGGGGAAGTAGGGATGGGGAATGGGGTAGACAACAGGTTTCCCCCAAACGCGGGCACAAACTGTACCAAAAGCTGATTCTGAATTTGATTCCTCCTAGACAGACGGCTGTCTTTAAGAAGGGTTCTACCCACCATCAACTTAATAGATAGTTGTCCCAGGCAACTTCTACACGCACATGGAGGAAAAAAAAAAAACTCGGAGAGGAGCGTGGGGAGGCACCGAAGGAGATAAAGGAAATTACAGCAGAGAAGACGCCCAGAAGGACCCACGAGATGGGTGGGCGACGTTTAAAGAGCCTCAGAAGGGAGGGGAAAGAGAAACCGCAAAGCTCTCAGCTGCACTGTGCTCCCTCCGGGGACAGATCAGAACTAAGTCCTAGCCCAGCAACTGTAAATAGCTTTTAAAAGGGCACGGTGGTTGGTGAGAACAAGTGGTCCTCAGCCGCAGACGGCATCCAGCGTGTAAGGAAAATGCCTGTTTGCCGGGAAGCCTTCCCAAAAGGGAGGGCGGGGGATTTTCAACAATTTTGACCTCTACCCGCACCCCCTTCCCCCAATTAAAAAAAAAATTGCAGAAGCATTCGTTTCATCCTAGGTCCGTTCCTCACGGTTTGCATCACCCACGTCCCTGCCCCAACCAGATATTAAGAGTAAAAAAAAAAAAAAAAACTGCAGCCAGCCTTAAAAATTATAATGTATTTCTGAACGGAGATGCAAAGCATGCTTCTCCCCCCCCACACCCCCACCCCTCACCTCCCCCGAGAGCTGGTTAAGCACAATTAAATAAGGGTAGTAGGATGGGGAGTGAAACCAGGGGGAAAGGGCTAAAAGAAGCAACGAATCAAGGTTTCCTACACCTTTCCCGGTCATCGATCTTAAGAGGTGAGATGAGCAGGCAAACAAGCAAGCACAAACAAACAGAAACATACATTACCTTGTTCATCCCATTCCCCATGGTGGCTATAAGCGAAATGAACTTTAGCACCCCTGGAAATGTGGCTGCAGGATCGCTAATTGCATGTTACAACAAGAGGAGGAGAAGCAGGAAAGGGAGGAGGCACTAGGAAGGAATGGATTACACGCCAGATAAATAACAATAATTAATAATAGAGAGGGAGATGTTCTATACTTTTCTTTTTTTTTTTCTTTTTTTTTCCTTTTTTGGTTTTCTCCCGGCGCCAGGAGATCGGGCGCCTAGGGACTTCCCTAGCCCCAGAACCAACTGAAGTAAAGGGATTCTTTTGCCAGGAAATGGGTTCTAAGCTTGGTCCTTCTCCGCCCCCACGTGTGAGGCAAGTAAAAGCTCCTCTTAACCCTTCCGCGGTCTTCGCCGCACCCCTCCCCGGTACGACTCTCGCTTCCTTCCACGGGATTTGTAGTCTCACCCTTGAAGACGCGGCAGTCTCGACCCTAGGTTGGAGAACTACAACTCCCGGCGTGCAGCTCGTGAGAAATGGAAGCGGGGGGTGGGGTGGGGGGAGGGAAGCGGAGGAAAAAAGGCAGTGACATTCACACTGCCTGAAGCGCGCAGGCTCCGCCGCAGTCGCGGTCACACTGCCTGTGTTGCTGTTTCTGGTGCACTTTCATTCCTGGAAGGCTGTATGAAGCTCAGGGTTGGGTGGGTGGCAGAAGCCAGTGCTGTGGTCTGGTGATCTTCAGACAGGGTGCCTAAAATAAGGTTACAAGGTGATATGTCTAAGTCTTCTTCTAAGTAAAATTTGGGGGCTTTTTTTTTTCTTGCGCGCCTGCTTTGGTTAAATCCCCTTTGGTGAAATACAGGGAGGTGTATTACCAGAAATTGCTGCTCTGACTTTAATTAATGCCTGAATGAGCACGGTGCTAATCAGAATCCTGGGGCTAACCTGCTTGGGTTTTCTTGATGTTGTCCCCATTGGGACATCGGACATCCCCTGCACCGTACCCTTTTGTGATAGATGAGGTAGGTTAAGTGGAGATCCAGTGTTCCCCACGCTCATTTTATGGCTTTGCGGCATTTCCATTCAAGAACGTTTTCCCCCTTTTAAAGTAAATTTGTTTTGAATTATCAAAAATATTTTTCTTCTCCCCCATTGAAATTAATAAGTAAAAGGTCCTTAAATAAATTAAATTGCATAGTGAAGCTAAGTAAATTGTTTGAATTGGGCATATTAAAAAAAATAAATAAATAAAGCCCCAAAAATCATTGTTCATTTTGCACCTAGGGTCTATGGCTTCTCTGTTAAGAAGTGGATAGAATATTTCATCAATAGTGCTATTGAGTTTCTTGATCAGCATTCTTAAAAGTTTTTTCAAGTTGTTTGTCTTCACAATGTTATATAAATTGTTCTGGTTCTGCATGCTTTCCTCAGTCGTTTCATGACAATGTAATAGGGGAAGATGACCCTCAAAGGAAAACTGAAAAGGAGATCTCTTCCAAGTCTAAAACTATGATCCTATGTCTTATCTCAGCGAACAAATTATAAACTTCTTGACAGCAGGAGCTAAGCCCTAAGAACAATATTTTGCTGGTCATAGATGTTCAATAAATGTAGAGGTTAGCATCCTGAAAGGCAGCTTTGACTCAAATCTAAGCACAGACTAACTGGATAACTCTGAGCCAGTCACCTAATCCTCCTTGCCTCAGTTTCCTCATCTGTAAAATAAACTGGAGAAGGAAATGGCAAACCCATTATATCTTTGCCAAGAAACTTCAAATGGGAACACAAAATCAGACACAATTTAAAACAAAAGAATAACAACAAAAATGTGCCAGACAGCTTAAAATTACCTACCATGTGATTTGATCCTGATAAACTTATCTCCATTTTAAGAATGAAACTAAGACAAAAAAAAAAAAAAAAGGCTCAGTGACTCTCACACAAAAACAAAAAGGTCAAGAATCTCAAGGGAAATAAAGAATAAAACATTACCAGATCTTCAACAATATAAAACAACAATTATCAAACTATTTGAAATAGGAATGAGAACTAAACTTGTGATTTCTTTGGTCAGAGAACTCCAGGGTGAGAAAACTTCCCCCACCAATATAAGGATCTCCTTCTTAGTAACTTATATTCCTCATGTCCATCTAGGATACTAGGAAGATAAATGATTGATCCTACTTCACATAGCCAACATGTGTCAGAATTTGAACCCAGATTTTTCTGTTTATTGGTTCTACCATAGTATGGCACTAAGCTATTTGGTACTGGTTTAAAATTTTTAAGTCAAGCAAAATAACTGTATAAATATGTTTATATATATTTGATTTTTCATATATTTTAGCATAATTAACATGTATTAGACTACCTGCCATCTAGGGGAAGGGGTGAGGGAAAGGAGAGAAAAATTTGGAACAGAAGGCTTTACAAGGGTCATTGTTGAAAAATTATCTATAGATGCAGAAAAAGCCTTTGACAAAATCCCACACCCTTTCCTATTAAAAACACTAGAGAGTATAGGAATAAATGGGCTTTTCCTTAAAATGATCAGTAGCATCTATTTAAAACCATCAGCAAGCATCATATGTAATGGAGACAAACTAAAACCATTCCCCATAAGATCAGGAGTGAAACAAGGCTGTCCACTGTCACCATTACTATTTAATATTGTATTAGAAATGTTAGCTTTAGCAATAAGAGAAGAAAAAGACATAAAAGGAGTAGGTAATGAAGAAACCAAATTATCACTCTTTGCAGATGACATGATGGTATACTTAGAGAACCCTAGAGACTCAACTAAAAAACTACTAGAAACAATTCACAACTTTAGCAAAGTTGCAGGATTCAAAATTAATCCACATAAATCATCAGCATTTTTATATATTACCAACAAAGTTCAGCAGCAGGAGATACAAAAAGAAATTCCATTTCAAATAACAGATGATAGGATAAAATATTTGGGAATCTATCTGCCAAGGAAAAGTCAGAAACTATACGAACTAAATTACAAAACACTTTCCACACAAATAAAATCAGACCTAATCAATTGGAAAAATATTAAGTGCTCATGGGTAGGCAGAGCGAACATAATAAAAATGACAATACTACCCAAACTAATCTACTTATTTAGTGCCATACCAATCAAACTCCCAAGAAATTATTTTACAGATCTAGAAAAAATGGTAGCAAAGTTCATTTGGAAGAACAAAAGGTCAAGGATTTCAAGGGCATTAATGAAAAAAAAGGCGGATGAAGGTGGCCTTGCTGTACCAGATCTAAAACTATATTATAAAGCAGTGGTCATCAAAACCGTTTGGTACTGGATAAGAAATAGAGCAGTCGATCAGTGGCACAGGATAGGTTATCAGGACAACCTAGGCATTAACCTTAACAATCTAGTGTTCGATAAACCCAAAGACCACAGCTTTTGTGATAAATACTCTCTATTTGGCAAAAACTGCTGGGAAAATTGGAAACTAGTGTGGAAGAAATTAGGGCTTGACCCATACCTAACACCATATACCAAGATAAGATCTAAATGGGTTCATGATCTAGATATAAAGAGGGACTTTGTAAGCAAGTTAGAGGAACGTAATATAGTTTATCTCTCAGACCTGTGGAGATGGAACAAATTTATGTCCAAAGAAGACTTGGAACTCCTATTGAACACCAGATGGATAATTTTGACTATATTAAGTTAAAAAGTTTCTGTACAAACAAAACAAATGCAGACAAGATTAGGAGGGAAGCATCAAATTGGGAAATCATCTTTACATTTAATGGTTCTGATAAAGGCCTCATTTCTAAAATATATAGAGAATTGTCTCATATATATAAGAATTCAAGCCACTCTTCAATAGATAAGTGGTCAAGGGATATGAACAGACAATTTTCAGATGATGAAATTAAAACCATCTCTAGTCATATGAAAAGTTGCTCCAAATCACTATTGATCAGAGAAATGCAAATTAATACAACTCTGAGATACCACTACACACCTGTCAGATTGGCTAAAATGACAGGAAAAGATAACGATGAATGTTGGAGGGGATGTGGGAGGGCTGGGACACTAATACATTGTTGGTGGAACTGTGAACGGATCCAATCATTCTGGAGAGCAATTTGGAGCTATGCTCAAAAAGTTGTCAAACTGTGCATACCCTTTGACCCAGCAGTGTTTCTACTGGGCCTATATCCCAAAGAGATCTTAGAGGAGGGAAAGGGACCCACCTGTGCAAGAATGTTTGTGGCAGCCCTTTTTGTAGTGGCTAGAAACTGGAAACTGAAGGGATGCCCATCAATTGGAGAGTGGCTGAATAAATTATGGTATATGAATGTTATGGAATATTATTGCTCTGTAAGAAACGACCAGCAGGACGATTCAGAGAGGCCTGGAGAGACTTGCATGAACTGATGCTGAGTGAAACGAGCAGAACCAGGAGATCATCATACACAGCAACAACAGTATTACATGATGATCAATTCTGATGGACATGGCTCTCTGCAATAAAGAATTGTCTCAAACCAGTTCCAATTGTTCACTGAAGAAAACCATATACACCCAGAAAGAGGGACATGAAATATGGACCACAACAAAACATTTTCATGATCTCTATTGACATTTGCTTGCATTGTGTTGCCTTTCTCTGATTCTTTTTTTTTTTCTTGTAGATAGGATTTTTCTTGCATAACTTCTCAAGCATTTCAACATTATTAACATGTAGTGGACTTCCTGCCATCTAGGGGAGAGAAAGGGACTGGGGGTAAAATTTGTATTGGAAAGCTTTGTAAAGATCAATGTTGGGGAACTACCCATACATATGTTATACAAATAAAAAGCTTTAAAAAAAAGAAAAAAATTATCTATGCATATGTTTGTTTATTTTGTTTTTTGCTGAGGCAATTGAGGTTAAGTGACTTGCCCAGGGTAACACAGCTAGGAAGTGATAAGTGTCTGAGATCAGATTTGAACTCAGGACCTCCTGAGTTCAGGGCTGGTTCTCTATTTACTATGCCACCTAGCTTCCCCCATGCAAGTGTTTTGCAAATAAAAAACTTGAATTAAAAAAAAAAAAACCTTGGGAAAAAAATTTTTTTAAGTTAGTCAATGAAAAAAAATTAGATAAGCAAGGCACAGATGCAATCCTATCTGATAGACTCCTCTTCACTACAGCCAAAAACACAAATTACTATAACAAGGATTCCCCCCACTTTTTATTTTACAAGAACCACTAGGAAAATTGTAAAGCATTTTGATGGAAATTAGGTTTAGAACAACATCTCACACCATATATTAATCAAGTTTTAAATGGATATGTGACCTAAATACAAAAGGTCACATCAAAAACAAAATTAGAAAAGAATAGAGGAAGTTCAGTACAACTTGTACAACTCTGGATAAAGGAACAATTCATAATGGAACAAGGGGTTAATAATTTTAAAAAAACATTCTGATTAAGTTAAATTTTTAAATGTTTGCACAACCAAAAACAATTCAGAAAAAAATTAATGTATTGGGGGGGGAAAACTTCCCAGTAAATATCTGATAAGATTTGATATTCAAGATATATAGGGAGTGATACAAGAATAAAAGAATAACTATTCTCCAAAAGATAAATGATCAAAGGTTGTGATTGGATAGTTTTAAGAAGAAAAATGTACATTGTCAACAACTATGTAAGATAAAAATCATTAGTAATAGAGATATGCAATTTAAAATAATTCTGAGTTTTTGTCCCTCATCAGATCAGATCCTTGGAAGGAAAAACAAACACAGTAATGCACTGTCAGTGAAATGGTGAGTTCATCCAACCATTCTAGATGTTCTGAATTATACTTAAAAAAAAAAGGCATTTCAAAAATGTTTGTGGCAGCCCTTTTTGTAGTGGCTAGAAACTGGAAACTGAATGGATGCCCATCAATTGGAGAATGGCTGAATAAATTATGGTATATGAATGTCACAGAATATTATTGTTCTGTAAGAAACGACCAGCAAGATGATTTCAGAGAGGCCTGGAGAGACTTGCATGAACTGATGATGAGTGAAATGAGCAGAACCAGGAGATCATTATACACGGCAACAACAAAACTATTTGATGATCAGTAGAGATGGGCATAGTTCTCTTCAATAATGAAATGTTTCAAATCAGTTCCAGTTGTTCAGTGATGAAGAAAGTCATATACACCCAGGGAGAGGCCTGTGGGATCTGAGTTTGCACCACAACATCATTTTCACACTCTCTATTGATGTTTGCTTACATTATATTTTCCTTCTCAGGTTTTTTTTTTCCTCTATAGCAAGATAACATATTTGATTTGTCAAGTATCTTAACATAATTAACATGTATTAGACTTCCTGCCATCTAGGGGAGGGGGTGGGGGGCAGGAGGGAAAAATTTGTAACAGAAAGCTTTGCAAGGGTCAATGTTGAAAAATTACCTATGCATAGGTTTTGCAAATAAAAAGCTTTAATTTTAAAAAAATAAAATAAAAATGATTAAATTACCCAGAAAAAAGGCATTAAACTTTTATTTCCTTTATATTTTCATTGATCCAGTGATGTCTACCAAGCATAGGCCCCCAAAAGCTCAAAGATGGAGGAAAGAGTTCCCTTTCCCTGTAAGAGAATATGGCAGCATTTTTGTGTAGAAAAGAACCAGTAACAAAATGTATTTCCAGTGATTGTTGGATAATCAAACTAATGATGTAAATGCAATCATCAGGCAGGTAGATGGCACAAGGGAAAGAATGTTTCCCCTAAATTCAAATTCAGCGAGAGATACTTACTGGCTTTGTGACCAGAGGCATTTCCTTAACCATTTGGCCTCAGTTTGCTCATCTGTAAAATGCTAGAAAAGGAAATGGCAAACCACTCCAGTACCTTTGTAAAGAAAAACCCAAATGAAGACATAAAGAATTGGATAGGACTGATTTAAAAAAAAAAAAAAAAATCATGGGTGTGCTAGTAAGTGTTTAACAACCAGTTCTCTCATGGGAAGGGGGAAAAGTTGACAGTGAAAAGTTAAATCTTCATTCTTAACATTTCCTTTACTTTCTTAAATATAAATAATCAATAAAACAAATCAAGCTCTGATTTGTAGCTTTTGCTGATTTCTGAGATGTAAATCCTCACAGGGAAAATTTAATGTCATCTCTCAGGAACCAGCATGAGTTGTCTCTAACAATGAAATAAAATATTTTATTTTAAGAAACAACACATACCAGGGAAATCCGGGATGACTTTATGAACTGTTGCTGAGCATAGTAAGCAGAACCAAGAGAACAGTTGGCACAATGTCCACAAAAACAAACAAACAAACAAACAAAACCTATACAATCAAAACTAGCCCATAAACAGCATTGAAAAGCCTCAGCACTTTGGTCAATGGAGTGACTAATCCTGACTTCAGATGACTATCACTAAAATAGGGCTTCTCTTACATTTTTTTCCACTCACAACCCCTTTTTGCCCAAGAAATCTTTACATGACCCAAGTATGTAGGTATATAAAATATGTATACAAATCAAACATTTATTGATAAGTCATAATTTTGCCATCTCCCACATTCAGTTACATGACCCCATATGGAGTTGTAACCCTCACAATACAGTTTAAGTTTTTGCACTATAAACTTCCTTCTTCCTGATCAAGAAGTGAACTATAAGTCAAAATGAGGCAAATGTTATCAGATATAGAATACAATCCTGGACCTTTGGAAGGTTCTCTTGGACTGAGGCAAATAGAGGGCAGTGACAGTGATAGTGAAAAAGAGGAATGGTTAACATCAATTTAAATGATGCTGTGATGAATATAGATATTTTATTGTCCTCATTGCCATTGTTTTTCTCCTGCTACTTTTGAAGTTTCATTCCGACTTCAGCTCCATGTCAGAACCAGTCTATAGAAATATATTTCAATTTCATAGGTGATTTCTTATATAAATTCAACTATAATAATAACTGATGATAGTGATGATAGCTAATGTGTATTACTCTTACTATGTGCCAGGTGCTGGTCTAAGCCCTTTACAATTATTATCTCATTTGATTCTCACAACAATCCTGAGGATTGGATGATAAATTATCCCCATTTTATGGATGAGGAAATTGGGGCAAATAGAGTCCCTTAATCTTTAAAATGAAGGAATTAGACTCTAAGGTCTCTTCTAAGATTTTGTAATTCAGTGATAACTGGGATTACAAGATAAGATGTTTTTGAATACAAGATGGGCTCTCATATTAGAAGGATTAGAATTGGTTTGTTGGTCCTGGTCTCAAACTCTCACAATCCAAGACCCATTTACAATTCTCAGTTCCTTTTTCTCTGTTGAGTACAGAAAGGAGTGTTAGTATGTATAGGAGTTTTGAATTTGAATTTTCTTTTTCTTTTTCTCTGTACTGCCATCCAAAAGCTTTGTCTAATAATCCTTATGATTACAAATAATATTTTTACATTTCTTGTGATTTGATGGCACCATAATGAATATATGCCTTTAAAAATTGGAAACAAAGTATAAGTATCAATTATTGGATGGCTGAATAAAATGAAGTATGCAAATGTATTAGAATAAAGTTACTTTATAAGAAACAACAAATATAAGGAATTCAGAGAAACACAGGAAAATTTCTATAAGGTGGAACAGAGCAAAGAGAGTAGAACCAGGAAAACTATACACAGAAGAGTTACAATAATGTAAATGAAAGCAATAGCAAAAGATAACAATTCAGAATAGCAACATCAAATCTTTTTCTAGATTTAAGTGACTTCCCCAGAGTTACATAACTAGTAAATATCTGAGGCCAGATTTGAACTCAGGTAGATGAATCTTCCTTACTCCAGACCAGACACTGTATCCACTGTGCCACCAAGCTGTCTAATAATATTAATAATAGCTAATACTCATTGAGCAGTTGTACTTTATATAAATTATCTCATTTGAGCTTCCCATCAGCCCTAGGAGGGAGTGCTATTAATATCCCCTTTTTATATAAAAAATTACAACTGAGAGAAGTTAAGTGATTTATCTAAAATTTATCTAGATTTATCTAGCTGGGATGTGTTTCAGACAGGATTTGAATTCAGGTTTTCTGATTACAAGTTCAGCATTCTACCAAACTTGATGAGCAAAACTGCTACAGTCCTCCCACTTTTGACAACTAGGAAGGTTATTCGATAATGATCCTGGGATCTCTTCACTGTCTTTTGGGAATAGTCCTAGCCATTTTCTTTCTTTCATCTTTTAAGTTAATACTGCAAATCAATACACCAACTATTTAGAACTAGAAGAGATTTCAAGGAGTTCCCATCCCCATACTGTGCAAATGAAACTGAACTCAAGATTTATCCAATGTCAAGTCACTTATTCATAAATGGAAGATCCCAGAATTCAAATGGAAGTGTACTAATTACATTCAGAGCTCCTCAGTGTGTTTCTGCCTTGACTTATAACTTATAACTCTTTGTCCTGAGTTTTTGTCCTCATTAATCAGAATGAAAAGCCCAAAAGAAGAATTTTCCTTTTGTCCAAAAGGCTTTGCCTTTGGACAAAAAGTCTTGGGAAACTAATGATACCAAAGTAATACTGAGCTTTGTAAATAGGAACTAGAATGTTGAGTCCATAGGGAGCCTTTTAACTTTGTTACAATATAACAAAAGCTGTTTATTTTTTAGTCTTTATCCATACTCTTCTACAGAGGCAACATGAATCCAGTTAGTAGACTTCATTTACAAGAATATGGCAATATTCAGGTAGAGCGTATTGTTTTTGTTGTTGTTTTTGCTGAGGCAATTGAGGGTAAGTCACTTGCTCAGGGTCACACAGTTAGAAAGTGTTGAGTGTCAGATCAGATTTGAACTCAGGGCCTCCTCACTTCAGGGTGTTTCCTTCCCCACCAGAACCTTTCCTCAGCACTAATTGATAAGCAGGGCTCAGAACAATGACCTATATTGAGTCAGCAATTTTTAACAAATGACTAGCAATTTTGGCACGTGGGACAAGAAGTACAAAATAACTTCAAATAAACTTTTCAAATTCAGTTTGGCACTGAGGTGGGACTTCAGCCCCTGTTAGGGGAAAGAGTCCTGGGACCCTGCTCCCTGTTAGGGAAGACCTTAATCCCTGTAAGGCTGTTGCTGAGGAGAACATTTAAGGCAAAGAGTAGCTTGATTGCCTTTTGGCCAGTAGGGAGCAGGAAACATGATATTTAGTAGTTTCCACTTTACCCCTTATTCTTGCAAATTAGCTGCTAAATTCGGTTGTTTCTAAACTAAAGGAGTATTAGAACTGCCAGTATTCTCTAAATTCCATTGTTCAAAGGCCAATTGCCTTCTCTACTTTTGACAACCCTTGCCTGATTGAATGACATAAGTTAGATTACTGTTTCTAATAGTTGCTTCTCATTTGAATTATGAATCTTGGTTGGATAGATAGACCTATAACCTTATTAAATCCCTCTTTCCTGGGAGGTGATCACTAAAGGGAGTCAGCAAGGTCTCTGAGAATTTTGGATATCTATAATTCCTCCATCTGACAAAAACTGAAAAATGGAGAGCTTCTATAGTTATATAACAACAGCCTCATGTACTCAGGGGAACCAACACTCATAATATCTTGGTATCTGACAAAAATGGGCTGATGGGAGCAGCTGTTGTCTTTTTTTTTCCTTTGGTGTAGGAAGCTGCCCTTTGCGTTCTTTCTCTAACCTAATTGGACAGCTGAAGGCTAACCTTTCAACTTCTCCAGTCCAATGAGATTACATCATGTATTAACACACCTGCACCTCTGCACATCTGACCACTTAGAAGCCTACTTCTTCTCTGGGTTAGTTGAGAGGGCTGGCACTGCTCAGTGGAGCAGAATTATTTGAGTGAGGGATACACAAGGCAGGTAGGGAAAGCCCCAAACCTTGAAGTGAAAACTGGCCCAACCAAAAAATGTTCCCCTGACACGTGCGATATCTCTTCACAGTATTGTCAGTGAGCAAATAAAATGAAAACTTTCCCTAATGAGATTATTTTTCTTTTTTTTTATTCCTTTCGTGTGAAACAAGATGTAATGCTCCAAAATTAGCCTGGGTGAGGAGGAGAGGGATGAAGGCCAGTGTGAAGGGAAGGTGGGGTGGATTCCTTAGGTTCTAAGGTTAAGAATTTGAAACATCCCAGGGGAAATTTCATGAGATAATGTAAAGGGAAGTCCACTTCTTTTCCTGTAGTATTGTTATTATTTATTAACTCATATTAAGTTTTATTTGTTAATTGTTATCATTTTCATCATTCTTCACTTAAGCTCTGTGGATTAATTGGAAATTAATTGGAAATCTCACTTTAATGTTCAAAAACCTATATAACTGTCATTTCTATCTAGTAAACTAAATCTTGGATTTGTCTCTGTGTTGTTCCATTAAAAGATCACAGAAATAAGAGAGATCTTCCAGGTTATCTAACCTAGAGGTATCAAACACACTGATCATATTAGAATGTATTTGGAAAATATCTTCTAAAATAACAATATATTAAAACATAAATAACATTATATGACTCCCAGTCTTGAAGCCTATTGGTATGGGACTCTCCTTATTGATGCAAATGAATTCAGTGCCCTTTGGAAGGAGCTGAGGATCAATGGAGAGTAGGAGAGAGGAAAACTCTTCAGTTTCTATCAATTCTCTTGACTCTCTGCAATCATTTTCAGTGCTTCTGATTTCCAGCTTTGAGAAGAAAGATGGAATTTGTTAACCCTGCTTCAGAATGTTGAAGGAAAAGACTCTGATAAGAAGTTGATTTAAGAGGAGGTGGCAGTCTCCACCATATCCCAGGTCCCATTTTGCTACACTAGAGACTTTAGGGTGAGATCTAAGACACTTACTCCCAGTTGAGCTGCAATATCTCACTCCCAATGAGAGAGCTTCTTCACTTGGTATTGTCTGGTATATATTCCCTTACTTGTACCTTCTCTAATATCTGTTTTGCTATTGATTTGGATAAATGGGTTTTCTTTGCTGTGTGTCATGTGTGCTCATTATAGAACTATAATTTGGTGGCTTGAATACAAAGCTTGGGTGCCCCTTCTCCCTAATAATAATCAGAAGTTAGATTGAAAGTGATCACATTCCTTAGATTAATAATGTTTAAGGGAGCAAATAGGTTTATTCCTGATGTTCTCCTTCTCTAAAGAGAGCAAAAAGAAGGCTTCTAGCCCCAACTTCCTGCTTCCTCTCCTGGCCTGAATTAATGTCTTCTTGGGAGAAGAGAATGGGGAGAAGAAGCTAGGGATGTTTTTTCTGCCTTCATTTAGACCACATGACAATTGACTGTGATGACACCTTCATGCTACATATTCAGGACAATCTTGCTATATACATGGGCCCACTATCCACATATGTCCATTGCCTTAAAACTTGTCAATATGCAATCACAGGGATTCTTATTCTGATTTGCATTTCTATTTGCCTTTGACATCACTGATCCAACCCCCACGTTACACATGATGAAACTGAGATTCAAAGGGGAAGTCACTTCCCTAAAACCATCCATCCAGTGTAAGTTAAACAGCTTGGATTTAAACTCTACATTTAGTGTTCTTTCCACTATATGATACTACCTTAGAAGTCTTAAAAAAAGAAAAAGAAAGAAAGAAGGAAATGCAAAACAAATAATACTTTTCTGACTAGTTTCGGTCTGTGCATTTTAAAATAAATCTATTTAAAAATTAATTTTATTTGATTAAAAAAAAAGTAACAATCTCTATTTCTATAAAGACCTTGAACTCAAACACACAGGTGAAAGTACCTGAGGGCTTCCTAAAAATGTGGTCATTTTAGTGAAGTCATATGCTCACTTTTGTAGAAAGTAGACATAGATTTTGCAAAGCAGGACATTGAATGGGTTTTTGAGGTCAGTTTATGTGATCATTCCAATGGCAAGGATGACCACAAAAGATTTATGGGAGTAACTGTAAATACACATTGTGGCCAGGCTGATGACAAAGCTCTAAGTTCATTGCTATTTCCCCTACACTGTTCTGTATTCCTCCAGAGAGAAGAAGTAATCATTATTCCTTAATTATTATTCATGATTGCTTATTTACAGAGTATTTTGTAATCATTTGAAAAACTTGTATTTTCCCAATGTTTTAGCTTTTTGTTACATATATGTACATCTATGTGTGTCTCTAGATAAATGTGTATATATATGGATATACACACACACATATATATATAACTATATATACATTTATGTGCATGTATGTATATACACACACATGTTTCATTTGTAAATGAATTTAGGAATAAGGGTTAAGTGTTTAATTGATCTTTTTTTTTTTACCACCTACTGCTGGGATTATAAATCTAATGTGTGAGTGGTGGTGAAGAAGTAGCTATCCCTAATTACAGAGTAAGACCATAGGGTGATCTGTTCATACCAAAGAGAAAATAGTTTCCAATGAAATGCTAGGAAGGTGATTGGCCTTCCCATCTTCATGATAGAAATGTGATTCAAGAAAAGCCAGAAGCACATTATCTTCAGAGAAGGATATGTTTTGATATCTACCAAAACATTTCAGTAAGAGTATATATCATTTAAATCTTCTCACTGGAAGGCATCTGAAAATTACAGTGACTGCCTAAGAGCCTATCCTTGTATCAAAAAGTAAAAAGAAAAAAAAAAAAAAAAAAGGAAGCCAGATTTCTTGAAAAAGGAAGTATTTGCTTCATTAAAGAGCTCTCTTCCCCATCCCCTCCTTAAAGTTAGCTCCTTCCTGCCTGTGAGAGTAAAGAAGGTGCCCAGGAGAGCTTTTTCACTGAAGGGAATTCAGAGGGAGCTGAAGGGTGGGACCAGCTGCTCAAGTCCAGTAATAAAAATAGGCATGTTCCCATGGAACATGCTTCAACAAAAAATAGAATTCTTTATCAAATTTCAGGGTTTGTTCATTCCTTAGTTCAATATAAAAGTACTCTAGTCCCAAATTATTTTCCTACATCTCTTCTCCTCTCCCCCAAGACTTCCTTTGGACTGGGTTGTAATTCCTGGTTTTGTCTTTGCTTACAGTTTCAGTCAGCACTAATTCTCTGCTTCTGCTCCACCCCCTATTTCTCCTGATTTGTGTGATCAGCTTATCCCCTTGTGACTTTTGTCTCTTTGAATGTGAAACAAATTTCTCCCTTTTCCAGCCCCCCAAACTTGGAGGCCGTTACTCATTCTCATGGAGATGACCCAGCCATTGCCCATGAAACAAACTGAGCCTAGACAGGACTGCACACAGTTGGGTATTCATTTTCCTAAGTCTCCTAATACTCAAGTGGCCCTGTGATTGCCTTGATCAGAAGTTTTCCCCTAGAAATGTCAATTGCAAATCAGCCCATATGTTCCCCTCTTCCCCATGACTTTCCATAAGTTTTCCACTCAACATACTAGATGCCTTCCTTGATTTCTGCCAACATGGCATCGCTGTACTGACTCTCCACCTGTCACATTTGCCTTCATGACATATCCATGGAATTGAAACTATTCTCAGATAAGTAAACCGTTCCTAAACCCCCTCATCTTCTGCCACTCAGGTCCTATTCTTATCTGATTATCTCAAGTAACACTGAGAGTGGTTTTGATTTTCAATGTGAAGATGTTTCTGCCTTACAGCCTAGGGATAAAATAATAGGATTTTCCATTTTTTCCTTTTAAAAACCAGAACCCTATGGGCACAGCCTGTTGTGTTATGTAAGAAGGTGAATCTAAGGGCAACTGCATCTTAATGTCGTGTTTGGTATTCTTGGGTACATTGGGCAATATTTTCAAAGTGGGCTGAAAGAGAAAGGATGCACACACATGCTACATTCTATAAATAAGAAAAGCCAAGCCAAGCCAACTCACTGAAATGTACTCTTGTTTCTAAGCTAAAGTTGTATTTGATTGTATTTCTTCCTCTTTCCTTTCCCCTTTTCCAAAATCAGACATTTATGAGACTCTTCCAAAGAAACCTTTAAACTTTCAAAGGAAACCTGCTGGGATTGATGAGATTGCAAGAAGCTAAAAAAGCCTGATTATATTTAAATACAACTTTCCCCTACTCAGTTAGGGAATTGCTTGGGCTTATTTCCATAGCCTCCATAACTGAAAATGATACTCTTGAGAGTTAAAAAGAACAATTTTCTGCCTGATGTATCCCATGAAAAGCCTTGTTCATTTGGGTTTTTCTGGGCAAACACACTGAAGTGGTTTGTGATTTCCTCCTGAGGAAACAGTTAAGTGACTTGCCTGGGGTCATACAGCTAGAAAGTGTCAGAGGCTGGATTTGAACTCAGGAAGATGAAGATGATAATGATGATGGTGTTCCTTGCCCTTCATTCTGGAAGAGGACCAAAGCCATCAGGAGGAGGATGTCTTGACTTGCAATTGAATTTGATTTAAATAAGAAAGAGCAGTGAAGAATCATCAAAATACTGTGGCAAAAGATGGGACTACTCCAAATTACTTCCTCTTAGGTATGAAGATGAGTTTCTTCCTAACTCCAGGCCCACCCAGTTCCAACCCTGAACCACCCAGCTGCCCCAGGAAAAGTCTACCATTATTCAATTCAGTTCAGTTCAATTAAACTTTTACTGTATGTGGCTCACTGTCCTTATCAGTAAAATAATCTGGAGAAGGAAATGGCAAAACACTCTGTATCTGTATCTTTGCCAGCCAAGAAAACTCCATTCAGGGTCACAAAGAATTAGACATAACTAAAAAAGCAAAAACAAAAACACCACTAAACATCGAAACAACATGTGGGAGGGGAGAGCTGGAAAATAAAACAATCTCAGTCCTGACTGAGATCACATTCTGCAGAGATATTACACATAACCACATCAAGAAATTTAATACCATTTGAGGAGGGACATAGATTGGTTTAGATAGTTGTTCCAGAACCTAATTAATCCATCACAACAAATATTTATTGAAGAAAGTGTAATGCTCAGGGAGAAACTGAGGCAGTATCACACAGTGGAAATTAGATAATGCTTTATTAATGTTAATTGAGAGTTCAGAATCCATAGCTATGGATCAGGACTGATGAGACTCATGTCTCAAAGCACCCAATCCAGCCCAGAGACTTACAAGACAACCATGTCAGCTGACTGAATACAAAGTATTCAGCACCACATTGCTCGGGAACACTAGTTTTATAATCTCCAAGGCCCAGGGGAAACAAAGAACTCAAGGGAACAGCTGAGAGATATCAGGGGTTCAAAAGAAACTATTAATTCAATTCTGACAGGTAGGGAGTAAGGGATGCCTTGGCCAAGAAGACTACTCGTCTGGGTCATATATAGATAAGGGATAGGTCGAGGCTGACCATCTGGAGGTTTTATAATTCCTTTGGAATGTGAGTCCAATTATTTCTGAAGGTCAGGAAGTGGGGATTGCTATTCTGGGACAGAACAATTAAGGGAGACTGAAACAGCAACTGAGGGAAACTGAGGTAGCAACTGAGGGAAACTGAGACAGGCACAACAAAAGTAGACCAGTTGAAGCTGAAAAAGACCTTTAAAATCATCTAATTGCCCTTAATTTAGATGAAGTGATTTGCTTAAGGTGATGCTGGGATGAATAAGACCCCAGCAAAAGACCTTGTCCTTGTTAGTTACTTGGTGTCTAGATGGGCCATAGGGAAGGGCATCAATAGAATTATTTTGCCTATAAGTGGGCCTTTGTTGCAGTAGACCTTTGATGAATTTCTGCTTTGTAACCCTCAGGTCATTCATTGACTGTATAAAATCCTCCCCTCTCCCTTGTTAATTGCTAGTTCATTACAAATTTATCCTTCCTTAAGGTGTCAGATTATCATTCCCATCTTTCCTTTTATTGATAGTGAGTTCCTTAGGAGCTTTGCTCCTCTTAGGGAGTCTTCCCCTTTGTTAATTTTTAGTTCTATTAGGGAACTTAGTCCATTTTTTCCCCTTTGGTAATGGTGAAGCTAACTTCTTTTTGGAACTTAGTCCACTGCCAACAGCACAATAAAAATATTTTCCTCATAATTTGGAAATGCTCTAAGCCTACAAATTCTTTTGAGACACCTTGTGGAGTTCATCTCCCGAAGCCCAACATTGACATTTGATCACTAGTACTGGTCCTGTTGAAGCTAGAACCCAGGCCTCCTAACCCCCACATCAGTGGGGCTTTTGTTTGCTTTGTATTTTTACCCTTTGACAAACTACAGCCTAGTCAAAGGAGGAAAACCTGGAGCCTGACTTTGAAAACTACCATGTGAAGAATGGCCAAAGAAAGAGATGTTCAGTCTGAAGAAGAAAGGTTTAAAGGGAAACATGATATCTTTAAATGAAAAAGTGCCATGTGGAAGATGATGGAGATTTATTCAATGTGTCTCCAAAAGAAAAGCATAAAACTAAGAGTAATGGTGGGGTGCAGCTTCTAGGGGAAATGTAGCAATAAGCTAAGAACAACTGGCCTTGTCAGTAATGTGATTATATATTTCTTCCCCCATATTTTAGGAAAGATGTATCGATAACCCTGAGGTCTCTTGACTTTGGGAGTACTGTAGTTCCACAAACCTTGCTGGTTATCAGATAACAAGCTTTTGTCAATAACCCTGAGTTACCCTGGTCTTGGGAGTACTGTAGTTCCACAAACATTGCTGGCTGTCAGATAACAATCTGTTGGTCAGTGATAACAATAAAAAGGTACACACCAGACCACCTGTAACATGAAGCACCTGGTCTCTCTAATTTTTTCCTATAAACTTATCTTCTCTTTTCTGGTTCTTTGAAAAATTCTTTTGGAACTTGGCCATTACAATTATAATTGTAACTGGCATTACAATTATAATAAACTGCCCCTTGACTTGGAGATGAGTCCGAGCCTGAAAATTCTTTTAAGATATCTCATGACACTGGTCTGGAACCCCAACCTTTTGGAGTGTCCTTTGAACCCCAATACTAAGACACAGTAGCTATGAAGTTACAGGGAGACAGACTTTTGATCAATATGAAGAAGAATGATACAACTATTAAGTAATTTATAACAATTATAATTTATAATAACAATTTATCATAGTTAAATAATAACCTAATAATTAAAATCATTCATCTTTAGAATAGTCTTTCTGCCAATATAGTTAACTCATCACTCAAGTGTTCAATGAGAAGTTTGGATGACTATCAAAGGAAAATTGGAAATCAAAATCTTATAAAAGTAAATGTTGAAAACTAAAAACAAACAAAAGAAATTGAGCTAGGAGAAAAATATAGGAAATAACCAAGAATCAGGGGGAAAAAAGAGTGGGCAGCAGATATAGGGATTTTTATCCTTTTACCTTCACACTTCCACCCATCTCCACACCCCCACCCAGTCTCTTTTCAATTTAAAGTCTTCCACAGTTCAGATCTTCAAACACATCTGTATATTTTATGCTATGATCTAGAAATCCAAATCTTGTTCTCTGGTACTAAATCCCTAGTATCTAGTTATTTCTCATATCATCCTTTCTCTTATCAAGTTCATGCCTTCAACTGGAAATAGAGAGGAAAATGCCACAGGTATCCCCTAGAGCTGCTCTCATCTTCATCATCTCTAGAGATTCTTTCCAGTTCCTTTAGATTCTCATGTGTCTTGTTCCCATTTATATTACCAAGTGGAGTGCATAGCCTGATTGTTTATATTAGGTTGACCCTCAGCCTTTTCTGGAGCACCACCCCCATCCTTGTGGGAGTCAACATCTCCTAGTTCTATTTCTTTTGTTTGTTTTTAGTTTTCAACATTTACTTTTATAAGATTCTGATTTCCAATTTTTTCCCCTCCCTCCCCTTCCCAGGCCCAAGATGGTAAACAATCTTATATAGGTTAGACATGTACAATCTATTAAACAGATTTCCACATTAGTCATGTTGTGAAAGAACCAGAACAAAAGGGGAAAACTAAGAGAAAGAAAAAACAACAACAACAAAGTGAAAATAGTATGTTTCAATCTGCATTCAGACTCCATAGTTTTTTCTCTGGATATGGAAGAGGTATATAGAAATGGAATGGATTGCCTGTATAAATAATGAGTTTCCCATCCTTTAGGTCTTCAAGTAAATGCCAGATCATCCCTTGTGAAGGTTGTACAGAGAATTCATTTTTCAGGAAATGGTTAGGCTACATGAACAACCATATGCTGAAATTTCTCTGAATTCTAAGATTCTGTGCTTTAAAAAAGGAAGATTTTCCCATGCTCTTGAATCACAGTTTTATCAGAAGTTTCCTAACACTGATTCAAAGCATAGGATTTTAAGCAATAAAATTAAAATTCTTAAACTTTTATTCATAAAATTCTTATTAGCTATTACCCACTGCTAACATTAACTTCTTTGACATAGTTTGTGTTTCTCATGACATGTTAAGTACATGTAGGAAATTAATCGCATTTCAAAAATTAAATTTGAAAAGATTACTGAAAATTAGGGGAACTGGGCTCTAGGCTGAACTCTGACACTGGGTAATCTTGGACTTAATCATTAGGACTTCAGGATGGCCATCCATAAAATGATGAATTTTAACTAGATGACATTTAAATTAATTTGCAGCCCTAACATTGTGGAGTTCTAAATGGGAAGGTTTACTTAGAAATGGAGCTTCTTCATTCTGCATAGCAGCAAACTATCACTTGTCTCAACTGCTTCCTCACTGATCTACTGTGGATGTTTTTACAAAGAAATGAGGATCTCTCAGCCAAACCTCCAGTTCACAGAACACTCAAAAAGATGACTTTTTATTATTTTTTCCTTGTTGTTTGATGCTTTATTAGAAAATACACATTCATGCCAAGAAAGTCTGTACTCACATTTATCATAAAGCATTACCCAGTTGCCATCTGTGGAGAGTGTTCTACTCACTACATTCCTTGTCAGTGATTTATAATGCAAAATCTTGATTTGTTTAGAATATTTAAGTCCTTTTAATTTTCATATTTATTAATAGGATCCTATAAATTTTTTTTCTCCATTTTCTATGTTGGGCAAAATAAGGGCTGTCACACATTGATATTATACACTGAGGGTGGGTGCAGGAACTGATCATCCCAGTGTCCATATTTGGGGAAACCAAGACACAAATCATTTCAAAACTTTATTTTAGTATAAAACTCCACAATCAGGACTAAGCCAGAGAGATAATGGTTCTGACTTGGATTGGCCTCTGGGACTGTACATGGTCTTTTTTTTTTTTTTTTTTAAGGTGTCAGGAGTGAGAAGGGAGTAAATCATCTGCAGAATCTAAAACTCTCTAGAGCTCTAGAAAGGTAAAGGCACAAAATCACAATCTTTGCCAGCAAAACCCTTGTCTCACTTATTCTGGGAGCTCCTGATCAATGTATTCTACTAGATTGCCCTTTTATAAATCTGAAAAGACTGAAATAATCCAATTTTTAAATGTAAAATCTATAATTACCATTCCCAGCCTCTCTATTCCCTCTATTTTTAATCTATTTGTAATACAATTGAGGAAAGTATTTTTGTAATCCATAATTTCAAGAATAAAGGCCATTATTTTTTTTTCCTCTTTCATTGGTTGCCATGGCTAAGGCAATTTCCTCCCTAGGTAACCAGGATAATTGTGATCTGGCTTTCCATAATGAGCTAGATGTCCTAACAAACAGACTTTTTCTGTTCCTGGGGTCATTTTCAAAGCTTTTCTACCATGGCAGAATCTGATAGAATTTATACTTTGCTCCCCTATCTTTTGAGCATTTGAGAATCTTTCAAGAAATTGTCAAGTTCTTGTTTTGGTAGCTGGGTGGCACAGTAAACAGAGTTGGGTCTGGAGTCAGGAAGACTCATTTCTCTGAGTTTTAAATCTAGTCTCAGACACTTACTTGCTAAGTGACTTTGGACAAGCCATTTAATCAGTTTTCCCCAAGTTCCTCAACTGAAAAATGAAGAAAATAGTAACATAATCTTGTAGGGTTATTGGGAAGATCAAATGAGATATTTGTCAGGTATTTAACACAGTATCTGGCACATAGTAGGAATTATATAAATATTTATTCTCTTATCTTCCCCCTTCCCTTGACTGACCCCAACCTTCCCATAAATACCAAGGCCCATTTTGTAAAGATTACATTTTCCTCTATTTAATAATTAAATTTTTGAAATTATATGTAGAGATAGTCTCCAGCATTCATTTTTATAAGATTTTGATTTTCAAATATGTTTTCTCCCTCCTTCTTTTACCTCCCTTCCTCTCTCCCCAAAATAGCAAGCAATCTGATAGAGGTTACAACATATTAAACACATTTCCATATTAGTCATGTTATGAAAGAAGAATCAAAACAAAAGAGAAAAACCATGAAAAAGAGGGGAAAAAGTGAAATAGTGTACTTAAATCAGCATTCAGACTTCATAATTTTTTCTCTGGATGTAGATAGCATTTTTCTACCATGAGTCTTTTGAAATTGTCTTAGATCATTGCATTGCTGAGAAGAGCTAAGTCTATCAAAGCTGATCACCAAACAATGTTGTTACTATGTACAATGGTTTCCAGGTTCTGCTCACTTCACTCAGTGTCAGTTCATGTAAGTGTTTCCAGGTGTTTCTGAAATCTGCCTAATCATTATTTCTCATAGAAAAATAGTATTCCATTATATTTATATACCAAAATTTGTTCAGCCATTCCCCAATTGAAGAGCATCCTCTCAATTTCCATTTTTTTGCCACCACAAAAAGAACTCCTATAAACATTTTTGCTTACAATCCCTTTCCCTTTTTTAATGATCTCTTATGATCACTATTACAGACAGAGTAATGGTATTGCTGGATCAAAGGGCCTATTTTTTTTTAAGTTTACCATTGTTGCTATATGGCAGCCAAATGTGGAACACTCTTGTATCCAAAGGATTAAAGATAAACTTATATGAAGGCAATAGAAAGATGTATAGTGAACATGAACAGTCTATAACATGTAAGTAACTTGGAACTCTGAAGAGAGACAGAAATAAAGAAAATCATCAAGGAATTTTATAATAGGAAAGATGGCTTGGTCACATAGCAAGAGTAAAGCATGACAAGTAGACATTAGTACCTTATGATATTGGGAGACAGTAAGAAGGACTCCAGGATGCTGAGTGGACTGTTTATGGTGAATTTGGGGTTGGGGGGGAGGAATATGATTAAGAGTTACACAGGATGAGCAGACATGGATAGATAGATTGTACATTGTTGGAAAGAACTGCAATATTGGTGAAATTACAGATCTATTTGAATATTAAGTGCCAAAACATCAACTAAGAAAGTTCTTAAAATGGTTTTGCAAGTCAGGATGCATTTGAAACTAACCATATGGTCACACACACACTCAAATTCATCCTCCCAGCTCTACTTCCTCATGTACCAAGGGGGAAACTAGAAAGTGTTGATAAAGTACTTATAAGTGCTCCATAAATAATGACATCTGAAGGTCTCCAAATCAAAGATGTCAAAACTCTTGGTTCTGACTCAGGTAAGTTAGAAGTTCTTGGTGTGTGAGTAATATGATGAATATGGAAACCATAGGGATAATGAATATCAAAATCCTTGTAGATACCATTATCAAGGCAGTTTTGTAGGTGGAGAGGCAGTGGGAAATAGTCAGATTTGAGCATTTCAGCAGGCTTACTTCAACTTCACCTGTTAAAATAAGAGACTTCAGAACTGGAACTCTTAATTGAAAACCAGATAGATAACTTTGACTATATTAAGTTAAAAAGTTTTTGTACAAACAAAATCAATGCAGACAAGATTAGGAGGGAAGTAATAAATTGGGAAATCATCTTTACATTCAAGGGTTCTGATAAAGGTCTCATCTCTAAAATATATAGAGAATTGTCTCATATTTATAAAAATTCAAGCCATTCTCCAATCAATAAATGGTCAAAGGATATGAACAGACAATTTTCAGAGGATGAAATTAAAACTATTTATAGTCATATGAAAAGGTGCTCCAAATCACTGTTGATCAGAGAAATGCAAATCAAGACAACCCTGAGGTACCACTTCACACCTGTCAGATTGGCTAAAATGACAGGAAAAGTTAATGATGAATGTTGGAGGGGATGTGGGAGGGCTGGGACACTGATGCATTGTTGGTGGAGCTGTGAACGGATACAGCCATTCTGGAGAACAATTTGGAGCTATGCTCAAAAAGTTATCAAACTGTGCATACCCTTTGACCCAGCAGCATTTCTATTGGGCTTATATCCCAAAGAAATCATAAAGGAAGGAAAAGGCCCCACATGTGCAAGAATGTTTGTGGCAGCCCTTTTTGTAGTGGCTAGAAACTGGAAACTGAAGGGATGCCCTTCAATTGGAGAATGGCTGAATAAATTATGGTATATGAATATTATGGAATATTATTGTTCTGTAAGAAATGACCAGCAAGATGATTTCAGAGAGGCCTGGAGAGACTTACATGAACTGATGCTGAGTGAAATGAGCAGAACCAGGAGATCATTATACACGGCAACAACAGTACTATATGATGATTAATTCTGATGGACATGGCTCTCTTCAACAATGAAAAGTTTCAAACCACCTCCAATTGTTCACTGAAAAAAGCCATATACACCCAGAGAGAGGGATGCGAAATGTGGACCACAACATAACATTCTCATACTCCTTGACTGACGTTTGCTTACATTGTGTTTCCTTTATCTGATATATCATTTGTGTAGATAAGATTTTTCTTGCACAACAATGATAAGTTTGTAAATATGTATACATATATTCGATTTGCCAATATTTTAACATAATTAACATGTAGTGGATATCCTGCCATCTAGGGGAGGGGTGGGGAGTTGGGGGGGAAAATTTGTAACGGAAAGCTATGTAAGGGTTATTGTTGAAGAATTATCCACACATATGTTATGCAAATAAAATAAAAAAAATTAAAACAAAAAAAATAAAATAAAATAAGAGACTTCAAAGCACAAAACATATATGTTAGCAAAATAATTACCTGACTAAATGAACATTTCAGGAAATTTCCCCAATAGCTTTAGTTGAAGATTATGATTTCACCTGTTATAGTAGGTACTTTATTTGTCAATGTTGGGTAGAAAATGAAAGTCACCTTAATCGTTTAATATCTGAGAACGATGTGTACTGATAGATGAAGACATATTTAGAAATGGTGCCAGTCCTGAGTAATTTAATATCATTGATAATATCTGGAGTCAAACACTATAGAAATGAAGGTGGGCTTCCTGTGTGGCTTACAATATCAGGGTGACACACCAAAAACTGAAAGTTTCAGTTATGAAATCATAGCTACTGGGTCTCTTCCAGAGTACCCCCACCTCTGCCATGTTTTCTAAATTGTCAGGCAGGTGGATTTCTCAAACTTTCTGAAACACAGTTCAAGAAAAAAAGCAAAGCTAAGAAGCAAAACAAAAGCTGAGTGATAGTGATTAAGAAAGTCAGAAATGAGGGTGGTTTTGAATCAACAAAGTGCTTAGGGTGAACCCTTATCAAAGAATTAGTTGACTATGTGATATTTGATGGGAGGGGGTCACAAGTTCCAAAACCCACATCTAAGACTGATTCTGATAAAATGTTAAGAAATGCACTAGAAGAGTAATGGAGAAGAGATTAACAATCAATTAGAAAGGATGCTCCATAGACAAGAGAGATAAAGGAATATTAGAATTGGGAGCGTCTTATGAGATGATTTATTCCAGTATACCCTTTTTACGGACATCTAGAGACATAAACTAATTTGCCAAAGATCCCAGAGCTAATTTGTGACAGAAGCTCTTTAAGAGAACATTAGCTGTGGTAGTCCACCATTGCAGTACCAAAGAGCATAGGCTCATGGGATCATCATGAGGCTGCCAGAGCTTTCAGAGATAATTTAATCAAATCTTTTTATTTTACAGCCAGCTAACAATTATACTTTGGACTTTAAGGACTCTATTTTAAAAGGTGAAGATGAAGTTAAGGTAAACCTGAAAAAATGTTCAAGGCTTCTCCTTTTGGATACTTTCTCTTCACATAGTTTCTTTCCAAACTTAATGCTGCCCAATTTGGAAAAGACTTTGCTAATGGAGCTTCTATTCTCTTGATCTCTGGGCTCTGCCAGATATGTGGCTTTCACCATCCACAAACAAACAAAAAAACTATTTAAAAAGAAAGAAAGAAAGAAAAGAAACTTGAGATTGACTTTCAGAGGAGAAAATGCATTTCCCTGTTTCAGAGCAGTTGAAATGAGGAAGGAAATGTAAAAGCCTGCATTCTCAGTTCTGTTGAAATTTGAATCATAGTACCTTGTTAATAACTAACCACTAAAGGAGTTTGGGGATCTCTTCAAATGCAAGATTCTATTTACCCTCCATATATAACCAAGCTTACGGAGCACAGGATGGCACTGGGCTTATTTTCCCTTTGTAGTTTATAATATGGTTGAGGAAAAGGCGAAGGAAAAAGTTATTTGGTAGAAGCCTTTTGTCCATGTATTCATCCCTTTCCATTCTAATTGACCCTCTATCCATATGAAGAGGTGATTTTTTTTTTTTTTGGAGTATAGCTCTATGTCACATCTTTCCCCTGACCCTGCCAATAGCTTCAAGGCTCTCCAGGATCAAATATAAATTCCTATTTCACATTTAAAGTTCTGGCCCCTTATTACAGTATTCTTTCACTTTACTCTCCTCCATGCATTCTACAAACAACTATACTGGCTTGCTTGTTGTTCCCAAAGTCAACTCCAAGTCTTCAGTCAGTTTTTTCCTTCTTTTCCCAAGCTGTTGACTCTTTCATGCATATCTCTCATTTCTTTTTCTTTTTGACTCAACATAACTTACTACTACTATTAGACAAAGCAAATAACATGCCTTATTAATAGTGAACGAGAACTATCATTTTTCTATGCTGATAGCTATAAATTGTCATCATCATTGTTAGAGCGTATAGATTTCATGTGTAGATCCCACACAATATGTAGAAAGAGAGATACATATACATATACATCTAAACTTATATACATATACACATATACATATACACATGTGGATGGGTTTAGTAAAACTGAAATATAACTAATTATAATCCTCAATTAGATTTTTCTTTGTCTAAAACACACTTTTAGCAAAGGGAGAAAGAAAACAAGCCTACTATGGGAATTCCTCTCCCCCCCTAAAAAAAAAAGTAATATTACTTTTCTCATCTATAAAATAGAGGTTGGGCTACATGACTTCTAGGATCTCTCTATGATCTTGTATCATATATTCAACTTCTCTCATATAAGTCACTATTTTCCATATACTAAAACCTACCTACACCCACCATGTACCTTACCATTATGCCATGGGTCACTGGTAATTTTGTTCTTTGGAGACTATGGCATTACAGAATTCACAGACCCTTAGCATCACTGTAAGAATACTAGTGTTTAACGTATGACTTTTTGTGTCACAAAAGATCTTAGAATTGTAAAAGACACTAGAGTAGTGTCTTTTCCTCCTATTCAGTTTGGGACCCAGCTCATTGTCTATCTGCCATACCATCCAAGTTATATATAGTGATAGACCAATTCTATGGTCTGCCAATCTGCATATCATGGGGTAATAATTTTTTTTAATCCACTTAGTTTTATTTAGTTTTGTTTTTTCCTGGAAGATTTGCTAGACTGATCACTTTGAAAGGTCATCAATATGCATGGAAAAAAAAACTTGTTATATGGATATGGAAAAATAATTGAAAAATGGAAAAGATTTGCCAGCATTTCTATAGTCACTTGTAATCACTATTATTGATGACAATGGAACATTTTAATTGAAATATTCTACTACTCAATATATTGGGATGATGAACTCCAAATAGCTCTTAGAAGATGAAGTTGGCAAAATTGACTATGTTGTGCCAAATACATAGAACAAAATACATGGCCTAATTGATATCAATTTTTAAGCATTCAAGAATAAATATATATACCCTTTTTTGTTATTGTTCAATCGTTTCAATCATGTCTGATTTTCATGATCCCATTTAGGTTTTTTTGGCAAAGATACTAGAGTGGTTTACTGTATCCTCTTCCAACTTATTTTATAGATGAGGAAACTGAGGCAGAGTTAAGTGATTTACCCAGGCCCACAGAACTAGGGTGTCTGAGGTTAGATTTGCACTCAGGTCTTCCTTTTTCCAGGCCAGTGCTCTATCCATTATACCACCTAGCTGCCCTCATATAGACACATACAACTATGTGCATATGCATGTGTGTGCAAACATACATATGTGTAATATATTATGAGTGAATATGTGATATATACAATGTGAACAGTATACATTTATAGAGTACAGGTGCAAAATATTTCATAATAGCCTTGTATTTTAGTGTTGCCATTTTAAAGGGGCTTGTCATGTCTGCTGCCAGCTGGCCTTATCTTTCTATCTGGCTGCCAAGTGACCATAAAGGCAAGCTACTTCTCATATTTTCAATCATCTGTTGCATTTTATCTTTTCTGATCTTAGATGAATGAGTATTGGAGACATAATGAACTAAGTGCAAATTTGTGAGCTTTGAAAGGTCCGAAGGGCTAACCAAGGTCCCATCAATAACTGGAGCTGGTAGCAAAAGCAAGTAGCCAATTCTGATGAAAAGCCAACAGAGAAAAGCACTTGCTTGGTGCAGCCCAAAGTGAATCATCCCCATAGTTGAGATGCCGTGACCTGCAAGCAAAATAAAGGAATGGCTCATCCCTCATTTGTGCCTCCTCCAATAGTGAACTTGATAGAAGAAATGCTTTGCAGCATCCACTTTAAATCAAGTCCATGCTCCTCAGGGATGGAGGGGGTAGAGGATAGTATGCTTTGGGGAGGTGTTTTACCATGATTCTTACTATACCTTCTCAGTAAATGTCTCAGTTAATAAAAGCTTATTAATGTTAATTGAGAGATATTAGTTGGTGATTATTATTGGGAGAACCCATTGGATAAGGGTTCATGAATGATGTTATTAGAAAAATACCCACAACTCTCACAGCTATCCCTAAAACTCTAAGGAGAAGTAGTAGTCTTTCTCTGGAAACCTAACTTGGTGATGTAAGCATAGGTTTACAGAATGAACCCAGAGCCTGTGTATTTTGTCACAATCAGAGAGTCAAAGCAGTTGTTCTGCAAGGGCAGGAAGACACAGTCTTGCTCAGAGTCTGAAGGTGCACATCATTCTTTCTCTCTTGCTGAGGCTAGATAGTAGCATATGTCTCCGGCATCTCCATCTGTGTTCCTTACCTAGTTTGTATACTGTGGTAGTTGTGTACCATAGTATGCTCATTTGGTGTGATTTTGCTGGAAGGATGGAGAATAAGAGAGTCTTGTAGCTCTGAGGAATCCAGTTATTCTAGGCAGATTTTCATAAGTGTCTGTATTTGTATTTCCTTGTGTGGAAAGTTTTGCATGATAAGCTATATTTAAGTTGCTTGGACTCTTAAACACACTACACACAATCGGACAAGAAGATGACTCCACATCCCAAACCTGGTGATGATATAACCTTGATAATACCTCCTGAGCTTCTCCTTCCCATTTCCCTTGGATGTGCCATCTTTGGCTATAGAACATACACATATACATAGATATAGATAAATCAAAAGGGATACATTTCTTTCTATGAAAGAATGAAAAATCATTTATTAAGCATGTACTGTGTTGAATTGGGAATACAACTACAAAAAGTAAGATTTTCCTTCAAAAGGTTTATATTCTAATAGAGAAAGACAGCACATATGCAGTGGTGAGTAAGGAGCACTATTTTACTCAGAGAAATCAAAAGGATAGTGAGTAGAGTCATAAAATAATTGGCTGACATGTACTTTCTCAGAATGATTATGTTGATTTGATTATTGTTCCCAGGGCAAGAGGCTGGAAGGCAACTGATGATGACCAGAGTGTAGCAGTGAGATAGTTCTAGGTGGAACTAGAAATTATGAAGGTTTCCAGGGCCCAGGGTCAGAGATAGAATGTTTATCTGCATATATTTAGACCCACAGATATAAGAACCTGCTTAATTTAAATTACCAGACAATTATAAATTAATGACTAGATGGTTGGGTTAGCAGACTTCTCTAAAATCAGGCAACATCCATCTCATTCTTATTATGAGGGAAATTTGCTAACTGCTATTAGTTTAATGATGTACCTTTTTCCTGTGCCTAATATTTTAAATCTTTCAGGGGATCTATGGGTTGAAGGATTCATTTTGGTCAGGTACAAATTAGAGTATAGGGGAAAGAGAATTTTCTTATGAGTAAGAAGCCTCTAAGATTAGAATAAGTCAATATCAATTCTTTCAACTTTAATTCCTTTACTAGGAATTTCTAAAAAATACTAGGATTTCTGTAGGACTTAGGAAGACTTGAGGACATCAGCTTTTGGGGTAGATTTTCAAGTTGAGCAATCTGTTGTTCCTAGGCTAAGGCACCCTCTCTGGGCTCAGTAAAAGGTCTTGACATTGTCTCTCTTTCCCTTCCCCCCATTCAAACTCCTTTCCCCCAACCTTTCCCCCACAAACCACAGCCAACCTTATTCCCTTGGTTATGCAATTTTTGGAACTTGTTCCAGACACAGGAAAAGTCAATTCTGCCTCACCAAATTTACCAATTGAGATGTGTTGTATTTTTTTTCATAGTCTCTAGAAACATTTCTCTATGTATTTAGAATTCCCCAGAATTCTAAGAAAGAGGAAAGAAAAATTCCTGGCCAGTTACATGTCACAGAAAAGCATGAAAAACAAGACTGTGGAAATTGGCTAAAAAGACCAAGAGAATAGATTTTAGAAATTACAATTGTTTGGAGAAGCCACTTAGAACCTTACCAAAGAAAATCAATACTATATGATAAAAAGGGACCCAGAATATAAGTTAAGGAAATTTGAGCAGATTTTTCAGAGACAGATATAGTCAATACTCCTACTGCCCCTAATTTGTATGCTGAAGATGTTACAATGAATTGGTTCTGGTCAATGAGTCACATCCATCTTCTATTTTGGGTAACACTTGTTCAAGAATCTTAAGACTTTGGTCAATGTAGAAAAGAGGGCAAATTGCTCTGAAGGGAGGTTATATAGCTACTCTAGATATATTGTCCAAAAGAAGAAAAACATAAGAAAGGCAACAATAAACTAAATTATTTAATCAGATATCCACTTCTTCCTCATTGGCCAATCTATATCCACATGCCTCAGTAAGATCAGGTAAAAAAACAAAACAAAACAAAAAAACCTGCTCTTAGAATCAAATGTAACAATCCAAGTTTAAATCAAGAGAAAGATGGAAGAAAGGAAGGAAGGAAGAAAGGAAGGAAGGAAGGAAGGAAGGAAGGAAGGAAGGAAGGAAGGAAGGAAGGAAGGAAGGAAC
>JAJPUD010000570.1:273785-315027 GCA_023553655.1 Myrmecobius fasciatus | reverse complement strand
GTAAGTGTATATATATGTGTTATGTGATATATGTATACATGTGTATATATACACATATATAATAATGGGGTTGTGCAATCAAGCAGAAAAGTGTTAATTTCATTTATTGAATTTTTTATCAACTGAAACACTGTTCTCTAGTTTCTGTTTCAGTATCTTTATTTCAAGGAATACATTATTTTTAGCCCTTAAAGCTTAAAAACAAAATCTTTTTTTTTCTCTAAATCTTTTTTTCTCTAGTCAGAGAATAAAGAGTGGCACATAAATATAATGTTAACATTATATTAATAATTAGTATTAATGATAATAAGCAAGATGACAATATACACTTTGTTGTACTCATTTCCCAATCTTAAACCAATTAGTTGTTCAATGCTCAGTTCTTACTATTACTTCTTGGCCCATATACAGGTTCCTCAGGAGACAAATAAGATGATCCAGTACTCTCATCTCTTTGAGGGTTTTCCACATTTTGTTGTGATCCCCACAAAGACTTTAATATAGTCAGTGAAGCAGAAGTAGCTTTTTTCCCCTGAAACTCCCTTGTTTTCTCCATAATTCAGCAAATATTGGCTATTTGATTTCTCATTCTTCTTCCTCTTCAAAAATCATCCTGAACTTCTGGTAATTCTCAATTCACATATTG
Organism: Myrmecobius fasciatus; assembly: GCA_023553655.1. Lineage (NCBI taxonomy): Eukaryota > Metazoa > Chordata > Mammalia > Dasyuromorphia > Myrmecobiidae > Myrmecobius > Myrmecobius fasciatus. Next base: position 314,381 of record JAJPUD010000570.1, on the reverse strand, counting down.
CTGAAGCCTATATTGCAGAATCTTAAGCATAATCTAATTAGTTTGTGAAATAAGTACAATTGTTTGATAATTTGAATATTCTTTGGCATTCCCCTTCCTTAGGATTGCACATAATTAGGGCTTAATAAATGCTTACTAACTGACTGTCATCTTAAGAAGCTTGTTTAGAGAACTCACCTTTGTCATCAGATTCTATAAAATGGAAGATCCTTTTCTTTTTAACTTTTTTTTCTTTTTATTGAAAGAGCAATTAAAAAAGAACCAGTCCCATGATTGTATTTGTTTGAGCTCCAGATCATAACTCTGTCTTAGAAAAAAGTGTTTTATTGCCTTTAGACTCCTTTGTGTGTATATGTTTTTCCGCATTGTGGGACACAAATTGTCTTTCTTTTTGCTTATATTTGCATTCCCTGACATATAGTAAAGACTTTATGGATGTTTATTGTTTTTACTAGAAAGAATAAAGTTTCCAAAGTCAGATTAACTGAGATGACTATTATGATGGACCATCTTATGATGCACTGACAAGGTTTCAACAAATTTTGGAATGTGAAAAGAAAAACAATAAAAAAGTTTTTTAAACAAACTGAAAAAATCTAGCAGAAGGAGCACCAACCTTAAAGAATCTGTGTTGGAAGGGACTTTCAAGGCATTTAACCCAACACTTACTTGGCTGAGAATCTTCTTTGTATTTTCTCCCAAGGTAATCTAACTCCCCCTTGAATGTCCTAAGTGAGGTAGAACCAGCCATCTCTGTAGGCAGCTCATCCCAGTGGTTCAGTGGATAGAGAACTGGGCCTGGAGTCAAGAAAACCTGAGTTCAAGTCTGGCCTCTGACCTTTACTAGTTGTGTGACCCTGCACAAGTCAGTTAAGCCTTGTTTCTTCATCTTTAAAGTGAGCTAGAGAAGGAAATATCTTTGCCAAAAAAACCCCAAATGAGGTCACAAGAAAACCCCAAATGGGGTCACAGATATGACTGGAACTACTGAACAACTATTGTTATGAAGTCATTAAATTCATAAAAAATATATATATATATAAAGAAAATGTAAACATATGATATATATATATATGTTAAATGTTAAATCCAATACATATATATATGTACATATTTATACAGTTATCTTGCTGCACAAGAAAAATTGGATCAAGAAGGAAAAAAACCTGAGAAAATAAAATGCAAGCAAACAACAGAAAGAGTGAAAATGCTATGTTGTGGTCCCAACTCAGTCCCCATGGTCCTCTCTCTGGGTATAGATGGCTCTCTTCATTACAAGATCTTTGGAACTGATCTGAATCATCTCATTGTTGAAGAGAACCATCTCCATCAGAATTGATCATCATGTAGTATTGTTGTTGCCATGTATAATGATCTCCTGGTTCCACTCATTTCGCTCAGCATCGGTTCATGAAAGTCTCTCCAGGCCTCTCTGAAATCATCCTACTGCTTGTTTCTCACAGAACAATAATATTCCATAACATTCATATACCATAATTTATTCAGCCACTCTCCAATTGATGGGCATCCATTCAGTTTCCAGTTTCTTGCCACTACAAAAAGAGCTGCCACAAACATTCTTGCACATGTGGGGCCCTTTCCTTCCTTTATGATTTCTTTGGGATATAAGCCCAATAGAAACGCTGCTGGGTCAAAGGGTATGCATAGTTTGATAACTTTTTGAGCATAGCTCCAAATTGCTCTCCAGAATGGTTGGATCCGTTCACAGCTCCACCAACAATGCATCAGTGTCCCAGTCTTCCCACATCCTCTCCAACATTCATCATTATCTTTTCCTGTCATCTTAGCCAATCTGACAGGTATGTAGTGGTGTCTCTGAGTTGTCTTAATTTGCATTTCTCTGATCAATAGCGATTTAGAACATTTTTTCTTATGACTAGAAATGGTTTCAGTTTCTTCATCTGAAAATTGTTTGTTCGCGTCCTTTGACCATTTATCAATTGGAGAATGGCTTGCAATCTCCTGATTTTTGTCTTACCCCTGGACTTGGATGACTCTGGTAGAGAGAATGAGACCAGTGACTGTGCAAATCTGACTCATTTAAATCAAATTCATTCTGGAGTCAATACATAATAACCCTCTAATATCATTGGTCCTCTTCAAAAAAAAAAAAAAGACAAATAATTCCACTAGCTTAAAGTGGTCACTCCTTAAATATTCGTAAGGAATTTAGTTTGAATTTCTCCTTGCTCCTATTGATCAGCTTACATCATGCTTGTTCATGTACTAGTTTTTAAGGGGTGGGAGTCACCTAGCCCCTCTGAGTCCATATTCCCTCAGCTGGAAAATGAGAGAGTTGGACTGGAGCAAGTTTCCTTGCTCCCTAAGGACAAGAACTCTGTGTATGTTGGATGGGATGCTTGAGGAGGGGAGTAGGCTCCATATTTTTTATTCTCAACACCTAACACAGTGCTTTATACATAGTAAGAGTTTGTTGAAAACACTTGAGTTTCTACCAAATTTAACTTGCTTCCTGAGGCTCATCAAGAGAGACAGGTAATTCCCTAAAAAGGGGTGAGGGCTCAGCTCCAGCTGTGACTAATTTGCTATTCTCTTTGAATTATAGTTTCTTTCATGGAGAAGTGTTGCAATGGCAGAAGAATTTCGTGACTGATAAGAAATATTAGAGGGAAGGAAGTAAGCTAGTAAGAGTTAACTAGAAAATAGGATTTCTTATAAAAGTGATGCTTAAAGTTTAAATCATTTTTCATTTGGAATTTCTTATGAATGAGAAAAACCACTCTTCCTGATGAAACAAGTTTGTGAAAGTAATTGTGATTTAGTTACAGATAATTGTTTTTTTTTTTAAATCAGACAGCTAAATGGCACAGTGGATAGAGTGCCAGGCCTAGGTCAGGAAGACTCATCTTTCTGAATTCAAATATGACCTTAGACACTTAATTAGTCGTGTTACCCTTGGCAAATCACTTAACCCTGTGTTTTCTCATTTGTAAAATGAGCTGGAGAAATAAATGACAAACACTTCAATATCTTTGCCAAGAAAATCCCAAATGAGGTCATGAAGAATTGGACACAAATGAAAATAACCGAAACATCAATTTTTCAGAGGCCAAGAGATTTGGAGTTAGACCTCTTCCTTTATTGATTGATCAATAACTTGCATGAAATGAGTCTGGATGATTTTCCTCTACTCCAGCTCAATTACTGGATTGTTTTTTAGTGAATAATAAGGCAGTATGGCACCATGAAAAAGCTTTAGATTTATAGTTGAAATACTTGTATTCAAATTACAGATCTATTCCTTATTACCTGTATGACCGTAATGAAATCATTTTGTTTCTCCAAGTTTTTTCATCTGTAAAGTGATGGACCAGACAAGCTCAAAGGTCCCTTCTAATTCTAAATTCTGTGATTCTTTGATTTTGCAAGAAAATGTAAATTAGAGAAAAACCTGGAAAATTTGTAACTTGTGTAACAAGTACTCTCTGGGGTCTCCTTATCCTAAGAAGGATTCACATCAGACTTCTTAAAATTCTAGGGAAATCCTTGAAGAATTGGAGTGTCTCTTGACTAATGCCATTAGCTCAAGTTCCCAAGCAGGGTATATTTCCTCTATTTTTCACTACTGGAGATTATTAGTGTCTTTTTCCCAGTTAACCAATTAGTATCACTTAGTTTTTACAAGGGATATTTATGTCAGAGAGTTAGCAAGCACAAACTTCTCCCTTCCCCCAAACTTCAGAGACAAATTATCCTCATATCTCACTTTTTTCTCTGAGGAGAATGGACTCAGATTTAATGTGGTTTCTACAGAGCTTTAATCTCACCACGTTCTTGACCATACATTGCATCACTGATGAATGAGTCCTTTGTCTCAGCTATTTCTAGGCTGCTCAAAGGTTGCTCCTCAGTCCTCAAGGCACTGATGCTATCCTGGCTGTAAATGTTGACATGGATTTGACTCCCAGACTCCCAAACGGCTCATTCTCCCAAACTTTCAAAACTCACAAGGTCAAACTTCTGGATTATTTCTTTACTTAAAATAAAAGAACAGTACTGAGACAGGCAGAGAACTTGAGGTCTGTTTTCATGGACTGCATGTTGACCTCATATGGGAAGAAGGCCCAAGATCTCTTACATGATTTATCACCAGATACCATCAGCAAATAGAAAAATTCTAAACCAAAAGAGAGGCTAAGAATGTCTTTTGAATGTTTTTCTGGTTCTGGCTCTGCAATTGCAACCAATTATTTACAAAATATCTATGTATGCTCCAGAGTCTCTCCAAGGATTTCCTGTTTTGTCATTATAATTCTCACAGAAGCAAATTCCCTATCCCCTTTACAAGGAGAATTTCATCAGCCAAGCATGCTGATGTATTATGTGCAGGCTCATAAGAACGGGGCTTATTAGCCCAGTCAGTCCTTCATTATAGCTATTAATCTCCCCTATTGTTTCTGTTTGTTCCTCATTTTCAAACAGTATCAATGACATCAGGAGTGATGCTTTGATTTGTGTATTAATTAGATTTAAATGAGGCAGTTTGTGCCTCATATGTTGTGCCATCATAGCATCATGTCAGGTATTAGGATATGAAGACATGTTGACCTCGGTTAGGAAGAACTGATTAACTGACTGAGTGATCATTAATGTTCCTAACAGCTTAACAGTAGCATTATTGTAAAGCTTAACTATATTATTCTTGTTATTGTCCTTTGTCCTCAGAGAGGACCAAAATGACATCATGATATTGATATCGAGGTACAGTGTGTCCACCTGTGGTTGATCAAACCCATAGGAGCTCAGGTTGAGCACAAATATTCCATATAAACTTTTGGGATCAACATGTCTCTAAATTTGCCCATCTCTCATTCCTCTTGAGCTACTACAATTCTGCTTTACTTATATAGCATGGTGCCTTCTTTAATGTGGGCACACCATGCTGAGCAATTCCCTGCCATCTCCTATGTCTCACAATCAATACCAAAGTTCTTTTTTCTTTTTATTTATTTATTTTGTTGAGGCAATTGGGGTTAAATGACTTGCCCAGGGTCACACAGCCAGGAAGTATTAATTGTTTGAGGTCAGATTTGAACTTAGGTCCTCCTGACTTTAGGGCTGGTGCTCTGTTCACCACCTAGCTGCCCCAATACCAAAGTTCTTCAGAGAGAACTTGAGAATTCCTTGTACAGCTTTTTCATACCTCCACTTGTAAAAAATACAACTGTATTATTCATTCATCCCTAGAAAATCTATGTGCTCAATCACTGAGTAATACAAAGCTAACTGGATCTTAAAGAAATCTCACCTAAAGAAGTAAGAATTTAAACTAAAAAAGAATTTAAACTGCTTCTAATCTGGTGGTCTCAGCCTTTTTTCCTGCTTATCTTTGTGTGATAAACTTTTGAAAACAAGTACAGAAGGCTGCAAGACTAACCTTAAACCCCATCCTCACCCCTTGATGACTCTCTTAGCTCTCATATTCCAACCAGGAATCTAAAGAGCAGAAGAAAATATAATAGAAACTAAACTGCTATATGAAACTACCTTCTTTCCCTAGGGAGAAATCTTGCTCTAGGACCCTCATTTATAACATAATAAACCAATTCTTCATCTTTGTGTCTATGCTGACTAATGTATAGTATAAGAGATATAAAGATGAAGACCTCATTTATTGTAATCCAGTGATACACAAGAATACAAGAGCAAAGTTTCTTACTCTGGGAGCTTTAGATACTCAGAGGTTCCAGTAGTGTTGTGTAGAAGTTCTGAAGGCTAAATCTCCCTTTTGTGGTCTTTGCAGCTCCATTTCCACACACTTCCTTCTTGGTAATAGATGATGAGGTGAGAGGATAGCATTGTCAGGTGAAAAAGATTGAGTACCTGATGACTTCCCTAGGAGTTTATTGTTTGGAGGCAGAGAAAGACTGGAGGACAACAAAGGTAGGAGCAGAGAAAAATAAATAAATAGAAGCAAAGAAACCAGACCCCTATTTTTATAATCAATGGGAAGCACATTCCCCAATTAAGAGGAAGTGAGAATCAAATATGAGCCTTGACCTTTCTAAACCAACTCGTTTCTCACTAGTACAAAAGCATTTTGTTCAACCTTCTCTTCATTTCCATTTTCTATCAAATAGAATTATGTGCTAAAATGGAAGGGTGTTGATGGCCTCTCTTGGTTATTAAACCCATGCTTTAGTCCAACTTTCATGATCTCCTAGAATGTCTTGAAGGTAAGTCCACATTTCAGTAGAACTGAACATATGAGTAGTCTTCCCATTCATTCTTGCCAAATATCAAATAAACATTTATAGAGGTGTGAACTCTTGGCTTTAAAGGAAATGAAACCAAAGATGGCAATGTTTCAAAAACTGGATAGAAGGATCTAGTTTTAGAAAATGTTACCTGAAAGCATGCTTTGAAAGGCTTCATTGTCCAAGCAAGCTGAAATGGGAGGCAGCATGACACACTGAACCTATGATCGAAGCCATGTCATTTGGGGTAATTCACCTTATTTCATGGTTCCCATTTGTCTTATCAATGACCCCTTACCAAGATAAGCTTAAAGAATACTACAAAATCATGTCTACTTCTTAAGTAAAATATTAAGAAAATGCTGATTTAGACACATAGCATTCCTGGGAAAATTCTGGAGAAAGATGCATATACTTATTCAATATATGATGGAAAAGAAATATAATTATTGATACTAACAATGTCTCCAAACTAGAACAGAAGTTTCCCATTTCATAAAAACAACAATTAAAAAAAAAGAACAACCTTTAGCAGCTTTTATAAACTAAAACTAAGGAATTCCTTTTTTTTTTTTGAATGACATCTGTGAGGGAGATATAGCAATTTTCCTTCCTAATAGCCTGCTATATCACATTCTTTAATCTTCCTCTATCAGCTTCAGAACAGAATCAAGCACTTTGTTCTTCAAACCCAACTAAATAATAAACCCAGGTCTAATTTTTCATTTGTAATATAATTAAATGTGTCATGTTTTTAAAGCACATTAATGTATGAGCTGCTCAACTTCATAGGGAAGGAGAGAAAGTTATATTACCCTGTAGTTTCTTCATTTCTTTCTGTTCTGTGTTGTGACATCTTCACCCCTAAAATGAAAATGAGAGCTGGAAAGAAAATGAGTTATACAATTAAATATATCATATGTTTTTAAAGCATCTCAATGTGTAGGAGGACCACTCAGTGTCATGGGGAAGGGGAGACAGTTATATTGCCATGTAGTTTCTCCATTCTTCTCTGTTCTTCCCTGTGACATCTTCAATCACCAAATGAAAATGAAACCTGGAAAGAAAATGAGTCATATAAAGGAAAATAATCAAGTTACTCAGAGGAGTCTTTTTCTAAAAGTGATTATTGTTATAGTGAAGGTATACTGAATAGATAACCAGCCATGGAGTCTGAAACCCCAGGTTTTCCATCTTGCTTTTGATATATACTGGCTATGTGACCATAAGCAAATTATTTAATCTCTTGGTACCCAAGTTGCTTATCTGCTTTGGTGGAGGGAATGAATGTTCCCTCCACTTGCTTTAGTGGAGAGGGCATCCACAGAGGAAGTGCCTTGCTTGCCAAAACAAGGAATCACAGATTTAAGGTTTAAGAACCTTTTTTGGGGGTAGAGAAAACAAGATATTTGTCTTCATTTATGGAACAATGACATTTTAGAAAATGAAATATGACCAATATCCCCTTTAGCCTTATCTGAAGTCTCTGAAGACTAGGATGAATGAAAGATAAATCAAACAAAACAATAACATTATCTATCAAAGCAACTCCTAATGAATAATTTGGGTCAAATTTACTCACTATGAATCAGAAGGGAGTTATAATTAAAGTCCACCATAAAGTAGTAATTATGCATCAGGTAAGATCCTTTGTTAGTTGTTCTGAAGGCCATCTTCAGGGATGTAAGGCCTAGAAAAGAGTCATGGTGTAATCCTCCATTCCAGGTAACCAAGAGAAACTTGGATTAAAATGAACACCAGAGATATCATTAAGGAGGAAAGAAAAAGAGATGTTTCAAAATGGCACCATGCAGCCTGGGAAGTATTTGGGAAAGGACAAAGAGCATTGTTAATAGCAGTCATTCAAAATCCTTGGTGGAGTTTAGTAGGAGAGGACATGGACTTTTTGTATTTGCATTGAGCATCCAAAGAATACCTAGATAATTATATAATATATTTCCATTTTAGTCCATGTGGGAAAGCATCATTTTCTTATTGCTGATTCTCACAGCCTGTCCAAGTCACCAATCAACCTCCTGGTCTCCATGGAGCAGAGGTCCCCAAAATACCATCATGTTCCTAAGTGATCACCTTCATTTGTGATCTTTAGTAAATGATTGCTTCCAGCTACAAACACCCGAAAGGCAGAATTCCACACCCCAAAAATAATCCTGCAGAAGATACATTTCCAAGCAACATAGGGAAAGTCAAATTAAATCCATTGCTTTGGAGGGTTCATATCCTAGCTCTTTCGTTGGCTCTGCCATTGAGGTCTTTTAAAATAGAAGTTTCCTGTAGGTGTTAGATTCTACTGCAGTAAAATAATACATTAACATAATCCTTTCCTAGCAAAGGTGTAAGGGTATGTTTGGTTTTGTCCAAATGCATTTTTTTTTTTATTTATTTTCAGAGCTTTGTCACAGGAAATGGCTTAATAGGTTGGGAAAGGGAAGTAACAGATTCCAAAATGAATGTAATGTAATAACAAAGACATAAATATTAAGGAAAGAAAATAATTTTCCTCATAGCCATAATTATGAAAGACTCTTCCACCTCCTTTTCTCTAATTTGTTTATCATGTGACCTTTTATATATGTCAAGTTTCCATTTGAAACTTATTGAGGGATCTAATTTGAGATGATGATTGAAACTCATGTTTTGCCAAAATTCTTTCCATTTTCCCCCAATATTCATGTCAAATGGGAAGTTCTTACTAAGTAGCTTATGTTCTTTGTCTTACTATACTGGACTATTAAGTCTCATTATTTAGATATTTGCTTTTATAGTTTGCTCCACTGTTCTATTTTCTCAATATCATTGAGATTACCATTCTAAGTGTAATTTGAGCCCTGGAAGTGTTAGTCTACTTTGGTTCTTTTAGTCAAACCTTTATTTGTTTGTTATTTGTTATTTGCCTTTTTATTTTGGATCTTTTGTTACTTTACTTGTCTCTTTAAAGTATCCCCATGGTAGTTTAATTGGTATAATATTAAATATGTAAATTAATTTAGATTGCCAACATTTTTATTATGTTGACATGGCCTAAACACCAACAATAAATATGCCTGCAATTATTTGTATATTTTTAACTTTAAAATGTTTTGTAATCATATTTTTTAAATCAATGAGTGTTTGTATCCCAGATATTTTATGCATTTCATAACCATATTAATAAGATTTATCTTGTTATTATTTTTTCCTAGGTTTTATTATGTTGCTACATAAAAATGAAGAATATTGTTGTGCATTTATATTGCATTCTAAAGACATTAATTATACCAACTTGTTTATTGAATCTTTGAAGTTTTCTAAGTAAATTATATCATCTATAGATATGGGTAATTTTATCTCTTCTTTCTAAATTTAGGCCTTTATTTACTTTCTTACTTCTTATTCCTATTAGTATTTTTAGAATAATATCAAAAAATAATAAGCAGGGATCATGAACTATTGTTACACTTATTGGAAAAGCTTCTAGTGTTTACTCATTATAAATAATACTAAGTTTTTGTTTTAGGTATATATTTCTTTTCATTAAAAATATATTTTCCCCAGTTAGTGTAAAACAACATTTTTTAATATATTTCCATATGTATTATGTTGGAAGAGAAAAATCAGAGGGAAAAAAAGGGAAAACCATGAGGAAAAAAAATCAAAAGAAAAAGAAAAAAGTAAATATGGGATATGTACTTCATCAGATTTATTGCCAAAAAATTTTTCTGAATCTATTGATATATATTTTGATATACTTAATTATATTACTTGTTTTCCTAATGTTAGACCTTTCTTTCACCCCTAATATAATTCAGATTTATTAGAGAATAATTTAGGGGATATGTTGTCAAAGTTCTTTTTGCTAGTATTTTATTTAAAAATTTTTGAATCAGGGGCAGCTAGGTAGCGTAGTAGATAGAGTACCATCTCTGAAGTCAGGAAGACCTGAGTTCAAATCCTCAGACACTTAACATGTCCTAGATACGTGACCTTAGGCAAGTCACTCAACTCCAATTGCCTCAGCAAAAAAGCAAAATAATAATAATAATAATAACAATAATAATAATCTTTGAATCAATATGAATGAGTGGCTTTTGTCACTCTCTTGTGTTCTCTTAATATTTCTTTCCCTAATTTGGATATTAGGATTATATTTGTCTCATAAAAAGAGTTTGATAGAATATTTTATTACTCAATTTTTGAGAATAGTTTGTATATGATTGTTGTAAATTGTTCTTTAAATGTTTGATAGAATTAAACTACAAATTCATCTGAATTAATAATGTTTCTTCCATCTACCCTGGTAGAATTGTTTGTTTTTTACTGCTTTTTAAATTCCATTTTGTAAGTTGAAGTTCTTTAAGAATCCCTAATTCATGTTCCATTAATTTGGATATTTTGTATATTTGTAGATAATGGCCTACTTCTATTAAATTCTCCATTTGTTAATATTTGATTGCATATATCAGATCTTGATCATTCTTTTTGTTTCTTTGTTATTCAAACTTTTTTTTTGGTAATTCGACTTTCTTCTCCCCTCTGTTTTATTAGTTTAGCTAAAAGTTTATCAATATTGTCCATCTTTTCAAAGAATCATCTTTATTTCTATAATCTTTTCATTTTTCTATTTTATCATTTCTTCCTTGATTTTCAAATTTTTTCTTTTATGATTATTTTGAGTTTATATGTTCATTTTCTAGTGTTTAAAATTCTATATTCAATTCTTTAATTTTCTCTTCCTATTTTTTCAGTGTATGCTTTCATATATTAACAAATAACTAATATTAAAGAGGCAGTATGGCATGGTGAATACAGCACAAGCCTTGAGGCTAAGAAGATTTGGGTACAGGTTCTACCTCTGAATGGCTTTGTGACTCTAAGCAAGTCATTTAACTCATCAGTGTTCTTGGAATTCTCTAAGATAATTAGATGTAGAAAAGATTCCAGCTTGCTTTTTTCTATGTCAGTGAAATTATAGGTCTAATGCCTATTCCTGTATTTTCAGACATATTTTTTTTCCCTTTAAGTACTGGTGTAGTTGTATTCCTGAATTTTTTCATTGTTACCTCATTATTGCTCACTTTCACGTAATTATTATTTCCATGAATTTTTTTAGATTCAATCCTTATTGGTGATGGTATTATTAACTTCCTATTTGGTTCTGTATTTTTGGTTTTTGTTCCCTGTACTAATTACTCTTACTGCATTATGGATTTAGAAAGAATATTTAATATTTCTGATTTGTTACATTTCATTGTAATTTCTACATACCCTAACATATTACAAAATTTACTTTTTTTGTAAAGGTATCATGGGCTACTAAGAAATATGTATATAATTAATATTTTTTTTAAAAAGCAATAAACATTCCAGCTTTAATTTCTCTAATAATTTGTTCAAGTTTATATTTTCTTTTGTGCTTATCTACAAGATTTTTCCATGCCTTCTGAGAGGTATTTTAAAGTCTCCTAATATTATCTTGTTACTTTCTATGTAGTTTTATAGTTGAGTTAACTTTTTCTTTACAAATTTAGATGTTGTGCTATTTGAGATACATATATGCAAACATATGTTTAGCAATTTAGCAATGATATTGTTTCATTGTCTGATACATTTATGCTTAAGGTATTTGCCTTATTTATATCTCTTGATTATATGATTTTTAAAAATGTTTTCTTTGTCTGATTTGCATAATTACAGCTCTTTCTTTTGGGAAATTATTTGATGAGTAGTAAATTTAATCCTGTCTCATTTTCATTCTGTATGTGTCCTTATTTTTAGATATGTTTTCTTATATACAGCAAATTGCTGGAGTTTGTTTTCTTGTTCATTACATCACTTTCTTTAATCTAATTGTATTGTTAAATCTATTTATTCTTAAGGTTATGATTATCAGGTTTATGTTTTCATCCATCTATTTCTTTTATACTGATATTTATTCTGTCCCTGATATTAATGCTAGTCTCTTCCTATAAACTCTCCTTTTCCCCTCCTAGTTATTTCTTCTATTCTTAAGTTCTTTGAATTTATTTAAGTTGTTAGAGAATTTTTAATTTCTTTTTCTTTTTTTCTTTTCCTTTGGATTCTATGTTCCTGCCCAACTAAGAATGTGCAACAACCCTTTTCCAAGAAGTTTTATCTTTTTTCTTATTTCTCTACACTCTAGTCCTTCCTTAATTATTTTTTTCCATGCTATGGGCTATTTGCCCTCTCAATCATTCCTTCTAATTCTCTCTGAGTCCTTGATATGTGTAGAGTGCCAAATTTGAATTCCCCTTTTTATCCTATTTCTGTTGCATCTAAGGTTCTTAGCCTTTTCCATTCCCTCTCCCCACCCCCCTTTGTATCTAATTCTTTGAAACATTTTATGAAAGAAGCTATGTTGAATGGGAGCAGTATTATATCATGAAAGTTGTTTCATAGTTGAAGTTCTTTCTTCTGAGTCTTCTAAAAACTTGCTGCCTTTTAAATTTTTTCATGTCTTGGAATTTAAAGAGTGAGAATTTTCTCTGGTGATGAGCTGTGATTTTTATCATTCAGGAGTTTGTAGTCCATATTTAAAAGTTTGGGGCAATTTGCTTAACTGTATCATGTTTTTCTGAGAGACCTGTGAACCTTAAGTTACCTTTCTGCATCCTATCTTCATGCCATTTGCTTTGGTTTTTTGCAGAGTGCTCATGTTCTTTTAAGGTTTTTGCCTTTTTTTTCTTCTGTTGAGTTTTCTTCAACCTCTGCATTTCTCTATTCCACACCTATTGTTCTTTCTCTGAATCTCTACTTTTTGAGAGAGATTCTCCACTACATTTATTATTTTTTCTGCCCTATTATTGGTGTTTTTAAATTCTTCATTTAGTGTTAATTTCCAATATAATTTCATTACTACTAGCTTATTTTAAAAATACCTTTTGATACATACTAGTATGTCTTGTTTTTCCTTGACCACTGGGAAATTAATAGAACTTTCTTTTTTTACATCAAAAAACTTTGGTTTCTTTCCTTTTGTGATATTCTTATTCATTGTGACCTAGCCTCTTTCTACATTTTCAATCATTTTTTTTTTCCAGTCTTTATAAGCCTCTCTTTTGTTTTATGTGCTTGAAAACTAAGCTTTTAGTTAGACTTTCTTCCTTGACCTTATGGACTTTCATTTTTTTTAAATATTCCTAATTACTTGTCTTTTGTTTCCCTCTATACCATTTGACTCTTCTATCTTCTGCATAGACCCCACCTCTCTTAATGTTATCAGTTTTCAGCATCCTTACCACCACATCAGATAAGTTGGGAGGTGAGAATACAGAGGTGAGACTTCTAAGTTTAACTCACTGATGTTTTTTGGTTTTTTTTTTTTGTTTGTTTGTTTGTTTTTATTTTTTGCTGAGGCAATTGGGGTTAAGTGACTTGCCCAAGGTCACACAGCTAGGAAGTGTTAAGTGTCTGAGACAGATTTGAACTCAGGTCTTCCCGACTTCAGGGTTGGTGCTCTATCCACTGCGCCACCTAGCTGCCCCTCACTGATGTTTTTGAGTGAGGTTTTTACCTTATTTGGAGTTTTTATCTTCTTATCTTTTGTATTCAACTTCAGTTACAACCACTCTACCACCTTACTAATCATGTGATCCTTCTTCCAGGGATAATATTGAGTAATATACACATATATGAGTATGTATGTAACTTAGTCAATTGTATATATGTATATATTTTAAAATCTCATCCTCCCACGGGTAGATTATACTGGTATCAAAATGAATATAACCAGCAATCTTCTCTAGTCATTCAACATCAGTCATCAAAGTGAGTGAGTGAGTAAGCAGCTGAGGAGCTAATTCCCAGAGCACATGAGAAGCTATTTCTCAGTGAAAATCTGTTAGCAACCTTATCTAATACTGTCACACATGTAATGGCTCCACAGAGAGCCAATAAGACGGGAACGGGAAACGCTTTTTACAAAACATTCTACAGGTTTGTCATCACTACGTGGCAAATTTTAAGATCTTGTCACTGAGATGAGGTGACTGCTCAATCGGCATCTTCAGGTTGTTACCATTAGCTTTCCTCCTTCTATCTGCAGAATCACAGTGTCAGAGTTGGAAGTCTCTTATAGATTCTCCAATCCATTTTTTTAATATTACAGATGAGAAAACTGAGTCACAGAGAATCAACATGACTTATTTAATGTCACACAGCTAAAAAGAGGTGGGATCAGGATTCAGAAACCAGAACTTATATATTAAGTGCTTTTTTCTACTATATTATGTTACCTCTCAAAATAAGAAACTATAGGTTTTGTTTGTTAATATGTTTCAAAAGAAATATCTTTCTAAAAGACCACTTAGCCACATATATGATTTATGTTCTCTCTGTAACCATAGTTTGCCATGGTGTGCTCACTGTGGGTTTCTTTTTCTTTAGACTTTTTAAAGTTATATATTAATATTCAAAAATGAAAACTCATAGGACTCTTTTTTTTCTGTTCCTTATCTGAATTATATTTGCTGCATATGGCAATATTTGCGCTATTTGATTTCTGGCCTAATCCTGGATTATACTTAGATATAAAGAACTAGTAGAAGTTGCAGATGACAATGTAATTTGGAAACAGAAAAGAGAGGAAACAAACTCATTAATTTAGTAGTTAAACAAAAATGCCCCAAATCTAGCCCACTTATGAAATCTGCTATGAAAAGCTGATGAGGAAGTTGAACAGATACCTTAAGTTCCTTCTATAGAAACTCAGATGGACCTTCTGCATTACTGATTCCATGGGACTGTGTGACTCAAGCCAGAGTTATTAGTCAGTCCCCTCACCCTCAGCCTATTTTTGTATAAAACCCCACTAAGAAACTTGGACGGACTCAATATGAAGCAGATGAGCTATTTCTAGAAAAGCGCACCTCCCCATGTACCATCCCTAATTAGGGACCATGATTTTTAAAGAAACTCATGTTAGGGCTGGTAATATCAGCCAATCAGGTTTTTCCACATAATGAACTCAAATGGTTTTTGGAGAGAGTGAGCTCAATCAATCCAACAGCCCAGGAGAAATTGTTTTCCTTTTGTCAACTATTAAAGTATCACTATCAGAAAGAAAGATGGCTAAGCATAGGTGAGATTTTATTGTGTTTTGTTTTACTGTGCCTAGAATTTCATCTTTTAGAGGGAACTAACTCCCTCCACCAAGGCAGGTTAACATCTCCTCTGCAAATAAATTATACTCTTAGATAGTTGTCTAGGGAATTGAGAAGTTGTGACTTGTCCAGTCGTATAGCCAGTGTGTAGCAGAATCAGGACTTAAATTTAGGTCTTCCAAACTCTGAGGTCACCTCTCTATCCATTATTCCATGGTTACCTCATGATTTAATCCAATGATTTCACTGGACACAATCTATGTCCTTTGGAAAACTAACTTTTCAGATCTATGAACAGTAAGAGACTCACCCACACTCACATTAAAACAACTGTGATACCCCTAAACATTTCATTTTTTTTTTTCTGATTAGCATTTAAGCAAGGGAAAATGTGTCAGTATGTGGGGTTTTTGTTGTTTGTTGTTTGTTTGTTTTTTTCACTTTTCATCTAGATCCCAAGGACCCCTGGGATAGATGCTCCATAAATGTGGTACTTGGTGACAGACTAGTTTGGAATGAAAGGACCTTGCTCTCTTTGTGTACTAGAGAAGCAGCATCCTTCTAGACTTTGTTTCTCTTTAGGCAGGCTTCTATTTGGCAGTTGAATCCATCCTCATGATGCTACCGAAGGGAGACCTCTCAAATCAAAGCCACTAGGCACTTATCTGGTGCCTCCATCAGGAGGGTTTCGAAAAACACCAGCTCTCCAACATAGAAAGAGACAGACATCAATAGAAAGTGATTTGCTCAAATCACACAGGAAGTGAATGGCTAACCAGGGAAAGGATTAGGTCCCAACTCCCAGGTTCTTTTCGGATTGATAGAACAAAGAATCACATTGGTATTGCCAGTATTGCTGCCACATACTTAAGCAGATAGCATATCATTGTAACATGGTATAAAAAAGGCTAAATCTGGAGTCTCAAGATCCAAGTTCTGATCCCAGCTCTGCTATTTATCACCCTGAGTAGGTCACTGCTCTCTAGATCTGTTTTGCAAATTTGTAAAATGCATTCTTAGACTAAATGACCTCCAAGGTTCCTTCTACTTATAACACCATGAACTCATTATTAATGAGAGGGAGGAAGGAAAGGTGGAAGGAAAGGAGGAAGAAGGGAGGGAGGAAGGAAAAAAAGGGAGGGAGAAAGGGAGGAAAGAAGAAAGAAATGAAAGGAGGAGGAGAGGGAAGGAGGGAGGGAGGAAGGAAAGGGATGAAGGAAGGAAGGAAAAAAGGAAGGAAGGAAAGAAGGAAGGAAGGAAAAAGAAAAACAGATCATAATAAAGAGTAAATAAAGCCTGTCTTCAAGCTATCTCCAACATGTAGTCATTTATCCTTTCTATACTCCCAGGCAACTAATTTTCTTAGACTATAAATTATAGGGTACCCATCTGCATCAGAGGAAGGTGTTTCCACATCAGGAGCCCCCTATATCTCCAAAACCATAAGTCCAGAATCCCAACCCCTCCCCCAAATTGCAATGTGAAATATAAATATAATTGCTTACATGTTTTGTGCTTTACAATTTATGAAAGTTCTTTCAAATGCATCATCTCATTTAATCCTCACAACAATCTTGTATTAGGGAACACAAAAATTATGATGTCGTCTGAACTACTTACAGAGATGACTTGTTCAAAGTCACACAGCCATTCCTAAAGAACAAAGGCAAGACTAGAATTCAGATCTATTTCCACTCTTCTTTGAGTCTTGACTATCTATACATCTATAAATTCCTTTGTACTCATGGGACATATCACTCCAACCCTAAAAGGTACATTCAGCTTCTGACATACATTGATTGTATGACCTCAAGCAAGTCACTCAAATTCCCCATGATTCAGGCAGCTCCTTAAAATTATAAGATGCCAAGCTGCCTCAAAAAAGAGTTCATTGTTGGTGGCTTTGCAATAAAATCACAGATACAGTCCCTATCTATGAGTACATATTTACATGTGATTATACACAGAATATATCTCTCTGTGAGAAGGAGAAATATAGGAAGAAAGCCTATTCACTGAGGAAATTAAAAATTCTTTCTTGAACTGAAAGAACACCAAATTTCTTAACATTATACTTTATAATGCAGGGCCATGAATTACTCTTACTTCATCAGTGAAAAAAAATTTAGTGTTTTGGTTTCTTTGTCTAATAGTGACATCTTTAGTTTGTGTTTCATTATATTAGAATAATAAACATGCCTAACTTGCTGCTATGAGAACTCTAGTGTGCATGTGTGTAGCAAGTTACAAAATTTTTCAATTTTATAATAAACATCCAATTTGGCTTTATTACAAAATTAAATATATATGCAGAATATATATGTGTATAGATATGTGTAGACATACATATGTATGTGTGCAAAAGCATGTGTGTGTGTGTGTGTGTGTGTTTGTGTGTGTGTTGTGTTCCAGAAAGATTAGTACCTCTGGTGTGAGGACTTCCTGAATCCTTCCCAGGGCTGGTCATCTACCTTTGGTGTCCACAGGTCACTCGGCTCTCACTCTGCCCCTAAGAAGCTTTAGCAAGCACAGCAGCCACAATTCAGCAATTAGTCTCAGCAGATGAGCTGAACCAGTTGAGAGTAACTGACAGTCCTCAAACACATCAGTGAATTAGATCGATGTCTACCCCAAGCATGTAAAGACTTCTCTAAGCAGAATGAGCAGATGATAACATTTGTTCCAATAGCCATGAAGGCTAGTAAAGCAAGCACTGTGGTGTGCTTATAGCTTGGTCAGCATTGAAGAAATCAAGGTCATCCACTGCTGCTTGGGTCATTGCTAGTTGTATTGACTTTTTTTCCCTGCCACTGGACTTTGATGACTCTAGAAGAAAGAGTGAGCCTGATGATTTTTGTGTATGTGATTTTTTTTCTTTTTTTTAAACTTCAAATATTATTTTATTTTTCCAAATACATATAAAGATAGTTTTCAACATTCTTTTTGTAAGACTTAGTGTTTCAAATTTTTCTCCTTCTTTCCCTTCCCTCTCCCCTCCCCAAGACAGCAAACAATCTGATATAAGTTAAATATGTGCAATTCTTTTAAACATATTTCCATATTTCTCATGTTGTGCAAGAAAAATCAGACCAAAAGGGAGAAAACCACTAGAAAGAAAAAAACAAACAAAAAATTGAAAATACTAAGCTTCGATCCACATTTGGTTTCCATAATTCTTTCTCTGGATGTGAGTGATATTTTCCATCATAATTCTATTGGAATTGGTCTGAATCACCTCATTGTTGAAAAGAACCAAGTCTGTCACAGTTAATCATCACACAATCTTGGTATTGATGTGTACAATGTTCTCTTGGTTCTACTCCACTTAGAATCAGTTCATGTGAGTCTTTCCAGGCTTTTCTGAAATAAACCTGCTCATCATTTATTATAGATCAATAATATTCCATTATATTTATATACCATAACTTATTCAGCCATTCTCCAACTGATGGGCATCCATTCAGTTTCCAGTTCCTTGCCATTACAAAAAGGGCTGCCACAAACATTTTTGTGTATGTGAGTCCTTTTCCTTCTTATATTATCTCTTTGGGATACAGACCCAGTGAAACTGCTGGATCAAAGGGTATGTACTGTATTATAACCCTTTGGGTATTAGTTCCAAATTGCTCTCTAGAATGGTTGGATCATTTCACAACTCCATCAAAAATATATTTATCATTAACTTTTCCTATTGTCTTGAGGCTGATTATTTTAAACAAACCTGCCTCACTTAAATCCAATTCACCCACAAGTCAAGATATCACCTTGTGTTGTCATTAATCCTCTTTGAAAATAAAAGGACAATGAACAAGAATTGTGATATCACATAAACATATTCATATGATATACAATATAAAGTTATATATTAAATAAGTTTATAGGTTAAATATATTAGCATTACATGTTAATTATACATAGGCAATTTAAAAATAAAAATTGAAAGGACAAAAAATATATGAAATTCTCTTGTGGTAGGATGTCCCTCTGGAGACCATGCAGAATAGTATGGAATGGACTCTAGTCTCTATGCTCTGTGATAGAGCATAATCTCTGGCAGATCCACCTAGGTAAAACCCTAAGTTAACAGTAGCCATGAGGAAAGGCTCTCAGATGCTTGGATTGTTGTTCTTAATGGAAACTGCCCACCTAAATCAGTTGGAGGTGTCTTTAAATACTTATCCTTGTTGAATATGTAAATCTCATTTTATTAACTGTTGAATAACCTACACATGTCTTATAATTTTCCAATATCAAACCTAAACTTCCAAGAGCCTGAGTCAGGCCCAGCACAGAAGAAGGAAGAAAGGAGTAGGACATAGTTTAGACACCTGGTGTAAATGCAAGCAGTGTTACAGGTTCTCCTACAGTCAGAGGAAACGAGATGTATTCTTCAGTAAGGAAACTTAGATAGGCCACTCCTGGTTGAAATTCTGTTTGTGTAGTCAGTGAACTATAACTAAAAGAGAATCCCTCATCTGACACCTAATTACTATAACTGGGAGTTCTACTGAAATAATTCTAACCAGCAGCTATCTCAGACTCCCTGTTAATGTTAATTTGTTCAGAATTGTTATGCTCCAGAGGGTTCAAAATGAACCCATAGCAGCTGGAAATTATGGTACTTTAGGCTGATATGTCTGCTGCAGAATATTATTCAATCAATGAATCAATTCATAGTAATTATTAAGTACCTACTATGTCAGACACTGTATTAGGAAAGGAGAAAACAAAATCACAAAAATGAAACTCTGTGGTCTCAAAGAGATCGGGTTTGTTAATTTTTTCCTTTCTTCTAATAAAACTTCTTTTAACCATATCTTTTACTGGTCTACTAAGCAGTCAAACCCAAGTTCCATAGTGATCTGATTATAAGATGTACTTCCTCACTACACCTCTCAAAAAAAAATCTGACAAGTATAAAACTTGAGCATGTAATACAATCAGTATTATCTTTCTTTGTATGCCTATGTTTTTTTTCTCCCCTTTCACAGAGTTCTCATTTTAGGGGGATGATCTAAATATTTGGTGCTTTCAATGGGAGTCATACTTCAATTCACTTTGAAAAATCACTTAGAAATCTGAAAAAATATCTTCCCTCTGATTCCCCAAATTCCCAAAATAATGCAGTGGATGTAGTGATCTCTAAGATCTCTCAAAATCTTATGATTCTTTGACTATGAAAGTACTTGCATGTATATACTATTAAATTTTATTCATTTACTTATTTGGGAAAATCTCCTCCTCCCCAGTTTCTGCTTTCCTTATAATTTTTGGTTACATTGGTTGTGTTTATGCAAAATCTTGTCAGTTTTATATGATAAAAATTATCTATTTTTTATTTTATAATGTTCTCCATAACTTCTTTATACTTGTATTAGTGGTACATATGGATCATAAAATGGGCATCAAGATGGCACAGTGGACAGAGCATCAGGTCTAAAGTCAGGAAGATCTAAATTCAAATCCAAGCTCAGACACTTATCAGCTATGTGACTCTGGGACTTAACCCCTATTTGCCTCAGTTTCCTCATCTGTAAAATGAGCTGAAGAAGAAAATGACAAAACTCCAGTATCTTTGCCTAGAAAACCCCGATTGGAGTCACAAATAGTTGGACATGACTGAATTAAATTACTGAATAAAAACAACACGAATCATAAAATATTCATTCTGTGAGTTAGAGAAGAAACTTTCAAGATGATCTAGAATAATCTGGGATTATCTAGGATAATGATCATATCTTAAGGCTAGAAGGAATCCTAAATATCATTAAATCCAACCTCCTAAAATTTATGAGTAAGGAAATAAGTCTGGATATATATAATGACTTCTTTCTTTTTTTTCCCCCAATTTTTTAACACTTTTATTTAAAGTTTTAAGTTTCAAATTCTATTCCTCCCCACTCTCTCCCTGAAATGGTAAGTTATCAAATATACATATGCAATTATATAAAACATTTCCATATTAGTCATTTTGTACAAGAAGACTTGAATAAGAGAAAAACATGAAAGAAAGAAAATGAAATATAGCATGTTTCACTCTACTTTTAATCAATACCAGTTCTTTCTCTGGAGGCAAAAAATCCTTTGAGATTGTCTTGGATCATTGTATTGTTGAGAATAGCTAAGTCATTCACAATTCTTCTTCTGTGTACCATCTTCTGGTTCTGTTAACTTCACTTTGCTCTTCATTTCTTATAGTACAATATAATATTTCATAACAATCATATACTACAGCTTGCTTAGCCATTCTCCAATTTTTGGGCATCCCTTTTGATTTCCAATTCTTAGCCTCAACAAAAAGAGCTGCTATAAATATTTTTGTACAAATAGGTCCTTTTTTTTGGATGTTTTTGGAATATCAACTTAGTCATGGTATTGCTGTTTCAAAGGGCATGCACAATTTTATAGTCCTTTGGGCATAGTTACAAATTGCTCTTCAGAATGGTTGGATCAGTCTATGCATTAGCCTTACAGTTTTCCTACATTCCCTTCTTCATCCAATATTTTCCTTTTTTGTCATATTAACCACTCTGATAGGTGTGAGTTGGTACCTCAGAATTGTTTTAATTTGCATTTTTCTAATTAATAGTGATTTAGAGCATTTTTTCATGAGGAGAGATAGCTTTGATTTTTTTTTTATCTGAAAATGATACGTTCACATCCTTTGACCATTTATCAATTGGAGAATGATTTGCATTTTTATAAATTTAACTCAATTCTCTATATATATGAGAAATGAGGCTTCTATCAGAGATACTTGTAAATTTTTCCTAGTTTTCTTCTTTCCTTATAATTTTGGTTGCATAGGTTTTGTTTGTGCAAAAACTTTAGTTTAATATCATCAAAATAATCTATTTTATATTTTTAATGTTCTCTACATCTCCTTTAGTTTAAATTCTTCTTATCCATAAACTAACAGATAAACTATTCCATGCTTTCTTATTTTGCTTATTTTATCACCTTTTAGGTATAAATCATGTTTTTTACTTTATCTTTGTGTATGGTGTGAGATGATAATCTATACCTAGTTTCTGCCATACTGTTTTCTAGTTTTCCCAGCTGTTTTTGGTCAAATAATGAGTTTTTGTTCCAAAAGCTTGGATCTCTGAGTTTAGCATAGATTAGATTACTCTGCTTATTTACTATCATGTAATCTGTAGCTAATCTACTCCAAAGATTCACCATTCTATTTCTTAGCCAGCACCAGATTGTTTTGATAATTACCACTTTATAATTTAGTTTGAGATCTGGCATAGCTAGACCACCTTCATTCACATTTCTTTTTTCACAGATTCCTTCATATCCTTCAGCTTTTTTTCTTCCAGATGAATTTTGTTAGTTTTTTTTCTAGCTCTACAATTTTGATAGTTTGATGATTATGGCAGTGAATAAATTAATTTAGTTGGAATTGTCATCTTTATTATATTGGTTTGGCCAATTGATACATATTTTACCAATTGTTTAGATTTGACTTTGTGTGAAAAATGTTTTATGGTTGTGTTCATATAGTTCCTGGGTTTGTCTTGGCAGATGGATTTCCAAGTATTTTATATTACCTACAGTTATTTTAAATGGATTTTTTTGATCTCTAGCTATTGGACTTTGCTGGTTTTATTTGGAAATTCTGATAATTTATGTAGGTTTATTTTGTATCTTGCAATTTTGCTAAAGTTGTTAATAGTTTCAAGCAGTTTTTCAATTGATTCTCTAGGATTTTCTAAGTATACCATTATATCATCTGCAAAGGTGATAGTTTTATTTTCTTTGCTTATTTTAATTCCTTCAATTTCTTTTTCTTCTCTAGTTCAACATTTCTAGTACATTTCTAGTACAATATTTAAAAAAATAGAGGTGATAGCGATAGATAAAAAAATAGAGAGATTACTTCACTCCTGATTGTATTGGGAAGCTTATCCTCATTATACATAAAGCTTTAGATAAATACTACTTACTATTTTAATGTAAAAAAAAATTACAGCTTTATTTTCAGCAACCTCTAACTGAAATTTATCATAGCCTTCATTTTCACAGAGAAGGAAAATGAGACCCAGAAAGGTGAGAATCAGGATCACACAAGAAGTGTAAGAACTGGGTCCTGCTTCATTACAGTTTATAGACTCACATCTTTACTCATCTCTATATCCAGCTAACTACAATATCTTTAGTACCCAAGTCTGTTCTTGTGAATGACATGTACTCCCCCCAACTTTTCACTGTTAACTCTTTTTCCTAGCACTTTAAATACAAGTCAATGATAACCACAAAGTAACTGTCACAGGCTTGTGTTACCAGATGATGCACCAGTGAAACCCACAGCTGATGTAGGTCCGAAGACTGGACTGAAAAAAAAATTTTTTTTAATTTCTTCTGGTTTTGAGTCCCCCTCCCCTTTGAATCCCCTCACTTGCTTAGCTCACAGTTTCATTTTTTCCCCTATATATTTATTTAAATACAATCATTGTAGCAACAGAGAGGCCACAACTTCTCAGGTGATACTTATTGTTAAGCTAATAAGCATTTATTAAGTACCTAATAAAGACCAGGCATTAAGTTATGGGGATAAAAAAAAAACAGCTTCCACCCCCCCCAAAAAAAAAAACTTTCAAAGAATTCAGAATCTAATATATTGCCTATAAGCCCTCAGGTCATGGGATACCTATCTACATCCCACTTTTTTGATAAAAAATAACTATAGCCATGCCTTTGCCCACCGATTTCTTTTCTTGCACTTGAAAGGGAAGAGAAGGTAGTGTTTATGGTTCTCACCCTTTCCTGGTTAATCTCTAATGAGGCAATCCAGAGTCTCTCAGATTGAAGGTAAGAATTAGAGTCCACTTTCCTTGCCCATTTACTTATTTCAGAATCACAGGACCTTGGAGCCCACCTTCTCTTTCCCATTTGAGAAGATAGTCCCTCAGATTTGAAGGACATTTAAAAATTATACAGCTAGTAAATGACCAGCCTGATACTGAAACCCATATTCTGACTACAAAACCATTGTCCATTCCATAGCAAGAAAGTTATCATTGGGATTCCTAATAGAGTAATTAATTAAAATGAAGCACTGTGTCATCCGAAGGGATGTGCAGGGAAGATCTGGATTTGAAACTCAATTATCATTTACTGCTTCTGTGATTTTGTCTAAGTCATTTTAACTTCTCACATCCTCATTTTCCCCTTCTCTAAAAAGAAGAGGTTGGACTTAGATGTCACTTTGAAATCTACTTTGGTATGAGTCTCAGTTCTGGTACTTAATAGCTGTGCAAATTTGGGCCAGTCACTCACTAAATTTCAGCTACTTTGTAAAATGAGAATAAAGCAATTTGTGCTGATTTCCTGACAGAGCTGTTGTGAAGAAACTGTCCTGGAAACTTTAAAATGCTCTTGGTTTCTTGTCAATCCCTTTTTGGACCTTATATTTGAGGGTAGTGATGCACTTACCAGATCTTATTCAATACCCATGTCTGAGTCTAAAAGGGAAATTTCCCTTTAACAAAACTAGCAGAAAAGAACAAATGGAAGTCCTATTTCATTCACTTTTGTAAAAGTTGTCCTACTTTTTGCCGAATTTCCCAAAGTCTCAATTGGCTACAATGCTTCCTGTTGGCCCTGAAGTAGACAGAGATCCTCACTGAAATGGAGGAAAGGTCTCTCAGGGTTCTCATCTGCTGCCCATTTTTGTAAAGCTGAGGAAAAAGGATAGATTGCATCTTCATCTACAAATGCATTATATATATATGTGTGTGTGTGTATAAATATATGTTTATATATAATTTAAATATATAAGCATAAATAAATAATTTAAATGTGCATATATATAAATATATGTATACATACATATATACAAATATATATAATATTTATTTATAGATAATTTAAATCCATTTATTTACATATGCACAGGTGCACACACTCTTTCCTCTTGCCACTTAAGAACAGATGGGATTCTTGCCTATTAATCATATACTCCCTCTAGGGAATATAGTTGAATGAAACTAGATTTGAAGTTGGAGAACCTTGCTTGCCATCTTAGCAGTGCGACCTTAGGTATCGCTTAATCTTTCTGAAACAGAAACCTCAGTTTCCTTATCCATAAAATGGGATTGGATTAAATTAGACTAGAGGATTTCTAAATTCTCTTCCAACTTTCAATCCTATGTTCCAATTCAGAGCATGGTGAGAGAGCTTATAGAGGTTAACAGGATTTTTGCTCCTTCATTTGAGGACTCTGAGTTCTGTGCCTATAATTATTATCTATTATCTAAAATTCTTGCCTAATTATTATATAAAGTATTGTTGTTTATAATTATATCTATTATCTAAAAATTTTCTATATTATTATTTTATACATAATTATTATCTATTATCATTTTTGTTCTAAGAAATCTAAAGCTGTACCCACAGGCCACCTGGGAGAATTTGAAAACAATATGGGACCAGGAGTAGCAAGAAAGGAAATTTCCAAAGATGCAATATGCAGAGACACAGAGAAGGACACTTTTTAATATACTTTCTTAAAAAACAAATTTACAGGGAAAAAAAGTCATTCTAAAGCTCATGGATATTTATTTTGGGATAAGTCAAAAGGATATGAAACAGTGATGGCTCAGATTTTCTCATAGATGACAACACATGAGGGCATGTTCTTCAAACCTTACACAGGTACATTGGAATTCAGATTCTGGCTCTGTCCAGTAGCAAGGGTGACAAATCTGTGGGATCACACTTTGAGTCAGTTCACTCTCCCTTTCCACCTCTGGCCCCACCTCCACATCATGGCATACTGAATTCCTAGTCAGAGCCTACATTTCAGCCTCAGTTCTGAGTTCTGTCTTTAGGATTAATAGGCCCAAAGAAAGTACCCTGCAAGTAGAGTTTCCTGTTAATGAAGATGCTGCTGAGGGTGTAACAAGAAAAAGAAAAAGAGACAGACAGAAAGACAGAGAGAGAGAGACTGAAATAGAGGGGGACAGAGAGGGAGAGAGGGAAAATGAAAGAGAAAGAATGAGAGAGAGAATGAGAGAGAGAGAGAGAGAGAGAGAGAGAGAGAGAGAGACTTCTTTCTTTGTCCTTTCTGTCTTCTGATCAATATTCCAGTCTTTCAATCACTCTCTGCCATCAGAAAGTTCCACACTTTTTTTTTTTTTCCTGGCTCCTCAGAAAAAAATGCAAGGTTATTTGATTATAGCCTTCTTATCCAAATATTTCATGGTCATCTGATAAGTCCACATTGATAGAGCCAACACTAAGCAAAACTTCAAAATAAACTGTGATTTTTTTTTTTTTTGTTCTTTTGTTTTTCTCCATTTCCATCTCTGTCCTCCTGGTGATGGGCGCTCTCACAGAACTTCTCCAGCCCCATTAACTTTCCCGGGAGCAATCAATGAGGCATTTACTTTACTGGCTCACCACTTCCTATAGAGAGATTTCAGACCTTTCTATAGCCCCTTTTCATACTTTTCACATGAAAAACTTACCTTTTCTGTGATTCTTCTCTCAGAATTTTACTAGAAGACTGGCTAGTAGTTTGCTAAAAAACAATCTGAACTAAGGTATTAACAGTTGAAAGGAGTTTAAAAGCATTAGGAACACAAGTTGGTAGGTTTTAAGATCAATGGATTTTTGAAGGCTGTATATAGTCCAAACCTTGTTTTACACATAAGAAAATCAGCAAGACTGAGAGATTGCCCACGATTATTTAGGAATTAAGTTGGCAAAATTGGGATTTCTTTAACAAAAAGAAAATACATTCCAAATGGCACTTCATTCCAAACACACAAATGAATGAGAAAGTAGAAATTTTAGGCAGTTTATGAGGGGAAGATATTTTGATGTGAGAGGATTTTCAGCATCATACCAAGTGGGCACCTGCCTACTCTCCTTGCAATTAAAGTTGGCCTTTGCCCTAAGTTTTGTGGGAACACATCTGTAGGATGGGAGATTACCCTGCAGAGATAATACAGGAAGAGGCCCTGATGAGTCAGAAGACCACATGTTCCCTGCACCCTTCCCTTGAGTCAGTACAGAACCAATGTGCCAACCTAGGCTGGTACAAATAAAATTCTTTAAGATATAACATTAAATAAGCCCAGGAGGGCAAAACTCTTCTAGCTAAGATTTCTTTGAGAAAACAGTAGCCACCCAAGCAAACTTGTATTTGTGGATTCTTGGGAAATTCCTCCTTTCATTCCATTTATTTCAGAGATTTTAGCATGGGTCTCACTTCCTGCTCTCAATGTGGAAGAGAGTAGTATTTGCCCTCTGCAGGGACCAGGGGCGGAGGCAATATTTATGATCTTCTTGAGAATTGGAACAAATTCCTGAGAAGCCCT
Organism: Myrmecobius fasciatus; assembly: GCA_023553655.1. NCBI lineage: Eukaryota > Metazoa > Chordata > Mammalia > Dasyuromorphia > Myrmecobiidae > Myrmecobius > Myrmecobius fasciatus. The sequence continues at coordinate 286,691 of JAJPUD010000570.1, read as the reverse complement.
GCAGAGACTGACATTAATATAACTAGCAGAAAAAGAAAAAAGTCAATCCAATTAACCAGGTTTGGGGGATTTATATCATGCTGAATAACTGCTTGAATTGATTATTATTCTTTCCATTTCACCAGACAGATACATGACAGCCTTGGACTACTGTTCCAGTATCCCTGGGACACCTTCCTGGTATATGAAGTGACATCTCTCTGGAGGCCAGTTAAGACATGCTATATACTTAGAAAGCTCTATATAATTGTGAACCTATATGTAGTTCTAAGAAACACTGGGCCTTTATCTGTGTGTGCTCATTATCTAGTCTTATAACTAACTCCCTTTCAATCCTTTTAAATATGATTTCCAAGGGCAACTAGGTGGTGCAGTGGATAGAGTACCAGCCCTGAAGTCAGGAGGACCTGAGTTCAAATCTGGTCTCAGACACTTAACATTCCCTAGCTGTGTGACCCTGGGCAAGTCACTTAACCCCAATTGCCTCAGCAAAATAAATAAATATGAATTCCAAAATTCAACAAAAATATATTGAACACCTAAAATGCAGAGGCATTGAGTATTTCTGAAACATTTTTACAGAACAGTTTTCATAGAAAAAATTATAGTGGTTTCCTAATAGGTTTATATGAAATAAGAGTAGTGGTGACTTTTTTTCTGTTTTACTGAAATAAATGAGTATTGTGCAAACTGTGTAGCCCAGTTGATTAAAACAATAACAACAAAACAAAAAAATTATGAATTTGGTTTTTCTTTATTTGTAAAGTCTCTTAAACTTATGTTTTGAAAGACACCTAAGACTCAGTTCAACATAGGTACATGGTACAGGTATAAAAATGTGAAGTACATTTTAAATTGCTTTGGAGTCCTATGGAAGAAAAGAAATAGTCTCAAGTGTCATTAAAAATATGTCTGCTTTCTTTTTCTTATACATTGTAATTGCCAGCATCAAGATGATATTTTTCCTTGCCAAAATGGAACAAGGCATATTTTTACTATTAAAAGAAGTCATGATATTCCCTTTTTAACTTGGGAAGTGATGGCTAGAAATAAGAAACTCAGGTTTAGTATGGAAACAAATTATTTCCAGAAGTCTGACTGTTCTTGCAATGTGTGCTATTTGTTATTGGGTGAGAAAAAGTGACCTTACATAAGTCACTTCTTTGTACTTCTGTTTCCTTTTTGTAAAAGTGAAGGACTAAATAATATCTAAGGAATTTTGCAGCTCTATATTCCATGAGACTATGTTCATCTTTTATGGACAGATTGACATAAATACATTATTTCTACATAGAACAAAAGAACTCAAAGGGTGTTCCATTCATTCATTCAATCAATCAATCCAGATCACACTTTGAGAACTTATCTCTAGACAAGAGATGATGAGGGTCAGAATAAGGGTAGTAGCTATATGGAGAAAAACAGATAGATGCAAGAGATACCGTGAAGTAGAACTGATAATATTCATCACTAATTGGATATGTAGGGTGAATGAAACAATGAATTGAAGATAATGCTAAGAATGAATGTTGATATTATCAAAATTAAGAACCAGGATGTCTGGAAGAATAATGATGTCCTTGAAAGAAATAAAGAAGTGAGGAAGAAAAGAGAGTTTGTAAGGAAAGAAAATGAGTTTTGTCTTGGTGCATATCGTATTAGAGATGCCTGTGGGTCAACCAGGTGAAAATGTCCAATAGGTGGTCAAGTAGAACTGGAAATCAGGAAAGAGCCTAGGGATGGATATATAAATTAGGCAGTTCCAAGGAGATGATAGCTAAAATAATGAGGGTTGTTGAGAGAGAGAGAGAGAGAGAGAGAGAGAGAGAGAGAGAGAGAGAGAGAGAGAGAGAGAGAGAAAGAGAGAGAGAAAGTGAGAGAGTAAAACTATGAGTCAGTGAAAGAGAGAGTGAAAGAGAGAAAGAGAGAACATGTGTATGTGTGTGTGAGAGAGAGACACAGAGAGAGAGACAGAGACAGAGACAGAGAGAGAGAGACAGAGAGAAAGACAGACACACACAGAGAAAGAGAGACAGACAGAGACAGAAATAGAGACAAAGACAGAGCCTTGGGACATACCCATAACTGGGATACATGCTATGGGTGATGATCAAACAAAAGAGATGGAGAAGGAACAACAGATGAGCAGGATGAGAATCAGTAGAAAATAGTATCACAAAAACAAAGAGAGAGTATCCAGCAGGAGAGGATGGTTAATCATCTCAAATGCTGCAAAAAGACAAAAAGCATGAGAAATGATGAGATTTGGCAATTATGAAGTAGCTTTGAAGAGAAATAACATTAGTTTGATGAGCAGAATCAAATTGTCAAGAGTTGAGAAGTGAAGGGGAAATGAAAAATAAATGCAATAAGTGCCTTTTCTAGGAGTTTGGCTAGAAGACAGAGGAAAATTTGGGATAGAGTCAAACAAATTTTTTTAAGATGGGGTGGATTTGACCTGGGCATTTCTGGAAGCATGGTAAATGGCAGCCAAATGGTAGACCAATCATATCTTCTTAAAAAAAAAAAAAAAAAAAAAGCAAAACAACTACAAATGAACCTGTGTTTTTATTTGTATAAAGGAGAGACAATATTTCTATTCCAATGCAAACTGTTATCTGCTCCACAATTTATACTTAGAGAATTGTTTGGGGCACTGATAAATTAAGTGACTTATCCTGATTTATATTTATGTAGAGAGAACTGCACTTTATTACTCTTTTGTAAGTAAGTCTCACTCTGGATGGAATATTTTTCTCCCTATGTTTAAGAGATTCTCCTAAATCCAATATGCCTTGGGCTGCTATCTTTGAGAAAGTGACTTAAATAAAGCAAAATAATTCTCCTCCACACAGGCCACAATTCTTCCACAAGACTTCTGCCAGCTTTTGGCAATCCTCTCAACTTCTCCTGTTTTGGAGGCAGCTGGTTGTGCAATGTCCAACAATAGCTTTCTTAAAAATACACTAAGTGATCAGAGAGAAAAGTTTTCTACCACATAGAGATCCAGTAGCAAGAAATTCATTAATTATTTTTTCCCCAAACTACCCATTCATTCAATTAATTTTATAAAATTTGTTATACTGAGCACCAGAAAAGTCAAATCCAACTTGATTTGAAATACTATGCATTAGGGTAATTTTTAGAAGGGGAAGAGTTTTGTCTAGTTAGGGCCTAGAAAATAGGTTTCTAGCACACAGAAATTTTCTCACTCTGCACCATCCCCTTCCCCATTTCTCTTCCCCCTCCCTTTCTCTCTCTCTCTCTCTCTCTCTCACACACACACACACACACACACACACACACACACACACACACACACACCCTATCAAGCCCCTTGAGAAAACAAAAATCAGGCTGAATGACTGAGAACCCTAACTCCTACCTAACAGTCTGCTTATTCAGGCTTCCAACACATAACAGTCATGAAAATGAGAAACCACTGGCTCCCATACTTTACCAGTCTCTCTGAGAGGATACCCGTGCACTCTTACCACACTTTTTCCCATATGAGTTCTCTTATTCATTATTTTACTAATTTGAACAAAGCTCTTTTGTAACTAACAAACTGAATTGTGAAATCTAGATGTGAAAGGAAAAAAAAATCTAAACAAAATAAGACCTTCTGAAATCATAATGAACATTTTTCATGGCCCAATTCATAACATGTTGTGGGATGCTGTGATCTTCACATGGAATAATCTTGCAGACTTCACTGGGGATTGTTTGCTGCATGTTTGTTTTTTTTTGTTGTTGTTGTTGTTCATTACTCTTGTGTTTTCCTAGAAAAAAATGTGATTTTTCACCATGGAATAATCTTGCAGACTTCACTGGGGATTGTTTGCTGCATTTTTTTTTGGTCATTACTCTTGTGTTTTCCTAGAAAAAAATTGATCATTATAGTAATTTATAGATTTTGTGAAGTAGTCTCACACTACACAACTGCATTCTTAGTACTTAACAGGCTCAATTGTTTTTCAATTCAGTAAAGGGACACTGTGGGCTACACTTTGTGCTATGACTTTTAAAGGCAATAGATTGATAGAGCAAGGAGATGAGAAGAGTATCCATCAAATGTGCTCCCCTAAATGTTTTGACTTTCAGAATAATCCCTTTCCCATATAAGCTAGTGACTTTCTAAGAAGATCCTCATGTTCTTAACTTAGCTAACAATGTACCTGCAGAGCCTAGACAGATATACATAAAACAATTATGAGAACAATAAAAAGGAAATACAATTAAGGACTAAAATGAGGGGTGATTAATGCTCTAGGGGGTAGGGAAGAGATGAGGTTAGTATTGAGAGAAATGATTATTAATAACCAATAATTTGGAGAGATTCAGTTCTCACCTTCTTCCAAAGTACTGATTTTAGAAATTCAGTCTCTTGAAGAACATTAGTGATAATGAGATTGAATTAACTCTTCTCTATCTTGGTCAGACCCCACCCAAATTTCACAAGGCATTTAATCCTAGGATGGAAAGCTCTCAGTGTACTATTCAAGTTTGGATAAGGATAGATTCTTTTGTCTAGATAGCCCAAGGCAAGGAGTGGTCTGAGGATAGAGAAAGTTTCTCTGTTCCAGTGACAAGATGTCATTCTTTGTCCCTCATTGAACACCTACTCTTGGAAGGGTATATAAACTAGGAGCTCACTGCCATAATTGTCTTTGGTCCAAGAGAGGTGGCCAAATGACCATCCTTTTATTAATAACCTCATGAATAAAATGAAACTATGTCTCTTGAGCCTTTTTAATCAAAATAGTGTGGAGGGAAGAAGATGGGAAAAGCTCCATAAAAAAGATAAGCAGAACTGAGATTGGTGAGGAAAAGCTTTGGTAGACATTTGGCAATTAGCAGGGCATTGTAAGTCTTACTTTAAAATCAAGCTAAGGCTTGATAACTTCTTACATAGCTGTATTATTAAAGGTACTCATTGCAAAAGACAGATTTCCTAATGGAAAAACATTTTAAATGGTAGAGCAATATTGGCTTGGCCACTGCTGCTTGAGCCTTCTCATTTTGCTAACACTAGGCTGTATTTGTACCACCTAAGGGGAATTCAGTTAGTAACAAGAGGGTAACTGGTACTTTCATTATTCATGGCTTGGTTTCATTTTACATGTGAGCCCCTTCCCTTTCTCTTTTTATTGAACTCATCAAGATTTGAAGATTGGTTCAGGCTGCAACTGTTTACAAGCTGATGGATCTTTGGATTTTTCATTCTACAAAGGAGGGGTTCTTTTTCTTCTCCTAAGGGAATTCCCTTCTGGCACAAAGTAGTGCAGAGAATTCTTGATTTGGAATCATTGTATTTGAGTTGAAATCCTGACTTTGCCATTTGTAACTTGAGTGATCTTGGGCAAAACTCTTACCTTCTCTGAACCTCAGTTTCCTCATCTGTAATAATAGCTATAATAATAATAATACTATATGATATATTATTATCATATGCATATTGCATATGCAATAATAAAATATAGGAAATATTAAGTACTTTATGAATATCATCTCATTATATCCTCGTAGCTATCCAGGGAGATAGGTATTATTAATTAATCTCATCTTACATTTAAAGAAACTGAAGTGGAAGTTGTGATTTGCCCAGAGTCACACAGTTAGTAAATGTCTGAGGCTAGATTTGAACTCAGAGGTTCCTGATTCCAGGTCTAGAACTCTATTGTGCCATTTGTCTGCCCACTATCCTACCTAGCACCTTGTGGGGATTGGCTCTCTCTGCATTATCTAGGGATGAATCAATGATCTATGATCTTTCCCTGCTCACCTCTGTCACAGCTATCCTGGAAATCCTTTCCTTGGATTAAAGGCTGTACAGAATACTCTCATCTACTCTGTAACTTCATCATGCAGATGAAGGGAATCAGTCAATCTTGCCTCTACCTATCATTTTTCTCATAGCATCACCTCCCTGATGTCATGGTCCTTTTGGAGAACAAAGGACAAACCATCTTTGTGAGTAAGAGCTGCCCCACTGGCAATACAGCTTCCTTCGCTTCTTCCCTTCCTCCTCCTTTCCCTTTTTCCTTCCTTCCTTCCTCAATAGGAAACTATGGGAGCTTTCAAGAATATTGATCAATTAATGATATTTAATAATTAATTAATATAATTTTATGGAATTCTTTCTCTCTCTTTTTTTCTTTTTTTGCTGAGGCAATTGGGGTCACACAAGCTAAGAAGTATTAAGTGTCTGAAACCAGATTTGAACTCAGGTCCTCCTGACTTCAGAGCTGGTGCTTTATCCACTGCACCATCTAGCTGCCCCTATAGAATGCTTTCTAATTGATATAGGGGATATAGAGTTGGGCTTCAAGTCAGGACAACCTGAGTTTAAATCCAAGCTCAGACACTTACTAGATATGTGATTCCTAGCAAGTCACTTCACCCTATTTGCCTCAGTTTCCTCATCTGTCAGATGAGCTGGAGAAGGAAATGGCAAATCATTCCAGTATCTTTGCCAAGAAAACACCAAATGGAGCCGCAATGGACTGGACATCACTGAAATGACTGAACAACAACAAATAAAATGCTTTAATGTTTGCCAAGAGTTTTGCATATATTATCTTGCTTGCTCCTTGTAATAAGCCTGGGAAGCAGGTGTTATTATTGTTCACATTTTACAGAATGTTCAACTTACAGTCATTCATCCAAAGTCAGATAGTTTATGTGTGTCTCTCTCTTCCCAACTCCAAGTCAACACTCTTTACTTGAACACTATCTGTCTGGATCTTGGTGTGTGTTTAGTGACTAAATGAAACATATGCAGACTACATGACTCCATGGCCATTGCTTTAAGGGCTTGTGATAACATGAAATTTAACTTTCTTCTGCCCTTTGTATACTGGGACATTTTATTTTGTAATTTGTGTTCCACAATCAATATATTAGAAAGTTGGGGCGGGGGGGGGGGGCAGTGATAGAGCACCAGCCCTGAAGTCAGGAGGACCTGAGTTCAAATTTGATCTCAGACACTTAACACTTCCTAGCTGTGTGACCCTGGACAAGTCACTTAACCCCAATTGCCTCAGCAAAAAAAAAAAAGAAAAGAAAAGAAAAGAAAGAAAAAAGATAGAAAAAAAGAAAAGAAAAAAAAAAAAAGAAAAAAGAAAAGAAAAGAAAAGAAAGAGAAAAAAAAGAAAAGAAAGTTGGGGGCTATCGCCAGTTGTCCTGACCTATGTCTTGCCACTGGACACTAATGACAAGGCTGGTAAGTTTGCACAGCTCTAACTCACTTAAATCCAATTCACTTGCAAGTCAAGACATCCCCCTCCTGATGTCATTGGTCCTCTTCAGGAAGGAAGGAAGCTGCACAGTTTTCCAAATGATATCTAGCCTGTGCTCCTTTCCAAAGCTGGGCTCAGCTTATCATTCATCCTCAGCACCTATCCAACATAGAAATATGCACAATAAAATGTAAGTTTTTTTTTGAGGAAGAAGGCTGTTTCATTTTTGTCTTTGCATCCATATTGCCCAGCACAATGCCTATTATTAGGACTGATTTGCAGGTTGACAAATGGCTAGAGGGATGAACTTAAATTGATCCATTATTAAAGTACTTGAACCACAGCCATATTGACATTCTTACTATAAATGAAAGCAAAAGGCATAAAGAAATTTCAGCTCAGTGGAAGAATGACTCACAGATGCTCCTCTGAGAGGTGAATAGAGTAGTTAGCAGTTTCATACTGTGCCAGAAGGAAACATGAGAAGTTCTGTAGTTTCATTAAGGTGGGTATTCCTCAGACAGTGCCGATTATCACCTCCATCCTCATTCCCAAGGAAGGACTCCCAATTTGCTGGCTTGATAAGCTGCTCCAAACTAAGTCTGGTTGAGCCTCAGATGGCAGGTATAGAGACTATTTGGACTTGAAGTCTTTTCATCTTGAGTAGACCTGCCAGAGATTTTGCTCCCCTGCCAACTTCGCTTCCTGGCCATGATGAAGCATCAGAATTAGGTTGGGAGGACACTAAAACAAACCAAAAATTCATTTTCTTGGAAGTATATCTCCTGATAAGGGAACTGAGTAATAGCTAACATTTATATAATGTTTTTAAGATTTTACAAAGTGCTTCATGGGGCATTTGATTTGATTCTCACAGAAACTCTGTGAAGTAAGTTCTCTTATTATCCACATTTTACAGCTGGGGAAACTGAGACCGTGGGAACTTAACAACTTGCCCAGTCACACAGCTAAGTAAATGACTGGGGCATGATTTAAACTTCATTCTTCTTGATTCCAAGCCTAGCACTCTCACCAATATGCAACCTGGTTACTTGAAGAAGTGTCTGAATAAAGATAACTAGGAGCATCTGAGCCAGGGCAATGAAATAGTTCAGTGGGTAAAGCATTAGGCCTGGACTCAGCCTTAGAAGTTTACTAGCTATGTGACCCTGGGCAAGTAATTTAGCCTGTTTGCTTCCCTTTTTTTTTTTTTTTTTTTTTTTGAATAATAGCTCCTACCTCTCAGGGTTGTAGTGAGGATTAAATATAAGATAATTGTAAAGCATTTAGCACAATGCCTTGCACAAAAGTAAGCACTATGTAAATGTTAGCTAATAAAAGTAGTGATGGTGGTGGTAGTAGTAGTAGTAGTAGTAGTAGTAGTAGTAGTAGTAGTAGTGGAAATAATAGTAGTAGTGTAGTAGTAGTAGTAGTAGTAGTGGTAGTACTAGTACTAGTAGTAGTAATAGTCATAATGGTAGTAGTGGTAATAGTAATAGTAGTGGTAGTAGTAGTAAGTAGTAGTAGTACTTAGTAATAGTAGTAGTGGTAGTAGTTAGTAGTAGGAGTAGTAGAAGTAGCAGTGGTAGTAGTAGTAAATAGTAGCAGTAATTAGTAGTAGTAGTAGTAGTAATAGTCATAATGGTAGTAGTGGTAATGGTAATAGTAGTGGTAGTAGTAGTAGTAATAGTAGTATTAGTAGTAGTAGTGGTAGTAGTAGAAATAGTTGTAGTAGTAGTAATAGTAGTAGTTAATAGTAGTGGAAGTAGTAGTAGTAGTAGTAGTAGTATTACTAGTAGTAGTAGTAGTAGTAGTAGTAGTGGAAGTAGTAGTAGTAGTAGTGGAAGTAGCAGTAGTACTAATAGTAATAGTAATAGTAGTAGTAGTAGTAGTAGTACTAATAGTAGTAGTAGTAGTAGTAGTGGAAGTAGTAGTAGTAGTAGTAGTACTAATAGTAGTAGTAGTAGTAGTAGTAGTAGTAGTAGTAGTAGTGGAAGTAGTAGTAGTAGTAGTGGAAGTAGTAGTAGTACTAATAGTAATAGTAATAGTAGTAGTAGTGGAAGTAGTAGTAGTAGTAGTACTAATAGTGTAGTAGTAGTAGTAGTGGAAGTAATAGTAGTAGTAGTAGAAGTAGTAGTAGTACTAATAGTAGTAGCAGTAGTAGTAGTAGTACTAATAGTAGTAGTAGTAGTAGTGGAAGTAGTAGTAGTAGTAGTGCTAATAGTAGTAGTAGTAGTAGTAGTAGTAGTAGTAGTAGTAATAGTAGTAGTAGTAGTAGTGGAAGTAGTAGTAGTAGTAGTAGTAGTACTAATAGTAGTAGTAGTAGTAGTGGAAGTAGTAGTAGTAGTAGTAGTGGAAGTAGTAGTAGTAGTAGTAGTACTAATAGAAGTAGTAGTAGTAGAAGAAGAAGAAGAAGTAGTAGTAGTACTAATAGTAGTAGTAGTAGAAGTAGTAGTAGTAGTAGTAGTACTAATAGTAGTAGTAGTAGTAGTGGAAGTAGTAGTAGATAACAACACTAAAAACAACCAACGAAAAATCTGTTGTGGGATTTATGTTTCTGCTATGGGAACATAAATAGTAATAGTTAAATAATAACAACAACTAGCATTTACAAAACACTTTGAAGTCTTTCAAAGCACTGTACATATATTATCTCATTTGTTTCTTATAATTTTCAGCAACATTTCCTAAGATAGGATGAGCTCCTCCATGATGACATTTTTGACAGGTAAACAAGTGAGAGGTCATGTCCTGGGAGGTGTCAAAAAATCACTTAGAATGTTTTTAATCATCTGTGCCTTTCTTTAGATGATTCTTCAGGGGTTTAGATCCAAGAAAAATCTATCCAGTATTTAGACACTGGCACTTTAAATAGCCTATCTGCTCTGGGCAAAAGCGTGAAATAAAAGAAGTTGTCTTTGGTGTCCCCTGCCTGCCCTTTCTGTGCCCTTTCCTCCAGTTTGGGGAATCCCCTCAGCCTCCCCCTCAGGTACCCACTGCCTTTCTACTCTCCTGATTATAGCCCCACATCAAAACCTTCTCTCCAGAGAGGATCTGATAAACACATCTGCACTAAGAAATGAAAAAACAATGAGGTATCACAGAAAGGGCACCAAATGAAGAGTTAGGAGATCTGTATTCTAATTCTGCCTCTCCCTCTTATTGGCTATTGACCTTGAGCAAATTTCCTTATTTCCAAAATAAAATCCAAAAAAATTCCAAAATAAAGGATCTGGACTACATGAACCCTGAGGTCCTTTATATTTTAATCATCTGAGACTCCACATCTCCTTGATTGAAATTATGGATTCATTTTCCCCCTTTCCATTCTTGGAAATATTCTCAAAGTCTTCTTCCCCAGAAGTTAGTGAATACCAAGCTCCAAAAATTTATCCATCTCAAATTACCAACCTATGACATAACTACCTCTCTTTGCTTTGTGGGCATTGGAATATCTGCCCATGGAAAAAGGAGATAGAAGCCAAATGTACTTAGTAACTATCCTCAGAAATACAAATGTTCCTTCCATAGCTGGAAGAAAAGTAAATGACATACACAACTTTGGAGCCTCCTGCTTTGGGTACAGCAGACACCTAACCATACCCCTGTGATCTTGCCCCTCTGATGCAGCTATCCCATTCACCTTGGAAGTAGTGCATCAGAGCATTCTCTGTAGCATACACAGAAGAAAATTATGAACAATGGTTCCCTGTATAAAGACCTGGGCTCGAAATCTCCCTATAAGAAATTCACTAGAAAGAATTATGGGATCACACAATTAAAGATAAAGAGCTGGAAGGAAATTCGAGTCCATGAGCTCAAAATCCTTTAGAGACAGACACAGGACAAGTTACTTGTCCAAGGTCATACATCTGGTTAAGTGTTTGAGGTGAGATTTTAACTCAGGTCTTCCTGACTCCAACCCAGTGTCCTCTCTACTCTGCAGGACCAAAAGAGAAGAAGATTACTGTAAGGAGACTGTGCAAGAATGTTTGTGGCAGCCCTTTTTGTAGTGGCTAGAAACTGGAAACTGAAGGAAACTGAAGGGCACAGAATGGGCATTCTCCATCAATTGGAGAATGGCTGAATAAATTATGGTATATGAATGTCATGGAATATTATTGCTCTGTAAGAAACGACCAGCAAGACGATTTCAGAGAGGCCTGGAGAGACTTGCATGAACTGATGCTGAGTGAAGTGAGCAGAATCAGGAGATCATTATATACGGCAACAACAATATTATATGACGATCAATTCTGATGGACATGGCTCTCTTCAACAATGAGATGATTGAGGCCAGTTGCAATGATCTTGTGATGAAGAGAGCCTTCTCATCCAGAGAGGGGACTGTAGAGACTGAGTGTGGATCACATCTTAGTATTTTCACTCTTTCTGTTGTTGTTTGTTTGAGTTTTATTTTTTTTCTCATTTTTTTCATCTGATTTTATTTTTCTTGTGCAACATGATAATTGTGGAAATATGTATGCACAAAAAGAAGACACAAATAACTAGGAACATACATATCCACACAGATAAGATGGCCTTACTCACTGACATGGATGTCGAAGGTATTTGGGTAGTTAAGAAAATAGTTTCTGAAGTTAGATTAACAGAATCTTAGGATCTAAGTGTTCAACTGGCCCAACGCTTACCTAAAGTGCAAATTCTCACCCAATAATCTCATCCAGCTGCTTCTTGAAGAGCTTCAGAGATGGAAAATATTATTTCTTGAGACACTTTTATATGGAGCCAATGGTAAGGTTTTCTTTCTATCAGGAAGCCAGACCTGCTTTAATGGGGGCTTTAAAACAGAGAAAAGTCTGCCTCAGAGTCTGAGCCAGCCTGATAAACTTGGTCTGCTTTCAAATAAGAGAGCCTTGTAAGCTTCATTTAGAGAAGCAGAGGGTCCAATACTAGGAACATCAGATGGTCCCACTGGACTCTGTTCTAGTCAGATCACACCTGGAGCCCTGCAATCAGTGCCAGGCAACACATTTTGGAAATGCTAAAATACAGATCTCCCAAAAGAGGAGCAACCAAGGTGGCAAAGATAATGTTTAGAGAACATAAGAGAAGACTTAGGGGGAAGTAGTTCAAGGGTTATCATGTGGAAGAGGGACTAGATTTATTCTGCTTAAAACCCAGAAGGCAGAACTAGGAATAATGTGTGGAAGTTACAGAAAAACACATTTAGGCTTGTAATATAGAAGAATTCCTAAGAATTCAAACTAACCAAAGGTGGAATGAACTGACTTGAGGGGCGGTATATTCTTCTGCCTTCAGTTATCACAAGAACATTTCAAGCCGGGAGCCACCAGAAGAGGAAATAACCCAGATCAAAATAGAGCCAACCAAGGCTCCTTTGTGGTTCAGTAATGGAATTGGGCCTGGGAGAGGCTACTGCATTTCCACTTTTTATGAGACAGGGAAACTCAATCAAAAGAAAGAAAGAAACAAGAAAGAAACAAGAAAGAAAAAAGAGAGAGAGAAGGAAAGAAAGAGAGAGAGAAGGAAAGAGAGAGAGAGAGGGAAAGAAAGAGAGAGAAGGAAAGAAAAAGAAAAAAAGAAAGAAGGAAAGAAAGAAGGAAGGAAGGAAAGAAAGAAAGAAGGAAGGAAGGAAGGAAGGAAGGAAGGAAGGAAGGAAGGAAGGAAGGAAGGAAGGAAG
>JAJPUD010000570.1:234635-268785 GCA_023553655.1 Myrmecobius fasciatus | reverse complement strand
AAAGAAAGAAAGAAAGAAAGAAAGAAAGAAAGAAAGAAAGAAAGAAAAGAGAAAAGGAAGAAAGAAGGAAGGAAGGAAGGAAGGAAGGAAGGAAGGAAGGAAGGGAAAGGAAGGGAAAAAGGAAGGGAAAGAAAAAGGAAAGGAGAAAGGAAAGGAAAAAAACATGGAAAAAGGAAATGGAAAAGAAAAGGAAAGAAAAGAAAGGAAAGGAAAGGAAAAGAAAGGAAAGGAAAGGAAAGGAAACAGGAAAGGAAGGGAAAGGAAAAAGGAAGGGAAGGGAAAGGAAAGGAAAGGGAAAAGGAAAGGGAAAGGGAAAGGGAAAATGAAAGGGAATGGGAAAGGAAAGGGAAAGGGAAAGGAAAGGGAAAGAGAAAGGGAAGGGGTAAGGGAAAGGGAAAATAACACTAAAAAAAGCATGCGATATAATTTAAGGTTTTGAAAATTATTTTATACATTTTATACATTTTTATACATTATTTCATTAATATTATTTCATTTGAACCTCACAACAATTATTATTATTCCTATTGTACAGATGAAGACATTTAAAATCAGATTTGCCTATGCAGCAAGTATAAGTTTGATACCTGCTATCCTCTGACCTCAACCCTAGAATTTACTAACTCTAGATTTCGAATACTCGGGTTATAAAATTACTTCAGATTCCCCCAGGCAACTCTTAAAACTATAAAGTACAGATTACTTGACAATCTGCTTGAGTGGAGGGAGTAAACTAAACATTTATCCTAAGAGTTAAACTATTAACTGAGAATTAAAGTTAAGAGTTCCCACAGCTATAAAATCACAGGTCCAAATTCCGCACTTCCCAACAACAAAAAAGATTAGACAGCATCAGTACAGAAATTTATAGATAAATGATACTTAGTAAATACCCTACCCCCACCCCTACTTGGAGTAATTTGATTTGAAAACTGCAATAAAACAGTAAAGATGAAAAGAAAAAGAAGAAGAAGGAGGAGGTGGAAGAAGAAGGAAGAAGGAAAGAGAAGAGGAAGAAGAAAAATAAAAAGCAGGAGGAGGAAGGAGAAAGAGAAGACTGATAATGCTGAAGAAGAAACAAAACAGGAGGAAGACAAAAAATATTTTGTTCTATTAAGGAAGAATAAAACAGTATATCAATTAACTTCTGACAATCCCCTAATTTCTATTTCCCCAAAGCAATTAATTTGACATTAAACATGCAATAGGGTGGAGTGGCCAATAGAAAGTCAGTCCTTTGATAATGTGCAGACATTCCCTACTTCAGTTTAAGGCATCATGTGAGAATTTTGGAAAACCCATCAATTGGGAATGACTGAACAAATTGTGGTATAATTTGGAATCCAGACTTTTCTCATTTACTTCATGTAAAAAATCAGTTTCTGAAGGACAAGACTTAATTTTCCTAATCCTAAAATACATGCTCTTCAATCTTGGGGGGACCCCACCCTACTAGGAGACCTTACTTCTGTTTAGATTATGAACAGAATCCAGTCTAGCTAAGTTCTTACTCTGAAGAAAATAGACCCTATCCATATACTTCTCCATTAGAGTTTAGTCTGACCCAGCTCATGAAGGAAAAAACTAATAAGAGTAGAATATTATTGTTCTGGAATGAAAAGTCAAAGAGATGACTTCAAACAATCCTGGGAAGTATGAACTAATGCAGTTTTGGGAGAAATTTGGAAGTAAGTAGAATTGGGAGAATTTTACAATATTGCAAAGAAAAATAACTTTGGAAGAATTCTGATTTAATCAATGATAACCATATCTCCAGATGATCTATGACAAAGTATTTTCCTTGTCACAGAGATATGATGAACTTAAATTGCATTTTTGTATATGGCCATTATGTTAACTTGCTTTGTTTAACTATGCTTATTTGTCACAAGTTTGTTTGTTTTGATGGTGTTGTTTTGCTTTGTTTTTGAAGAAAAAAAACAAGAAGGTCTTTGAAGCATTTTATTTGTTTTTATTTGCATTTCAATATTTTTATTGAAAGTTCACTTTCTTAGTACCAAAACATATTGATACTTTGTTAGGTTCAGCCAACTTAATTAATACTTTTTTTTTGTATTGATGAATTAGAAAGGAAATTCTTCAATGAATCAGGTGTTTAGAAGTAACTGAAAAGTGCCATCTGCAAAATGCTTTATAAAATGAAGCATAAGACATATAAGACATACTATGTTTCTTTGATTTATCTTTAAAGGGAAACGCTTGTTTTGTTTTGGTTTGGTTTTTGGTTTTGATTTATTTTCCACAACATGATATCAAAAGGAAATTTTAACTAGTTACAGCTATTGTGGAAGTTAAACTATACATTGCTCTGATTAACTATATGCTTTCCCAACCCTATATGTGTGTGTGTGAATTTAGATTCATTAAGCTACAACTAGCCTTAAATGCTCCAACTACCACATAATTAGTCAATTAAATTACTGCTTACTTGAATCTGGATAGTTCAATCTAAATTAAATTGTTATAGAAACATTATAACAATATGTATTGCCTTTAAAATACAAAGCTCTATATTAACATCCCGCTTTATACCAATAGTAATCTTTATTTAAAAGCTCTAGAGTGTTAACATTAGCATACATTGATTTAGAAAGGTCCAGCTGAGATTTCTTAATAGTAGACTATGAAAGTTGCTTTTACAATAGAAATTAATTTTTTCTTAGGGGCTAGATATTGAGATAAAAATCATTCTGTATACCATATTACTTGTTCCCTAATGATGTTGAAGATCACTTAAAATTTAGCATGTCAATCTACAATGTTAAGAGAATTTTATAATCAAATTTAAATGAATAATATGCCAAACAAAAATAAATTTTTAGAATTATTGGATTATCTAGTTGTATGAGACTTTTAATAAGATTGTTTATACTGTGTCAAAGACTAGTAACCCTGACTATACTAAAATGAATCATATTATTTTTCTGAAGTTGATCTATTTTGATGTGAACTTGTATCACAATTCAAATAACCTCAATTACAGTCAATTATACTTTGCCAAGAATATTACCTATAATCAATATAATCATCCAGATACTACTAGATTGGATCAATATTATCTGTCAATTCATAGTAGAGTCTCTCATCCTTATTCAATATTAAGTTTTCATATTTGAATTTTAATTTTTACAAACATGCTTCAAAGAAGATCATAATTTAGTCCTGAATACATTTCCAATTGTAGCTCACATAATCAATTTTCAATTATATAGCCTGTTTTCT
This sequence comes from Myrmecobius fasciatus, assembly GCA_023553655.1. Taxonomy (NCBI): domain Eukaryota; kingdom Metazoa; phylum Chordata; class Mammalia; order Dasyuromorphia; family Myrmecobiidae; genus Myrmecobius; species Myrmecobius fasciatus. The sequence goes on along the minus strand of JAJPUD010000570.1, from coordinate 265,542 downwards.
CCTCAAGTTGGAAAGCGTCAGTGCTAACATAGCTGCTATGAAGTTCAAGCTTCATAGCTTAAATCCATTCTAATATTGGAGTCCACAATTCTAATGTGAAGTAAGCCTTCAAAATAACTGAATTTCTTCACTATAAAAATCCTATTAAGACCCAGTTCAGGGACTGTTGGAAGATGAGCAATTTTGTAATATTTATGCTTCAATTAACGTGCAGTACGCCCAGATACAATCCATTTCGCCTTCCAAACATTTGGTTTAGAACACTTGTTTGATGAATATTCAGTTAGGCACTTTGCTACAAGTTCTTGTCAGAAGGTCAGATCTCTAGCATATGAATTGATGCTGAGTGAAATGAGGAGAACCAGGAGATCATTGTACATGGCAATAGCAAGATTATAAGATGATCAATTCTGATGGATGTGACTCTTTTCAACAATGAGATAATTGAGGCCAGTTTCAATGACCTTGTGATGAAGAGAGCCATCTGTACTCAGAGAGAGGACTGTGGGAACTGAGTGTGGATCACAACATAGCATTTTCACTCTTCATTATTGTTTGCTTGTATTTTGTTTTCTTTCTCATTTTTTTCTTTTTGATCTGATTTTTTCTTGTGCAGCAAGATGATTGTATAAATATGTATACATATATTGAACTTAACATATATTTTTAACATGTTTAACATATATTGGATTGCTTGCCATCTAGGGAAAGGGATGAGGGGAAGGGAGGGAAATTTGGAACACAAGGTTCTGAAAGGATCAATGTTGAAATATTATCCATGCATATATTTTAAAAATAAAAAGCTTTAATAAAAAATAATAAAAGGTCAGATCTCTGCCATTTATCTTGAAATGGTTCTGAAGACTTTCTACTTTTTTTCTGTGAAATCTAAAAGTTTCTGTGCTTAAATCTCAAGTGCAGTTATAGACAAGGGCAATAAAAATGGCTTTCCTTTAGAAAACAATTCTACAATGGCATGCCCTATGCTGAGCTTCCAGTCATTCAAAACTCAGGTTCTTTCTTCTTTCTAATGGTAAATTTTCATGAATGAATGAATAATAAAGCTGTAGAAACTGAAAAGCAATAGAAGCTTTGGCTTTGTAACACATCTGCTCTAACAATCTTTTCCATTCTTACCACTTCAAAAACTGTGAATTTGCATTGGCTTATTTGGATTAAATCAGTGGCTAATGGAACTTTATTCTTCTTCTTGTATTGATTTCACAGCCAAATAGAAGCAACTTAATCCCCCATATCCAAGATGTTTGATCTTGCATTCATCTGAAGGCCATTATCATGAGCACATTCATTTGGCTGATATCTGGACTCCTATTCCAAAAGAATATTCAACTGGTACAGCAGCTTCTGAGCTTCAGTTGTTACTAGTACCTCTATCATCTTGAGTTCTCCGTGTAAGGTCTTCTTTTGTAGTAAGCCTCCTCCCTTCCCTCTCCTAGTGCCTGTCTTCTCCTCTACCTGAAAATGAGTCCAAAAGTCCCAGAAAACGTGGGAATTATATGGGAGAGAGGAGAGGGGAGAGATGCTGGAGGAGGCTTTGGGGGCAACTTCAGTGAACTGAGAATAATGCTAGTTCCGGGCCACAGAGTGCTGAGCGAAACATTTTTAAAGGGTATGGAGGAGAGCAGAAGGAATTCCAGAAGGAAGCATAAATGAATAAGGAAGTTTTAAAAGTAATTCATGGAGATATGAGAAGACACCCCCAAATCTTTTCCAAAGTTTGGAAATCCACAAGTATAGTACATGTATATATTTCCAGACTGTTTCTATGTGTGTATTGATTAGTTTTGATAATCTTTTTTTTCTTTAAAATAAAAAATATCATACGGGATGGCTCTACGGGAAGGGTAAGAGAGAAGACCTGTATTAGGAGAAATTCTGGTGATGTAAAAACAAAATATATCATTAAATTAATTTTCAAATTAAAAAAGAAATATATGGAACATATTTTTTAAGCAAGTAGTTTAAAATGGAGATTCAAGTTTCATGTACAATCCTCTTTTTGTGTTCTGCTGTGTATATGAAAATGCCATCCCGTATGATATTTTTGGAAAATGCCTTTTTTAGATGAGGATTTAAGTTTTCCCCTTTTATCTTTCTTTCCCTTGATTTATTATTTTTATGTGGAATGGAACCATTTAAACATTTGCTTGTATTTTAATAGAAGAGAAAAGGGAACTAAGTCAAAATGTTTACATCTCTGCCTTCATTCAAAAATATGCTGAGAAAGAAATAAAAAGAAGCCCTCAAAAAAAGTCAAGCACATAGTAAGAGTTTTATAAAAGCCACTGAAAAAGTTAAATCTTACTGTATGAGCAATAGGAGGCAGAGTAATAGCAGCGTAGAAGAAGATATGAGTATTATGGTTTTGTCACAGAAATGTTCAGATGTAAAGTCAACAGAAATTCCTAAGGATAATGCTTATAAAATTGTGATTTAGTATGGGATTTGAGGTATCATAATGTGTGGGATATCGACCACAAAAACAATCAGAATCTCAGAGAAAGAAAAAACAAAAAGGGGTTCATTACACTCTCAAGAGAAAGGGCATCTCCCAACTGACAAGGTGTTTTTAAGTAAAAGGGAGTGCAAAGCATAAACTGCAAAACACAAGATTAAATACCCTGAATGCAGAATCCCCCACCCCTACCTGGCCTTTTCTCCCATTGTTTAGGGGAGTTTGGGCTTATATTCTAATCGTTGAAATCTAACCCAGAAATAAAAGAATAAAAGTCAATAATAATAAGCTCTAGATGGCTGCTATACAATATCCTTGGATAAGAGAATTCAAAGCCATCATCACCTTTAAAATAAGTACTTAATATTCTAACATAATTATCATGTAGTAGATATCCTGCCATCTAGGGGAGGGGTGGGGAGTAGGGGGGAAAATTTGTAACAGAAAGCTTCGTAAGGGTTAATGTTTAGGAATTACCCATACATATGTTTTGCAAATAAAAAGTATTAATAAATTTTTTTAAAAGTACTTAAATGCTAATTAAGAGGTAGTGAGACCAGGAGGGGACATGCATCTGCAACTTTTAGCTCTATATGTTATTATAGTCTCAAGTCACAATTAAGTCTATATAGTTTATATAATGTCTAAATTCAGTTAATTCCATACAAAAATTTAGTTGGACTATCAGTTAAAAATATATTTTCAGATTATCCAATAACTATACTATACTTCCTTTTTTTGGGGGGAGGCGGAGAGAGATTCTTTAGTATAAGATACTAGGTAAGACACTCAAAAGAACCATTCTTGAGTCTCTTCAAACCTAGTCAGATAGATATCCAGAATTGGTGTGATGAACAAATATGTGTAAAGCACTTGAATTGATTTTCTGGGACAGTAAATGTTTAAGTAGGAAAGTGGAGAAAGGAAGACTATATTGAGGAAGAGGAGCAGATCAATATTACCACACTTATCACCTCCCATCAACTGCTTTCCCCAAGCCTAATTGGGGAAGATCAGGGGCAGGTAAAAGAGACAAAAAGATCTCAAAGTACAAAAACCCATCAAATAATAAAATCTAACATTTATATATCACTTTATCATTTCCAAAGTGCTTTCCACATGACATTTCATTAGATTCTTGAAACAACTCAAAGTAGGTACTATTATTATCCCCATTTCACAGGTGAGGAAGTTGAGGTAACCAGAGGTTGTCCATGGTCATAAACTTAGTTCTTAACTCCAAGGCTATATCACTCTCCATTAAACAATCTAGATGCCTGTATTTTACTATCTATTTACAAGGTGTTAATAAGTTATTTAATTAAACTTGATGATGACTCTAAAAAAAAAAAGACTTTTTCAAATGAGTAAGCCAAAGGCAGGAGACATCTTTGAGGAATGCAATCTTGGATAGCAGAGAAGAGAGCTAGCAATGGTAAAAGATCTAGATGGAAAAAGAATATTCTTGACTACTGAATAGGGATTTCTCTTTCCTCCCCATCCTCCCTTTTCTTTGGTAATGTCAATTTTGCAGCAGAGCTACTCAACCAGTGGAAGCTATTGCTATCAGGGGATGAGGACATCCTGAGAAAAGAAAGGTTAGTCCTGCAACTTCAGATGCATAACTCACTTTGACCAAACGTGAGCATTTGCCTTTCTACTAATATATTCTGTATGTGTGCCCCCACTTCTCAGTGATTTGATGGGTAGTTATAGAAGTGCTAGTAAATGTCAGAAGTGACATTAGACCTGCCTCCAGGTCTACTGATGTGCCACTATATTGCACTGTCTCTCAGATGCAGGCCAAATCATTCAAAGAAAGGGAGCTGCCCCCAACCCAAGTGAAGGCAAAGACCAGAAGGATAAATAGCCTGGATATAAATGTTGAATGCCCAAAAAATTCTGAGAGGAAAGAGGAGTTTTACTTCTTCATTTAAACAGTTATAGTTAGAGAAGTAGAGAGTGCAAATGCCCTATTGATTATAGCTTTTGACACCAGTAAGATGAGTCAGCTCTTGGGACTTTCCTAGAAGACAATTTCTTTCCCCTAACTTCAAATGATGCTCCCTAGAGATCTTCGGGCTTCCTGGAATTATTGCTAAAAATTCCAGATGCCTCTAGCAATACTTATACACTAACAGATTATTTGGAATTAATTAGAGAAAAATTAAAGGAGAGTAATTCTGAGGTTTCCCTTATTATTATTATTACAATTCATGATTTTATCATCATGAAAGGCATTCAACTCTTTAGAAGAAGTAGGGTGGGGCTGTGAAAAGAATGAACTGGGAATTTTAAGAGCTAAGTTCCAGCTCTATTATTTATGACCCATGTGGTTTTGAACAGATCATTTAACTTTGCTGAGCCTCATCAGCAAAAAGAGACAGTTGGAATAGAGGCTTCTGAGAGCCTTACTAGCTATGATCATTACTTCTCCATTATTGTGAAAGACATCGAACCCTTTTAAGGGAGCATCATACTATGATCTCATTGGCCCAAAGTGGAAAACCTTAGCAAACTTCTTCCACTCCCCAAGCCCATCCCTGCCTATTGCCTTATTTTTGAAGACCCCACCTAATCAAACTACACTACATCATGGCCACCTGCTACCATGGGTAAGCAGTAGAAGGGGTGTTCCCCTTCTCAGACACAACTGCTGATGCTTCTATGACAGCTGGGTGATGGAAATGAGTCTATAAATGTATTAATATGCCAGCAATGCTGACCATTGGAATTTCATGCCCTGCTATCAAATGGGAGAGGGTTTAGAAAGAGCCGAGAAGGAATGGAGCCTTTCCCAGTTCCTGATATCCAACCATATAAGTCTCTATCTCTCTCCATCAAGTCAATTAACACTTATTAAGAGCCTTCTGTGTGCAAGACACCATCAGAAGGCTATTGCAATAGTCCAGGCATGAGATGATGAACTGCCTATACTTTATGCTCTTATCTACTTCCATGAAGTGTCAAGTACACACCAATGGTGGCAGAGGACACCTTATTGATCACAATTTGACAGAAAAGTTGTATCTTAAGAGTGCCTATTACACAATACTGCAAACACTACCTCTTAACTTGAATTCAGAAAGGAAAGTATTAATCAAGAAGTTAAAGTTATATATACCTTAATTTCTTATTTAATACTAAGAAAATCCCATTCCAACCCCTTCTTCCTCCCCCTTTCCTCACATAATTCTGATGGCTTTAAAAAAGGTTAATCCTTAGTAGCTGCTGCCAGCAGACAATGAACAGGTAAGGTGAAGGCACTGAATGGATTATTCCAGGATGAGTTGTTTTATTTTACCATTGATTTATCTACTTGTTATTGTTTATTCAACAATTTATCCAATGATAAACCTAAAAAGCATAACCTAGTTTCAACTGTTTTCACTTTGGGTTTTGTGTAGTATTACTGATTTTTTGTTGTTACAGCTGTTTTCCTGTGGTGGGTGTAATTGAAAATTGTTTTCACTGCTGAGTACAAAATTAAGAAACTCTGTCAAAAACCAACTTAGATAAATTCCAGAATTGCACTAATACTTGATTTATGGGGTTTCATTTTTGTTTTTTTTATTTTTAATTTTTGTTATCTGTTCTTAACTCTAAAGTAATCTCTTTTCTCAACCCAGCAAAGTGAATTTAAAGATAATTGAAATATATCCTCACAGATATCAAAACTTTTTTAAAACACATATATGTGTGTATTTATACATGTATAAAAGCATGTATAAACTATCAACTGAGATAGAAATATTTTTAAAATCTATTACATACTTCTATACCTTCTTAAATAAAGTTCACTTACTTGAATGATTCAAATTCATTATTAGGAAATGAAGCATTGCATATAATGTTCATAAAATGATACCTTCTGGAAATAAAAAGGTTCCAAAGCTGCCACTGTAAAGTCTGCTTTAAAAAGCAGAGAGGTTGTTTTTTGGTCACTTCCGTTATTCAATGTTACTCCTGGTTACTGTGAGTGTACCTTTCAATAGCAGTTCTTATCCCTATATCACAAAAAAATCAACACCTTCTAATTTGTTACTTCTAATTGTCTTGATTTACTCCCTTGAGAATGTATTTTGGCTTTTCTTTAAGAGCCACTATCAAGCTTAACTAAAGAACTTATTAACAGCTTATAAATAGACAGCAAGACATAAGCACATGGACTGCAGAGTGGAGAGTGAAGTGAATGTGGTGCTTTTATTATTAGCCAGTCTGTCAGAAGTGTGTGGAAAATAAAACTAAATATGGTCTGAGAGAATACATTTATTCTCCTGTGAGTAAAATCTATAAGCTTTAGTGTCAAGTATCTGACATCCATTTTAGCACTTTAGAGACCTTTTTTTTTTTTTTTTTTTGCCATGAGTGACATTCCAGGTAGCTGCCATTATATACAAGCTTTATCCAGCAAGTTGTGGAATCTGATTTGTTAAATAATAGCTGACATATCAATCACTTTTCTTCTAAGGGAACCCAGTTGCATTTACACAGAAACCTGCTTTTCACATTGCCTTATTTTATCTTGATTCTGAAAACAGCCGTTTCTCTGGATGAAATTAGACAAGATACCCTGGAGAATCATGGAGAGGAATAGGGAAAAATATTTCTCTCTAGATCCTAAGAAGAGCATCTCCATGGTCTCACAAATTTAAAAGGAAAAATGTTATAATGCATTGAGTTCTTTCGATTTCCATCCAACTTCTCTCCTCCTCATCCCACTCCATCCAAATTTGTCCCATTCTTCAAGACCTATCTACATACTTAAATTCCTAAATTTGTCTTTGTGCCCTGAACTTCTTTCCCTTGAAAGGGAGTATTTAGCTCTACAGAACCCAAGGGCATGAGACAGGCTGATTTTTACATGAGATAAGGAACCTACAGGATGGAATTTAAACTAGCCTTTGTTCATTAAGCTTTGTGTAGTTTGAGATTTTCTAGAACAACAATGCCTTTGACATTCACAGAGACATCACTTGGTATCTCAGTGTCAGAAGCCCTGTTCAGACCCAGCTGTTGAGGGAGGACAATCAGCTCGGATGGTAGGGAAGGCTTTTCAGCTGGTGCCCTTGGCAGACCTCCAAGACTAGGGACAAGTGACACCATGAAGCCCATGGTCCTAGGCCAATAAATGCCAAGCTCTCATTTTTTTCGGCACAGGGATCACCTACTCTTTGAAGCTTTTCTAGGGCTCCTAGCCACTACAGACAACTGCTATCTCTCTCATGAGGTTCTGCTCAATCACCACAAAAGGTTGGTCAAAGATTTTCCATGAAGAACCTCTCCTAAATGGACAGGGCAGACAGAGCAAAGTTGAGACCAGAGTGAATAGGTGACGACAAAGAGCCCGTAAGTCATAAATTAATCAATAAATGATCTCTTGAAAGAACTAGGGCCTGGAACCCTACAGTAGTTAATCATACAGGCCACTTCCTGTGTCATAATAAGTCATGCAGAACAGACCCATCAAGATAGAATCCTAAAAAAGTAAAGAAAAACTCCAGATCCAGAATTAAAAGGGAAAAAAAAATATCACAAGGATGCTGAATCATGTCACAGTTTAAAAGGAGGCTGGGGGAGGGGGGGAATTTCTCAACTTGATCAATATGCATGAAAAAGGTTTAAAAGTAGGCTCTAAAGAGGAAACCAGGGGAGGGAGAGGAAGGAGAGCCTTGCAGATGTACATGAAGGAAGTAACTTTTTGAAACAAGCAAGGTGTTTCTCTTGGGGGTGGTAGATCTGGGAGAATGGTCACATCGTTTCAGGGAAGTAGGTGCTGTCAATGTGTAGGAGGGATCTGGTGAAGTGGGGATACCCCAAGGTGCTATAATTTTTCAAAACTATAGAAAGTAGCAAGTATGGGTGTGTTAGTTCATGGGAATCTAAGTCTTTTGATAGTCTGGAAAGCCTTTGAGACTATAGAATATAAATTCCTTGACAGAAGGAATTGTTTAATCCTGTGTATCCCCAACAACCTAGCACATTCCTAGTACATAGTACATACTCCATATATACTTGTTGATTAATTACTACAATGGAAAGAGGGCTGGATTTGGAGTCAGAAAACCTGGATTCAAATCTAGGCACCATTATTTACTACCTATGGGAATTAGTTGGGTGTGTCATTAAAATTTTGACCAGCTGCATTTTCTCATCTGGAAAATGAGGAGAATCATACCTGCTCAACCCATCTCACAGGGTTATTTATGAGAATTCAATAAAAGATCATCTGTGAAAGTACTCTGTATATTGCAATGACTACAACTGTAAACTGATCTAGGTACCATTGTTTCATGCATGTGCATTATCTCTCTCCAATGGGGACTCTTGTTCTAAAGAACAAGGTTGATGCCATAGAATAATGCTTACTTCCTTCACAGCTAAGAACATAGTGTTGACCACACAATAGGCTCAATAAATACATATTGAATTAAAGTTGCCCAAGGAAGATATTTGTTCATTTATTCATTTATTCACTCAATAAATTTTTATTTTTAATAATTTAATAATTTTTTTTTTGCCAAACTGAATGGTGAAAATTCATTAAATGGCTCCAAATGGATTAGGACATAATGAAGAAGAGCATTCCATTTCTGTCTCGATGTCTTGATTTATTCATTCACTACCTGGTGATGTCATAGTATGGAAGGAAATTACTTCATTCCCAGCAAGCCCCTCACACTGTAGTTTCTGCCTAATAACTGACCTCCTGAGCAAGAAGTATATGGATACTAGATACAAACCTCAAGCATGAGAGAATTCAGTCAGACAGAACTTGGAATGCCAATCTGATCTATAAAAGTAAAAGGTTGCAATGAAGTCTCCTCTGGCTACTTACTAACCACAACTAGGTCACATCAGTCACCCCTTAGCATCCAGAGTTCTTTTTTTTTTCTCTATAGAGTGAATATTTCTTTGGAACTTGAGTTACAACAGGCCTTTGTGTTAGTACATAACTATCCTTAAAAGACCTTCACTTAATTATCTGTCTGCTCTAAATTTTAGCAAAACCAACTGACTGCGTTTGATTTGGCAAGGTGGTTACCTCAGTCTAACCACTCTCACCTTATTTTCTCTGGGATTTGTAGTTAGTCTTAATTCCAGCCTTACCTTTTTTCTCTTCCCTTTGATCCTAGTTTGGTCTTATAAAGAACAATAGCTGTGTGATGTTGGGCAAATACTTTAAGTTCTATAAAACAACTCCTTCTTCTCTGTAAAAGGGGAACAATGATGCCCACTTTGCATATGCCACAGGCTAATTGTGGGAGATCAGGTAAGAAACTAGCTGGAAAAATACTTTGTAAACTGGAAAGTGGCTAGACCAATATCAGACAAATTAGCAGAATGAAACTAGCATGTGGGTCATGAAAATTACTGCTAGTCATTGCTTCTAAAAACAGTCAAAGTTATATGAATGTTCTGATCCACCAATCATACTCTTTAATGTAAGTTGACCCATAGTCAGAGAATCTCAAAACAAGGTAGGAACCTGAAAGACACTGAAAATCTGATTCTCAAGCATTGGTAAAATATATCTTCATTCCAGGAGTTCTTCCAGAAATAGTTTAAAACAAACAAACAAAAAAACCCAACTTTGGAGCATGAGAAATACAAGAGAAATAATGCTGGTTCAATGACTTCATGAATTTAAGGGCAACCATTATAACTGTCAGTCACTCAAATACACATAAACTCAACTCACTGTAGGGGTCTTTGTGAACTACAGTGGTTCATTGGTTTGAAAGTGACAGTACCCAATGGAATTCTAGCTTTTTCTTTTTGACAGGTGGAAGCTGATGGGAACACAACCCTCTTCTAGTCACAGAATCATGCAACCTGAATGTTATAGGTACAAGAGATCTGAGGGACTAATTCAAACTTTCTGATTGGTAATATTATTGCATTTTCATTCAAGTTTTATCACTTATTCCAGCACTGAAATGACTCACCTAGGCACCTGGAAGAACACTTCCTTCTGCAGGTGCCTCCAGTCTATCACCATCACAATTGCTCAGCATTAGTTGCCCCATGATGGCATAAGTGACTCAAACATCTCCTTAAGCTCTCTCCTTCCCTTAGTTCTTCACTATATCCTGGGCATCTATTGTGAGCTGTGATGGATGGAACTGTATGAATTGATGCAGAGTGAAGGGACCAGAACCAGAACAATTTATACAATAACACTTAAATAGCAACTTTGAAAGATTTAAGAACTCTGATCAATACAATGACCAACCATGATTCGAGAGGGCTAATACTGAAGAATTCTGCCTACCTTCTGACAGAGGGGATGGATATAAGATGAAAAATGAACACATACATTTTTTTTGGATATGGGCAATGTGGGAATTTGTTGTGCTTGACCATGCATATTCGTCTCAAGAGTTTTGTTTTTCTTTTTTTCCATTGATAATAATGGGAGTATATGAAAGGGAGAGAGAATAAAAGCTTGTTGACTGAAAAAATTTAATTTAAAAAATTAAGTGGGTAGAAGGAAAGCAGAAAACTGAGGGGAAATTTTTTATGCCAAGTATTTCTGATAAAAGACTCATTTCTCAAGTATGTTGAGAACTGAGCCAAATTTACAAGAATACAAGTTATTCCCCAGTTGATAAATGGTCAAAGGATATGAACAGGCAGTTTTCAGCCAAAGAAACTAAAACTATCTATAGTCATAGTTAAGAAAAATGCTCTAAATCCATATTGATTAGAAAAGTGCAAATTAAAACAACTCTGAGATACCAACTCATATCTTTCAGTTTGGATAATATGACAAAAAAGGAAAACAACAAATTTTGGAAGAGATGTGGGAAAACTGGGACATTAATGTACTGTTGGTAGAATTGTGAACTGATCCAACCATTCTGGAGAATTATTTGGAATTATGACCAAAGGGCTATTAAAACTGTGTATACCCTTTGATCCAGCAAAACCACTGTTAGGTCTGATCTCAAAGAAAAAAAATTTTAAAGGGTGTGGAGTGGGAGAAAGAAACTATACAAAAATATTTATAGCAGCTCCCTTTGTAGTAGCAAAGAAGTGGAAGGGAATTCAGGGGACACCCATCAATTGGGGAATAGTTGAAGAAACTGTGGTATTTGATCGTAATGGAATCTTATCCTATAAGAAATGGCAAGCAGAATAATTTCAGAAATTCTTCAAAGACTTGCCTGAACTAATACAAAGTAAGCAGAAGCAGGAGAATATCATACATAATAACAGCAATATTGTATGATGATGAATTGTAAAGGATTTAACTCTTCTGAGCAATACAGTGTTCCAAGGCAATCCCAAAGGACTCATGAAGAAAATTGTTATCTGCCTCCAGAGAAAGAGCTGATGTTTGAATACAGATTGGAGTTCTCCATCTTTCACTTTCTTTTTTCCTTCCTTGCTTCCTTTCTTCCTTCTTTCCTTCCTTCCTTTCTACTTTTTTGTTCAAGTCTTATTATATAAAATGATTAATATGAAAATGTTTTACATGATTGTACATGTATAATTTATATCAGATTGCTTACCAAATTAAGAAAGGGGGGAGGAGAGAAAGAGAGGGATAGAATTTGGAATCTAATTAAAATGAATATTAAAAATTATTTTTACATGTAATTGGGGAGAAAATAAAATATTATTTAAAAAGATAAAAATAAAATGAGGTTCTTCTTGACACAACATGCTTAGGGACCACAGTTCAATGAATGGTCTGGTCTAATGTTCATCCTGGGCCTATATCCACAATTGACAACCCTCCCTAAGTGCTTGACATATCTCAGTGCAGTGGTGGGAAATTCAGCTTCAAGGCCAGCTCTTCATCACCCTTTAGTTCCTTTTACTACACCCTCAGCAACACACATGGTCCTTCTGGGGCTTCCCCTTTCAAAACCCTGCCTTTCCAGTGACTTCTACTCTAGCAGGAAGAAGCCACCTCCTTTGTTGCTAAAGGTGCCCATGAGACGATAAGTAAGTTTGAATATTCTTAAGGTGTGACTGATATGCAGCCAGATGTAATATAGGTGGAAGGGCCTGTTTAAGAGAATAAAGATCTTGAGTTTGGAGTGATACCAAGACAACCTAAGAGACATCCAAAATATTAACTATGTTTGGGAAAAACTTAAATAATAACTTTAAGTGATAACACATTGATCTTTCCCTTAAGGATCAAACCCTTTAGGAAGAGAAGAGTATGATAATGGAAGACAGGATTGGCAGAGACTTGCATTATAATATTCTAACTCTTATCCTTTCTCTCTTCCTAATTCCTTTTTCTTCTTCTCCTCCTTTTCCTCTCCCACCATTAAAATACCTAATTATAGTTTACATTTGTAGTGATTTAATGTAGTTAACAAACCATGTCTCAAACAAAAAGGTACTCTGGTACCTGGTACTGGTACTTACTGGTAAATACTTAACAACCAGCACTCTAGGAAAAAAAATGTAGATGTGACACACTTTTAAGTTTAATTTGCATCATAAATATTTTCTCCATCACTTTCTCAAGTCCTGACATTCAACCAAACAATAAATCAAGCTCTTACAGCTTGTAGCATTTTCCAATTTCCAAGGTTGTAAATGCTAACACTGAAAATTTAATAATTGGCTCTCATGAGTTTGTTCAAGCTGGTCTGAGCTGGCTCCAGCACAGCTCTGTACAAACACCCTATGATATAGAAAAAGCATATTGTACCATCACTTTACAGAGTAAATGAGGTTCAGATAAATTTGACAATTTGCCCAAGATCATATAGCTGGTATGTTGCACAGCCAAGATTCAAATCCAGGTTTTCTAATTCTTGGTCTGGAGGTCATCATGGTAGCGACATCATGTGACTTTGAGCAAGATGCTCAACCTCTCTAGATCAGATGTAATTTTCTCATCTTTAACATTGTGATCAAGCTAGATGATCTGTAAGGTTTCTTTTAACTTTTAAGTTTCTGTGTTTCTATGATGATAGAAGTCAATAAGACAAGTAGGCTTCCATTTGGAGAGTAGGGAGGTTGAGCCAGAAAGACAGTAATAGCCCTGCCTTATCTTTTCATTCAGGAGGTAGGTGATGTTGAATAACTCTGCTTCTTCCTGCTAGTTGGCCAAGTAAGGAAGAAAAAACTGTCTCTTAGTGGCCAATCCCAGTAGACATGGAGTCACCATATCTGTCAAGAAGCAGAAAATTTCCCAACTGCTTCATCTTTGTCAACAATCATTTAGAGAATGGCTTTGCCAAAGAATACCTGACATATTTTGACATTATCAATCAAACAATATTTCATGAGTACTTATTCATTATCTAATTAGTATAGTAGGAAGCAGGAGTGGTGGGGAGAACGAAGGCATGAAAGAGAAGCCTGAGACCAGGTCTTTGCCCTTAAGGGATATAATATTATTGTCTAGAGGAAAAACTGAGAAATTCACATATGAACTAATAAAGAAACAAATGTGCTTAATTGTATGGTACTAACCTGAGATGTCACTGGAGATCATAGGATGCTGGAGTCATTTGAGAAGGTTCTGTAAAAGTGGTGAGTTGATCCTTGAAACTTAAGTTGGATTTAGATAGGTAGGGAGGCATTCTGGATGGAGGATATAATATAGGGAAAAGTGAAAAAGCAAAGTGCAATGGAAAAAAATACTGGAACAAAATATTATCTTTCAGCAGCAGTAAGAAAAAAAGTGGTGTAGTTATAGAAGACTTGACAGTGAAACAGAGAATTTATGAATTGTGATATCCTGGAGAGCAGATAAAGAAGCAGATTCCCCTCCTCTTCCTGGAAAGATAGAGATTACAGTGGAGAAAGCTGTATAGGATGGTCAATTTATTGATTGGTTTTATTTGTATTTTTCTTTATTACTGTAGAGTGGTCATTGGGAGGGGAGGGAGACTTATGAGGAAGTGATTGGAGTAAAAATTTAAAAACATCAATAAAACTTTTAAGTGAAAAGCATTTGGAGATTAATTTCACAAATAGTTGAGCTTAATTTATGGGGTAAATTTCCATGGCAATAAGAATCTGTTTTCTCAGTTCTTCTCAAGAAGCAAAGAAACAAACTGTTCTTTCTCACTCTTCACATTTCATAGAAAATTAAGCAGGCCCCACTCATTTGGGTCATACTATGTATGGACCACGAAGGAATTTCAGTGACACATTTACATTATTACTCATTTGTATAGTCATAGCCATAACAGCCTGGGGGGCCTCCATAGGAGACTGGACTGCATAAGATGTTTGTCATGAGTGAATTTGAAGTTCTGGGCTGATGCACACAGCTATCATTCACCCTTCTCAAAGGGCAATTAGACCTCTTTCAAAACATTTTCTACAAATGTTAGGGGCAATGAAAAGGAGCAAAACTTGGGATCCTAATGGATAATAAGGAGCAGAATTAGCTTCAAGAGTTTGTTTTACACTTCAAGAAACACCTTTGAGAATACAGGTCAGCCAGTCTGAGAAATAGCATTCAAATGAAGAAAGAATCTAGGTACATAGGACAAGAAATCTAGATCACAGAACTGCCCCTATCCAACTTTATGAAAAGATATGGAAAGGCTAGTACAATTAGGTGGCATTAACAGGCTCAAAAACAATTGTCATATTAAAAAAAAAGGTATATTTGATAAGCACGAGATTTAAAAAAAATACCCCAGAATGTCAGTCACCAATGATTCATAAGATTATTTGATTTTTAAAGGCAATAATGCCTAAAATATATTCAAATTACTCCATGCCCTGAGTTCCCCCACCATTACCCTCCACTACCCCTTGAACAGATAATACTAAGGTGCTATCAGCCTTCATATTAAAGAAGCTATCTTATCCATAATTCTGTAGCTCCCTCTGGTGAATTTTTTTTTTACTAAACTTTTTTTTTTAAACATATCCTTTCCATCAAAGAAACTGGCTGCTCTTTTTATCCTTCTCATCTTTCCATATACTTCAACTGGTTGTACAGGAGATACTTCAAAATGAACATATTAAAAAAAAAAAACAACTTGTTTTCTTTACCAAGAAATTCAGCCTTCTTCCTAATTTCATTGTTTCTGTCGATGGTACCATCATTCTTCTACTCACCCAGGTTTATAATGTTGGTACTATCTCCTCTCACATCCAATCAGTTACTAAGTCTTATAATTTCTAATCCACATTATCTCTTGCAACCATCTCCTTTAAAAAAAAATCTGTGATTATTTCAAAATGTATCCAATTAGCACCTGGGGTGGTTAAAAACAGAGCATTGGGCTTATGCAAAGATAGCCCTTACTCTGATGTTATTTGAGGTTCCAGGAAACCTCTCTAACTAAAATCCCATCCTTAGTAAGTCATTCCTTTATATTGAGTCTTTGCAGATTTGATTGAAATGTGTACTCCCATGGAAGGGGAAATACATGCTAGAATCTAACAGGGGAGTGCTGGTAAATGTTTAACAATCAGCTTTCCGGGAGGGTGAGGAGGGAGGTGTATAGGACACACTTTTAAATTTAGTCTACATTATTAATATTGTCTCCATCACTTTCTTAAGTTGTCACAATCATCAAAACAATAAAATAAGCCCTGATTGGTAGAATTTGCCAATTCACTGATCCCAGGCATAAATGCTCACATGAAAAATTTAACAATCTGTGTTCACTCACAAGCTGATTTTAGCTTACTTTGTACATCCTGGGATTCCAACCCTTTGATATGAATGAATTAATTAGATCATGTTCCTTTCTGGCAGCATGAACTGTGACAGTTGAGCACTGAGCAACAGAGGGAAGTGAGCTTCTCTTGAATCTTGTGTCTGAATGTCAAATTTTCTATTAAGCTTTGAGTTTTGAGGGGGGTTTTCCATAAGAAATACTTGCAAGTCCTCTATTTCATTAAATATCAATTTCTCCCTTTTTAGAATTATGCTCAATTTTGCTGGGAAGGTTATTGTTTATTGTATTCCTCACTCCTTTGCTTTCCAGAATATAATTTTCCAACCCCCCTACTTCTTTATAATGGTAGATCTTGTGTGATCCTCATTATGGCTCCACGATATTTGAATTATTTCTGACTACTTGAACTATTTTCTCCTTGACTTGGGAAGTCTAGAATTTGGCTATATTTCTGGGAGTTTTCATTTGGGGATCTCTTTCAGGAGGTGATCAATGAATGTTTTCCTTTTCTTTTTTTACCTTTGGGTTCTATGATATCTGGGGAGTTTTCCTATGTAATTTCTTAAAATATGATGTTTACACTCTTTTTTGATCATGGATTTCAGTTATTCTAATAACTCTTAAATTATCTCTCCTCGATCTATTTTTCCAGGTCAGTTGTTTTTTCCAAAGAGATATTTCACATTTTCTTCAATTTTTCACTCTTTCTCTTTTTTTTTTTTCTACTTTGAGTATGCTTTTATTGTTTGTTGATGTCTCATGGAGTCATTATTTTCTACTTGACCAATTCTAAATTTAAGAAGCTATTTTCTTCAGTGAGGTTTTATACTTCTACCAAACTGTTATTTTTCTTTTCATAATTTTCTTGCATTGTTCCCATTTCTTTTCCCAATTTTTTTCTCTACTGCTCTTATTTTATTTTTAAAATCATTTTGCTCTTATTCTAAAAATCTCTTTCTTTAGCTCTATAGCTCTTCTTTAGCAATTCTCATTACTGTTGTAATCTAAATCCCTTTCTGAATTGTCATAGGTGGACATCTTATCTAGGCAGGGGCTGAGAGGACAATCTTGCCCTCTGCTTAAGGAGGGAGCCTTCTGCCTCAGTTTCCCAATTCTGTTTCTTTGTTTCCCACCTGATTATTCCTGAGTCTGACTATGAGTAGAATTATTATTGCATGATCGACAATCAAACAGATTGAAGGATGCTTTATCCTGCCATGTATGTGCTCTCAGGCTGAAGTCTGAAGGATCTGTTTTGATGTTTTTCCCTCTTATAGCAAATTTCTATAATCAGAGAAAACGGTCAGTAGAAGCCATGAGCCCAATGCAAGTATCCCAGGGGATAAAATAGTTTTCTACCTTAGATCTTAAAGATGTTTTCTTTTGCATACCATTGCATAAAGATTCAAAATTTCTTTTTGCCCTCAAAGGGGCAAATCCAGGGGAACATAACCCTCACTGAATAACATGGGCAGTCACGTCCATAACATGGGGGTAGTTCAGGGCTTCTGTGACAGCCCCCATATATTTGGATAGGCACTGGCTATCCAATATATAGATGATATCTTGATCTGCAGCTCCACCCAAGAGATTTCTCTGACTGCAGCCATACAAACCCTTAATTTTCAGGGCTTCTGCCCCCCCCCCAAGGTTAAGAAGTTTCTTTGTCTAAAGCTCACATTGTCAGTCTGTTAAGTATTTGGGCCATGAATTAACTCCCACCTCCCTTTTACTCACAGTGGAAAGGAAGCAATTTTATCACCCCTGAACCTTCCTCAAAGAAACAATTATGTACTTTCCAGGGCATGGCTGGATTTTATACCTAATTTTAGTTATTACCAAGCCCCACTGTGATTCTATTCAAAGCCCTGACACAATTCTCCTCAAATGGGGGTTTTGATCAGGCCAAGGCTTTTAAGATCTTGCAAGCTAAATTAATCTCTTGCCCTGGCCTTAGCCCTATTAAAAGCCTTTTACACTATACATTGATGGAAGATCAGGCCAGGTCCTAGGGGTCTCGACTCAGTCCCTGAGACCCTATCCCAGACCCCTTGTTTACTTCTCAAAGAAACTTGGTGTCTTTGGAGTGACCCTCCTGCCTTAGAGCTAGCTGCCATAGCTCTTCTAATTGGAGAAGCCTCTAAGCTTATCCTTTGGAGGATAACCAACCTTTGGAGATTCTAACCCCCTAACCTCCCACCAGGTTCAGCACATTTTTGCCCTCACAGAGGTTTATAATTGGGGAAAGGAATGAGAGTGAACATCTATACTGACTCCAAATATATATTTCATATTTTATATAGAAAGAAAGGGGACTTTTGGCAGAAAAAATAAACAATTCCCCTATTAAATATGCAGGGGAAATTCTATAATTAATGCAAACTGTTCATGGACTTAGTGAGGTTTCTGTTATGTTTTGTGAAGGACACCAGAAGGAGGATTCACTTCAGGCCAACAGAAACAGGCTTTCAGATTCAGCTGCCCGTGATGCTGCCTGTTTGTGTGCCTCCAACTATGGTTCCTTTATTTTATTTTTTTTTAAGAGTGACAGAATTTATGTTTTCCAATATATGCATACATATTTATACAATTATCTTGCTGCTCAAGAAAAATCAGATCAAACAGGAAATAAAATGAGAAAGAAAATAAAATGCAACCAAACAGCAATCAAAAGAGTGAAAAGTATACGTGAACCACACTCAGTTCCCACAGTCCTCTCTAGGTGTAGATGGCTCTCTTCATAAGATCATTGGAACTGTCTGAATCATCTTATTGTCAAGAAGAGCCACGCCCATCAGAATTGATCATCATATAATCTCGTTGTTACTGTGTACAATGTTCTCTTAATTCTGTTCACTTAGCATCAGTTCACATAAGTTTTTCAAAGCCTCTTTGAAATCATCCTGCTGATTGTTTCTTACAGAACAATAATATTCCGTAACATTCATATACCATAATTTATTCAGCCATTCTCCAATTGATGGGCATCCATTCAGTTTCCATTTTCTTGCATGACACCTTTAATTTCCCAACTCCTACATTTTTATGTGGGTCCCAGGAACAGACCCTTTGCTAAAGAAAGGGGGTATTTCCTTTCTCCTTCTGGATGATTTCAAACACCAATTTCTAATCCCAAAGCCAGCCAATGGAAACTTTTGTGGTCTACATTAGCTACTCACTTGGGAAAAAATGCTCTCCAATCCCTTGTGAAACCTATTTTCACTGTTCACAAGCTAGGAGAAACAATTAAACAAATTTGTCAGATCTGCCCAATTTGTGCCCAAATAAATCCTGAAAGGGCTTTTAAACCCTCCATCTCCTATAGCCCACCCAGAGGAAGGGTAGGACTAGATTTTACACATATAGCTCCCCTCAGAGGCTTCAGACTGCTTTTGGTTTTTGTTGACGCCTTTTTTTTTTTTTTTTTTTGCTGAGGCAATTGGGGTTAAGTGACTTGCCCAGGGCCACACAGCTGTTACTCATCTGAGACCAGATTTGAACTCAGGTCCTCCTGACTTCAGGGCTGGTGCTCTATCCACTGCACCACCTAGCTGCCCCTTGTTGACGCCTTTACTAATTGAGTAAAAGGCTTCCCTTGTAAGACTGAAAAGCCTCAAAGGTTTTTGCTAAAGGAGATCAAACCCATTTAAGATAAATTATTATTTCCATTCTGCATGTCATCCTATCTATACAATGCTTAGAGCCTTTTATACATTATGGTACTTGGCACCTCAGGTCACCTGAGCTCTCCTTTCACTGTGTAGAATGTCACACTATTCTACCCATTACCCCTTCTCCTTCGAGGAGACAAAAGCAGGAATTTGGAGAAATGTTTGCTTTTTTGCGGGTTTTTTTTTTTTTTTTTTTTTTTTTTTTTTTTTTTTCCCGGGGAAAAAAGGTCTGGATATGAAACATTCATGATAGCCTCATCAACCCCTCCAATCTTCCTCTGGATGGGGTTCCTGGTTATTGTCCCTACTAACTCCTATACTAATTCCACTTTTAATTATCCTTTTTTGCTCATATTTGGTCTCTACATTTTCAACCTGCTTGTGAGATTTGTTTTGTCCAGACCCCAAGCTATGAACTTCTAACTATTTGTTCAACCTGAATACCATGGGCTAACTGATTGTGACACTCAGAACCCCCTGGATGCTGCTGCCGCCATCTTCAAGTCACTTGTGTCCCCTCCTCAGTTGGCACCCCACTAGGCAGGGACAGCTCTACATCCCTTATCAGCATGAAGCAGCTCCAGAAGATGAGATCTCCATCCCTTTGTCTCAAATGAACTTGGGGTTCAAATTGCATGAAAGGGGAAAATGATGGAGTATAGCTTTTAGAGGTCCCCTGTCCCCTAACCTTAGAGTGCTTTTGTTCTAACAATCTGTCTATCAATGAGTGTAAAAGTCTTCTGGCCTAGGAATATAATCATATTTCTTCCTTAGACTTTAGGGAATATATATTAGTGATCCTGAGATTCTCTGACTCTAAAGTGCTATTGTTCTGGCAATCTGTCCATCAATGATTCTAAAGTCTTCTGGCCTTAGGATAGTGCTAGATCTCACCACTCAAATTCTATCTCTAGACCATAAAATTAGCATAAAAATGACATGAAGAACTGGATAAATGTGCCTCCTTTCTCTTGGTTCTTTGCTAAGTTCTTTTGGAACTTAGCAGGCTTCAATTGGCGGTACAATTACAGTGAACTTTCCCCTTGAATTGGATATGGGTCAAGCCTGCAAATTACTTTGAGACACCTTGTGACACAGGTCAGTGACCCCAACCTTTTGGGATCCCTTCCCAACCTCAACAACTAGATAATGAGTGAAGAATCTGCCAGATGGTGCTTGATCCTGTAGCCAATACTATCTTAGACATTTTCTGTAATATCTTTCTGATCTAAACATCTTTTTAGTCGCCTTGTCCATTCTTAGGTGCTAACACTTGTGGTGCTGTTATTGATACTGCTGTTGCTGCTGCCAAAGTGGGTGCTGTGGCTTCCTCCAGGGCCAACAGCCAGTGCTTATTCCTCCACAAGCTTTCCAAGACAGATCCAGCTCCAATGTTTGAAGGCGGACTTTTCTAAGCTGTCCTGTGCTGGAAAAATGAGATATTGTGACTTTTTTGTTTTGTTTTGTTATTCCCTTTAGAATTAGAGCTGATGCATTTTTAAAAAAATTAATAGTCTTTTATTTTTCCAATTATATGTAAAGATAGTCTTCAATATTCATTTTTGTAAGATTTTGAGTTCCAAATTTTTTTCTCCCTACCTGCCTTATCTCCCTCTCCCCAGGACAGCAAGCAATCTGATATAGGTTATTCATGTACAATCATTTAAAACATATTTCCTTATTAGTCAAGTTGTGAAAGAACAAGACTCAGCAGCCTGAAGGCATCTGGGCCCAGAGAAGTCATCTCCATCTGTACCTCTCCAGCTGGTTTTCTCCTTCATGAGCTGAATTGCCCTGAATTCCAAAGACAAAGAGTTCCTCCTCCAGACAAAGGCTCACGGAGACTGGATTCTGTTTATACAGAATAAAAATTAGGTCTCCCAGTTGGATGAAGTCCCTTACAACTGAGGACATGTGCCTTGAGGGTTAGGAGCAAACCTCAATACTCAGCCATGCCCTTCAGAGGCTGACTGACCTTTTCAGGAGTTGGTTTTAACAGAAATAAAAGGGAAAAGAATGGATCACAAATTAATCATTAGTTATTAACATAACAGTATAATATTAATGCCTCTCACATAACAAAACACCCAAGTCAAAACAGTGGAGATTAAGCAGACTTTATCTCAGATAATATTAGTATTAATTAAAACTGCAATCATGATTAAATAAGAAAGAACAGACTAACTTTGGAATAAGAGTTTA
The DNA here is from genome assembly GCA_023553655.1 of Myrmecobius fasciatus. Lineage (NCBI taxonomy): Eukaryota > Metazoa > Chordata > Mammalia > Dasyuromorphia > Myrmecobiidae > Myrmecobius > Myrmecobius fasciatus. The sequence goes on along the minus strand of JAJPUD010000570.1, from coordinate 243,565 downwards.
CTCTCCCTATATTGGGGGAAAGAGAAAGAAGACAAAAGGCAGGAGATATATAAAGCAAGGCTGCCATCATTCTTGGCAGTTGCTATCTCTTTCATAGTGATCAAGAGAGCTTCTTCATAATTTAGGCATCTCTATTGTGATTATAGCAGGGGCTGGGCAGCCTTAAACATTTCCTCAAGTGTCTCCTGTTCTTCCCTTGAATCAAAAACTGCCAGTCTCCTTCGAACCCTATTAGCAGCTCAGTCTCTTCCAGAGATGGGAGAAAACTACTCTACCAAGTATATAAACCACTAGATTACTTATAGTTGTCAAAATGATTAGTATGAATATTTTCCCTATTTGATTAAAATGTAAGTGGTTTTTATTTGAAGATTTTATTGAAGATTGACTCAATGTTTGGTTCACTTATTAGTTACTTGGTATTTGTTATTAATTTTCATTATTCTAATTATATATGTCATTTTTGTTGATCATTTGTTTCAATTGTGCCTGACTCTTGGTGACCCCATTGGAGGTGTTTTTGGATGAGATACTGGAGTGTTTTGCCTTTTCCTTCTCCAGCTCATTTTCCAGATGAGGAACTGAGGCAAATAGGATTAAGTGTCTTGCCCAGGGTCACATAGCTAGTAAGTGTCTGAAGTCAGACTTGGAAAAGATTCATCTTCCTGACTTCAGGACTAGCAAGCACTCCATCTCCTGGAGTACCCAATCTGCCCATAGCTATATATGGTATAATATGTATAAATATAGATATAGGTATATATAGTATATCATATATGATATATAGTCATAATATAGTATTATTGTGATATTAATTATAATATATACAATTATATAACATATAACATTATAGTATCTAGTATAATAGCATACTATAAGTTATGATTTAACTATACTATATAGTTTATAGTATATATACTATACATCTTATTATATACTATATAATATATGTACATAATATATTATATAGTATATAATAGTATACTATAGGTTATGATTTAATTATACTATGTAGTTTATAGTATATATACTATACATCTTATTGTATGTTATATATACAATAATAATATATATTATATTACATATATTATATATTATATGTAGTATATAATAGTATAGTGTTATGTATATATGTATATATATGTATAGTATATAATAGTATAGTTATATAAAAAGTATACTGTTATGATTAATTATACTATATAGTTTGTAGTATATATAGTATAGTTTATAGTATATATACTATATACTATTGTATGTATATAATATATATAGTATAGTATATATAATACATATAGTATATAATAGCATATAATACTAATATATATTTTATGAAATATATGATGTACTATTTAACTATGCTATTTATACTATGTAATATAATCTATAATGTATTTAGTATATTGCATAATGTATATACTATATATAGTATAATGATATTATAAATATATTATGTGTGTCATATATAACATGTTTATAATATGCATTTTATATATATATATATAATAGACTAACAGTATATACTGTCAGCCTATAATCACATTTAAATAGGCAACAATTTTGGTGCCCTCAGAGAGGCAAAATAAAGATTATCTGCTCCATACCACTCCTAAGTCTTACTCAAGGAATATCCAAGGACAATTTGCATGAAGTCAAATGAACAACCAGGTGAAAGGTGGAAGATAAAAAAATAGACTCTTTTACTCATCCCAAGTCCAACAGACTGAGTTCAGAGAGTGGAAACTGAGGCAGAAGCAAAAGAGTTCAAAATACAGACTTAACCTGTAACGTTAACTTGATGATTGAGTGCAGTTGAGGGTCTAAAGCACAGAAAAAAAAATTTTAAAACCCTGAAATTATTGTTGAAATTATGAGTTTAAAAAACAACAACAACAACAACAACAACAGAGAAAACCTCTTTGACTACATGGTAGCTGAAATTCTGGGGAGTGCCAGCAGGTAGCAGCAGAGAGTAACAATATATTAACTAGCAAAGGGCAGTTCAGAGGGGCAAAGGAACAAGACTAAAGTGTTAGTTTATAAGCAGTACAGCAAAAGAAATAGACCAGAGGAGGACCCAAGAAGCCTAAAAATTAGCAAATAATACAGCATGTGTCAGAGCCCTGAAATCATGAATTACCTTGACTTTGTATCCATTATGCATATACCTTCTCCTCATATGTTCCCTGGTCATACTTGTTTCTTATACACAAACCTTTCGCCCACAAATGGTGTGGGCATTGGTGGGACAATGTACCCTCACATGGATGGAGGAGATTTCCTTATTAATCTTGCCATGTTGTTTTAAACTTTGCCCTCTGAACTAATACATCCTCTGCTTGATCTGTCAAAAGAGAGAAATCAATTGGGGCTTGTGAGTTACAGTTTTGAATAGATACTGACTCACCTGTTTTTTCAATTTCAAATTTTTTATTAAATACAAATTAAAGATTGATGAATGTTTAATTGAAACAGAATATATTCAGAAAAGGTGACTTTTTGTATTCTAAGATAATTATTATAATGTACAATAGAGAGCACAGTAGAACAAGTGAATTAAGAGTTATATAATTCACTGAGTCATGATTTTCAAATTTGGAAAGATACATATGTATATGTTGGAAGTGTATATACATATATATATGTACACATATATACATATATATGTGTACATATATATGTACGCCTCTAACTACTCATGCTTGTTTGTAGAACATGTCTTTTTGCTATATAAAAACAACTTTCCAATGCATTTTTTTTATTTCACATACTCAAATTGTTGTATAGTATTTTATTTATTTTGTTAAATATTTGGTCTGGTTTAACCAGATTATTTACTTTATTTTGTTAAACATTTAATCTGGCTTAATTGGATAGTGGAGTAGAAATTTAACATCTCTGGTCTAAACTATAACCTTGAGTACTAGGAGGAAAAGATCCTGCTTGGAGACTTTAGGAAAGATGCAAACATTTGAGATAGAGTTCTCAAGAGCTCTTTCCTTTTTACCTTTTTATGCTTCTCTTGAATTCTGTATTTGGAGATCACATTTTTTGTTCAGCTCTGGTCTTTTCATCAAAAATAAATGAAATTCACCTGTATCATTGAATGTCCATCTTCTTCCCTGAAAGATAATGTGCAATTTTGCTGGATAGTTGATTCTTGGCTGCAGTCCAAGTTCCTTTGCCTTTCAGAATATCGGACTCCAGGCTTTTCCATCCTTTAAGGGGAAAGCTGCTAAGTCTTGGGTAATCCTAATTGTGGCTCCTTGATATTTGTATTGTTTCTTTCTGATTGCTTGCAATATTTTTTCCTTGATCTGATAATTCTGAAATTTAGCTATGATATTCCATGGAGTTTTCACTTTGTGGTCTCTTTCAAGAGGTAATTAGTGAATTCTTTCAATGGTTATTTTACCTCCTGTTTCTAGAACATCAGGTCAGTTTTCCTTGATGATTTCCTGAAAGATGATGTCTTGGCTCTTTTTATTGTCATGGTTTTCAGGAAGTCTAATAATTTTTAGATTATCTCTTTTAGACCTATTTTCCAGGTTAGTTGTTTTTCCAATGAAGTATTTTACATTTTCTTCTATTTTTTTTCTTTTTTTTTTGTTTTATTTGACTGATTCTTGATGTCTCATTGAGTCATTCATTTCCATTTGTTCAATTCTAATTTTTAGTGAATTATTTTCTTCAGTTACCTTTTTTTTAGCTTCTTTTGTATTTGGCCAATTGAATTTTTGAAAACATTGTTTTGTTCAATGGATTTTTTCCCCATTTCACAAACTATGTTTTTCAAGGAGTTGTTTTCTTTTTCCATTTTGTCAAATCTATTTTGTAAAGAGTTATTTGCTTTTTCCATTTCACTAAGTCTATTTTTAAGTTATCTTCAGACAATTTTTGTGGTTCCTTTTCCAAATCCTCTTGCAAAGTTCTTTCCTTTTCCTATTTTTCTTCTAACTCTCTTTTAAGATTTTTTTAATTCTTCCAAGAGCGTCTTGTGAGGTGGAGAACAATTCATATCACCCTTTGGGGGCTTCATCTGGAGATGATATGCTTTTAGTGTTCTCAGGGTTTGAAATCTATTCTCTTTCTCCATAAAAACTATCTATGGTCAGAGTTCTTTTTGCTTTTTTGCTTACTTTTTTTTTAAGCTTGAGGTCTGTTTTTAGGACAAATGAGACATTGTCCAAGTTTCCTCTACATAGGACAGTGACTGTATTGGGTCTGTGCCCAGGTCCCGAGTTATTCTGGAGTTCAGGGGCTCTATATTTGTATTTGTGTTGGATGTCTTGCAGCTAATCTGCTGATCTACTGGCTTGCAACCAGGACAGAGTAGCCAACAGTGCTGTAGATTCCTCCCATTATATTCCCCCACATCACTCTGGATTTCTGTGTTCACTGCCTCCTTCTTTGCCTAATTGAAGCAGATATTTTCCTGAAGTTCTTCCAAAATATCTTCTACTGGAAATTTTTTATACTCCAATTATTTGTGGCTTCTGTCACTCCAAAACCTGTTCAGAGGCATGATTTTGTGTGGATCCGAGGGACATCAGGGAGAGCTCAGATAAAAACGTGTCTCCTCTCCACCATCTTGGCTCTGCCTTCTCCCCCTCCTCAGATATAAACATTTGAAACAAACCATATGGGAAATATGGATTTGATCCAATTTATAAAGTTGCTTTTTTATTTAAATACTATAATTTTCAGGAAATTGCTGACCATTATCTTTACATTACTTCTTAAAGTTTCTCTCCAATATTAATTTTCTGAAGTTAAGTAGATTTGTTATTTTTAAGGAAAGTTATAACAGAATCACTATATCAATAAAATTTTTCTCTAGTAGTTTTCTAGAGTAAGGCATTGAAATCAGGTCTTCCTGATTTCAGGCCTAGCACAATATGTCTGCCACCTGGTTACCTCTAAAAACAAAAAAAAATAATATCTAATCTAACCAGCAATGATATAAGCATAGGACTAGTTATTTTATTCCTGTACAGAAAAAGGAAAGCTATGCAAAAATGAATGTCTGCATTAACAGAATGATATCAATAGATCTTATATCTTAATTTATGAGAATAGGAATTGTCTTTTGTCTCTTTTTGTATTTCCAGTACTTAGCACAGTACATGGTATATAGTGGACATTTAATAAGTATTTATTCAAATTAATTAAATTTGGGGAGTTACCATTTTAAGCTCTACAACATTTGGACAATGCTACTAACTGCTAATTTTCTAGTTTACCTCATCACAGATCATTGCCTAAATAATCAAGTCTGATCCTCTTTCTGGCAGTCTCTCTCCTGTCTCTTTCTTTACATGAAGTCAATGATAATAGATCCCTCTGGTTAATCATAAAGCTTCCAGATTCCTCATTTTTAAAATCCACAATGTTTTCTGAAGCCCTCCATTTTGCCACTCAGTCACCTAGTTAGAGAAAACAAAAAAGAGAGAGATGATACCATCCCCGGTATAAGCAGGAAATGGGCTCAAGACTTACTGCTGAATAGGGGTAACTTTCCCACTCATCCCTCAAGCCAGAAGGATATGAAAGGCCTAAGTAGAATATACATAAAGCTCCAGCTCTATGGGAACTCATCCCATTGATGAAGCATACATGGCTAGAAGCTCTCTCCATCCTCAAATTTCCAGATGCTTCTCAGGAATGCTCCTAAAGTGGTAGCAAATAAGCACAAAAGCAATAAGCAATAAACAAATTTCTTTTCTGTTTTCTTCCCCAACTCATAAATTATAAAAAGCTGTCCTGATAGATATGAGTAAAATGATATGTAGTTTAGATAAGTAATTTATTCTACTTTCATTTAGTTATAATAATGATAATCAAATAGAATTTATGTAGTTGTTTCAGGTTTATAAAATACTTTACAAATATGATCTCATTGCATTCTTGGAATAATCCTAGGAGGTCAGTATTCTGATTATCCTCATTTTATAAATTAAAAAACTAATGCAAACAAAAGTTAAGAGATTTGTCCAAATCACACAGCTGAGGTTGGATTTGATTTCCTAATTCCAGGTTCAGAGGTAAATTGTTCATGTGAATAAAAGGGATTGAGAGCGGTATTTGGTAATTAGCTCTGTTAGATAAAATATCAGATAGTCAAACTCTATTGATTAACCACACATTTGTATATTACCATGTGACACTTAGTAGAAATTTTAGATTAAAAAGCCCCTTTTCCTAATAAGACTGTAAAGTTATCAACTCTGACATAAATAAAACTACAATCATGCTTATCTTGCTTATTGCCTTAATTGCCCTTTCATTTTCTCCTTTAGACTTTCTTTGTTTTTATTTGCCACCTGAAATGTCTTGAACTTTCAGTTTCCCCTCCACTTCTCAGTATTTATGCATTCTGATTGGTGTTTTCCTTATGAACTTTGGTTGTTTTTTTTTTTTTCATTTGCCAAAAATCTCTTTATTATCAGGCAGTAAGTTCACATACTACAAATGTAGACCTCAAAATATCTAGAAGACTAACAAATAAACTATCCCAGAATTGTACAATCATCTGCTCCAAATGACACAAAACATTGGACCTTAAGAATGTAAGATTATTTTAAAAATATTATAATTTCAAACATTCATCAACTTCATACTATCTAGAAGAAGTTTTCAAAATGCACATCAAAAGAAATAAAAACCAAGTGGAATCAATATAATGTTCTAATACTACTCTCTCCCACTCCCTTCATCCTGTCTGCTACTAAATTTCTTCTAAAAATGCTTTTAGTCAATTCACAGAGATTAGCTATATACTCATATTTTTATCAAATTTTTTAAAAGCGGTCTTAGTATTCATCTGTGTAATAATACAGAGGATATTAAACAAACAACAAACAAATACTAACAGGATAGTGACCTGTACCACTACAACCACTATTACCACACACACATACAAATATACATACAAATGAGTTTACATACCACATATGCATGCACACATATATGTACACATGCAATATCTATGTATATGTAGATGTAGACACATATGTTATGTATTTATGCACATATGTGTATTTATGAAACAATCAGGATAAGTGACTTTTCTAGGGTCATACAGCTAGTGTTATTTAGGTAATATGCAAATAAAGTAAAAAGAAACAGGATGGTTTTACAGTAATGAGATATTGATTGATCTCAAGTCTATCACTATGTTTGTGACCTTAGAATGTCATCTTGTCCATTTTGTGATTTATCTTATTTATAAAATTAAGAGGATGACCTAGATCAAACATTGACAAACTATGACCTTTGATTTGAATCTGGATTGCAGCCTGGCCTTTATTTATTTATTTTAATCTCATGAACAGCTTTATAACGATTCATATCAACCTTTAAGAGGTAACTAGTCAAATTTGGCCTATTAGCCTATAGGTCAATGTTCTCTGACCCCTGGCTCAGATAATTTGTAGATTTGTTTTTAGCTCTTAAAATCAGTCCTGTTTCTTTTTACTTCACCTGCACATCACTCAAATAAAATTCAAAGTGTTTTTAAATTTTATCTCTATCTTGATTAGGGTTCTGGCAGACTTCTGAGGTTCTTTTTAACCCTGACTATTTTTGGATTCTGACTTTGACAAGATAAACAGATTTATAGAAAAGAATACCATGAATTTCCCTATAAATTGGAATCATATAAAACCACAATTTCAGAATAAGAACCTATATGATTAGGGAATATTAATTCACCTCTCAGGTTCTCAGTTTTCTCAGTTTTCTCATCGAAAAAATGAGGTGGTTGGAATATATAGCATTTAAGATCCCTTCTAGATTTAAATAGATTTAAATAACAGATTTAAATATGTGGTCCTATGAGTTTAAGATTTTATTGTATTAACCAAAATAAAATAGCATGGTGGGCACTGACTTCACAGTATCTTACAGCAATAAGTTTTATGTGAGAAACAGAAGAAAAGACATTATTGCAGATACTGTTTCAATTAATTTTAATTAATATCAGTGTTTCTTATGAAGACATTTTTTTTTCTTTTGGTTGATGTTTACGACCTCAACTTTTTTTTTTTCTCATCTTTCTTTAGCTAACATTTCTAACATTATGTTAAATGACAATGTACATAAAGGACATTCTTTATTTTTCATCTTATGGGAAGGGCCTCTGGTGTATTATCATTACATAAAATTCTGCCTCTTGGATTTAAAAAGATTCTATTTATCATATCAAAGTAAAGGCTTTTTGTTCTCATTATTTGTAGTGATTTTGACAGAAATATATGTGGTATTTTTTTATTTTATTTGCATAACATATGTGTGGGTAATTCTTCAATAATAACCCTTACATAGCTTTCTGTTACAAATTTTTCCCCCCAACTCCCCACCCCTCCCCTAGATGGCAGGATATCCACTACATGTTAATTATGTTAAAATATTGGCAAATCGAATATATGTATACATATTTCCAAACTTATCATTGTTGTGCAAGAAAAATCTTATCTACACAAACGATATATCAGATAAAGGAAACACAATGTAAGCAAACATCAATCAAGGAGTATGAGAATGTTATGTTGTGGTCCACATTTCACATCCCTCTCTCTGGGTGTATATGGCTTTCTTCAGTGAACAATTGGAGGTGGTTTGAAACATTTCATTGTTGAAGAGAGCCATGTCCATCAGAATTGATCATCATATAGTACTGTTGTTGTCATGTATAATGATCTCCTGGTTCTGCTCATTTCACTCAGCATCAGTTCATGTAAGTCTCTCCAGGCCTCTCTGAAATCATCTTGCTGGTCATTTCTTACAGAACAATAATATTCCATAATATTCATATACCATAATTTATTCAGCCATTCTCCAATTGAAGGGCATCTATTCAATTTCCAGTTTCTAGCCACTACAAAAAAGGGCTGCCACAAACATTCTTGCACATGTGGGGCCTTTTCCTT
>JAJPUD010000570.1:211351-227215 GCA_023553655.1 Myrmecobius fasciatus | reverse complement strand
GGAGGAAAGAAGGGAAGAAGAGAGAAGGGGAGGGAAGAAGAAAGGAAGGGAGAAAGATAGGGAAGGCAGAAGGAAGGGAGGGAGGGAGGGAGGGAGGAGAAAGAGAGGAAAGAAGGAAAGAAGGAAGGAAAGGAGGGAGAGAGAAAGGGAGGGAGGGAAGAAGGAAAGAAGGGAGGAAGGGAGAAAGGGAGAAAGGAAGGGAGGAAAGAAGGAAAGGCAGAAGGAAAGGAGGGAGGGAGGAAAGAAGGAAGGGAGGGAGGAAGAAACGGAAGAAGGAAGGGAGGGTGGAGGGAGGGAGAGAAGGAAAGAGGGAGAAAGAAGGGAGGGAAGGAAGAAGGGAAAGAAAGAAGGAAGAAAAGAAGGAAAGAAGAGGGAAAGGAAAGAAGGAAGGGAGGGAAGGAGAAATTAAGGAAGGAAAGAAAGAGGTAAGGAGGAAGAAAAGGAGGAAGGGAAAATAGAGGGAAGGAAGGGGGGAATGGAAGGAAGAAAGGAAGTTCTTTCATATAAAGACTGACTACAAATCAAATTGTCCTAACTATAGTCATTCATGAAGTATTTTAATTTCTCTGCTTCACTTGCTTAATGTGTATAAAAATGTCATTACTTCTTTCTTTATTGAATTGTGATAAAAAGAGAAGGGAATATTTTTGTTCTATTTATTTTGTTTTGTTTTCACTCTCTGATCCAGGGAAACGTGTGCTCATAGTCTATGCACATCAGGAGCTCAAGTCTATGAATGGATCTTTGAAGGATGCAGCAGTAACAGCACTGAGCAGTCAGGGCTGCCAAGTCACTGTGTCTGATCTGTATGCCATGAACTTTGAGCCAAGAGCCACAAAGAAAGATATTGTGGGTGAGTGCTAGGTTCAAGCCATTAGTCTATTAATTTTTTTATGTACTTTTTCCTCTTTATTTCAAGAAATCCACCAATTTCAGTCTCAAGTGACTGTATAGAATGAGAATTGAAACAAGAGGCCAATTTCATTCTAAATATTAAAACCATTCTTTTTTTAAGTTCTAAGATAATCCTACACAATGAACAGCAACTCCTGGACACTAAACCTCTATAGATAGTTTAGTTAGTTAGATAAGAAATCAAGACTGCTGCCAATTTGACTTTTATCATCCTACCTTGTTCCCAGAGGTAGAACCTCTATTCTTCTGAGTTGGAGAATGAGACAGTAGCCAGGAAATCAACTTGGGGAATCACAATCCAAATTTTTTCTTTTTCAAAAATTCAATAAATCAAGAAACATTTATTAAACACCTACTATATGCCAGGCATTGTGTTTGTTAGGTGCTAGTGATACAGAGACAAAAATCAAAGTCCTTACCTAGAAGGTCTATTTGAACTGAAATAATAGAAAACACAATGAATTTTGAATCGGACCTAAATTCAAATCCAGGACCTGTTTTTTAAGTGTTTGTCATGGTCCAATCTTAAGAAGTAACCGAATAACAAGACAGAGGAGATGCCTTCAAAGAAAGCAGAGGGGCTAAATGATCTCTCCTAGTCAGAGAGGAAAGAGAAAGAGAGAAAACAACAGAACACACATATAGATGCCTAATTCTCTCTCCTCCCTAAAAAGGGACTTGTTTTACTCCTTTTTGCCTAAAATATCTGTCTCTAGGCTGTCAGAAATATTTCACATAGTCACAATGAGCAATATTCAATTAACTTGAAAGGTATTTAGGTTCATTATGCCTCTCTTTGAAAATATAAACTTTAGGGATACTGGAATAGGGATAGGGGTCAGTGATGAGGGAGGTTTCACTCATTCAAACCTTAGTATAAATCAATTGTGTCAAACTCAATTAGAAACAGATCCTTGAACAAGTTGCATAAATTAACATCATCTATGTTGTGTTTTTATTTATTTTATTAAGCATTTCCCAATTACATTTAATCTAATTTGTGTTGGGTTTCACCCAACAGGTAGATCTCAAGTTTGACACCTCTCCTGTAAGTAAAACAGAATTGTATCCTCCAGTCACATAGCTGAGATCAATTAATACCAAATAAATGGATTGGCCTTTGACCAAATAAATTTTGACTGAATGTAGCACTATCAATTTTGTGACTTATCATATCTGTCCCCTAGAGCCCAGCTTCTTAAACTGTGGGCCGCAACCTCATATGGAGTCTCATAACTGAATGTGCATGTCTGAAAAATTATGATTTATTATAATTTGTGTTTGATTTGTATACTATATAATTACATACCCAAGATCATGTAAAAATATCTCCAGCAAAACAGGGTTGTGAATGGAAAAAGTTTAAGAAGTTTTGTCCTAGAAGGAGGATATAAATTCCCATTCTTTGAATAGCATCTGTGACTTATTTAAAAATCATTGGAACCACATTTCCTTAAGCTACTGGAATAAGAATAATTATGCTTACTGAATTTCTCCATAGGTGCTCTAAGCAATTCAGAATCCTTCAATTATGCTGCAGAAACATATGAGGCATATAAGAAAGGAGCTCTCTCCAGTGATGTGGTTGAGGAACAGAAAAAAGTACAAGAAGCTGATCTAGTAATATTTCAGGTAAGTTTTTCTTTTAATCACACATGTTGAACTGACCCCTCCAGGGAGTAAATACTTCTAAATAATATTTCTTAGTATTAGAAATGTCATGAGTCTCATCATCCAAGCACATATCAGAGCACTATTTATTTAGTAAAGTAAATTTAGTAAATAAAAATTTATTTAATAAAGATAAACTTTATTAACTTAGCATACTACCTGCCACATAGTAACAATTAATAAATGCTTGTTGACTTTCTGAAATGTTTATTTCAAAAATTATGGGACAGCTGAATGGTGCAATGGATAGAGCTAAAGTCAGGAGGACCTGAGTTCAAATCCGACTTCAGAGGTTAATACTTACTGACTGTGTGACTACTTAATCCCAATTGTCTCTGCTCATTGGTCTAAAAAATATTCTGTCCATATACTCTGAAACTTTCTTTCATCTTATGGGTCCCTAAGACTGCCACAGTTACTAGTTAAGTCCATACAAGAAATTATCCATAGTTCTGATTGGAAAAACATTTTTTAAAATATGTTTATTAACATTTTTAAGTCACTCTCTTAAGTCAAGACAATCAACAAAACAATAAATCAAGCCCTAATTTGTCATTTAGTTGATTTCTTAGGTGTAAAAGTTCATACTGAAAATATAACAAATAGAGGTTCAAGCTGATTCCAGCACATCCCTAAGCCTGATTGGTTTTATTCTCCCCCCTTTTTTATTTTAATAGTACATTATTTTTCCAATTAGAAGTAAGGATGGCTTTCAATGTTCATTTTTGTAAGATTTTGAGTTTCAGTTTTTTTCTTCCTCCCTCCCCCCTCCTCAAGACAGCAAACAAACTGATATAGGTTATACATAAATAACCAATTTTTAACATATATCCATAAGAATCGTATTGGGAAAGAAAAACCAGAACAAAAGGGAAAAAAGCACAAGAAAAAGTCAACAACAACAAAAGGTGAAAATAGTATGTTTTGATCTACATTCAGGATACAGATGGCATTTTCCATCCAAAGTCCATTGGAATTATCTTGGATCACTATTGCTGAGAAAGGCTAAGTCTATCATAGTTGATCATCACACAAAATTTCTGTTTCTGTGTACAATGTTTTCCTGGTCCTGCTCACTCAGCATCAATTCATGTAAGTCTTTCCAGGCTTTCTGAAATCTGAAGTCAGTCTACTCATCATTTCTTACGGAACAATAATATTCCATAACATTCATATACTGTAACTTATTCAGCCATTGTCCAATTGATGGGCATCCATTCAGTTTCCAGTTACTTGCCACTACAAAAAGGGCTGCCACAAACATTTTTGCACGTGTGGGACTTTTTCTCTCTTTTATGATTTCTTTAGTTTTTAGACCGAGTAATGGCACTGCTGGATATGCAGTTTTATAACCTTTTGAACATAGTTCCAAATTGCTCTTCAGAATGGCTGGATTAGTTCACAACTCCACAACTTCAGCATTAGTGTCCTGGTTTTCCCACATTCCCTCCAACATGAAAAACCATTTTCAACTGAATTGCCATGGAAGCAAAAGTCTTCCCTTGTTCCACATTTTTAGTTAATTGGCTCAGCTCCTCCTTTCATTTCAGCAAGCTGTCCATTTAAAGTCTAATTTATCTGAAGGTCACATATACAGGTCTACCTCATTTAATTTTACTTCACTTTATTGAGGCTTAGCAAATACTGTGTTTTGTTTTACAAATTGAAGTTTTGTGGCAACCCTACCTTGAGAAATTCTATAGATACCATTTTTCCAACAGCATGTGCTCACAACATGTCTCTGTGTCATATTCTGGTAATTTTCACAATATTTCAAACTTTTTCATTATTATTGTATTGATCTGTGATCTTTGGGGCACCACAAGTCAGGCACATATAAGACAGCAAATTTAATCAATAAATGTTGTATGTGTTCTGCTGCTTCACAGACAAGCTTTCCCTGCCTCTCTCCCTCTCCTTGGACCACCCTATTTCCCAAGTACACAACAATATCGAAAATAGGCTAATTAATCACCCTACAGTAATCCTTAAGTGTTCAAGTGAAAGGAAAAAAAATCAATTCATGTGTCAACTTCATAGTTGCCCTATTTTAAGAAATTGTCAGTCATCCCATCCTTTAAGAACCATAGCCCTGAACAATCAGCAGCCATCAATTTTGAGGCAAGACCTTCCACTTTCAAAAAGATTACAGCTCTCTGAAAACTCAGGTGACAGCAAGCATTTTTTTAGCAACAAAGTATATTTTAATTAAGATATATACATTTTTAGATATGATACTATTGCACACTTAATAGGCTATAATATAAGGTAAATCTAAATTTTATATGGGCTGTGAGATAGTACAGTAGAAAGAGCATTAGGCTGGGAGTCAGTTAGACCTGAATTCAAATATAATCTCAAACACTTACATAGTTATGTGACCTGGGCAATCATTTAACTTGCTTGCCTCAGTTTCCTCATCTGGGGAAAGAATTGGCAAACCACTCCAGGATATTTGCCAGAAAAACCCCAAATGGGATGCAAAGAGTCAGACATGACTGAACAACAATAACAACTTTTATATATACTGGGAAACTAAATGTTTTTATGATATTTTTTGGGTGGTCTGGAACCAAATCTGTAATATCTTCAAGGTTTGCCTATATAATTGCTTCCCAGAATCTTAAACCAAGAATTCAGCTTCATATGTTTAACCTATTTATTTGCACATTTATTTACAAATTTACACAAATTTAACCTATTTATTACTATTGAGTAAAGCGGTGAGCTCAGGAGATGCTGACTCTAGCTGTGGTTGTAACCTTGATGGGAAAAGCCAGAGAGGCTCATAAATCCAAGAATTCAGAGTTGCACATCAACTCATGTCCTTGTATGCCCTTGCTGTGTAAAGAGCAAAGAGGCAGAAGGCTTGGGTCTGGAAAAAATGTAGACATGCTGTCCTCTTGTGGACACTGTAGAAATCTACATTATCGACGTCTAGAAAGCTCTTGCTAACACGGAACTGAAAGAAGGCATCTGCCAAATGGTTATTTATTTATTTATTTATTACAGTTTTACAATTTATAATTTTACAATTTAAATTACAACTTTTAAAATTCCCCATTCCCATTTTATCAAGTGAGAATTTGACGTACATACTAAAAATGAATGCAAAAGACTAGGTGTGAGAACATGACTTATACCATCAGTCTTGGCTGATGTGTCTTGATTAATTTTGCTGAAATGCCTTTTTCTCTCTTCTTCCTTTCGTTATCAAAGTGGGAAAGATGTTTGGAAATGAAGGTGATGACCTGTCAGATTGGCTAAAATGACAGGAAATGATAATGATAACTGTTGGAGGGGATGTGGGAAAACTGGGACACTGATACATTGTTGGTGGAACTGTGAATGGATCCAACCATTCTGGAGAGCAATTTGGAGCTATGCTCAAAAAGTTATCAAACAGTGCATACCCTTTGACCCAGCAGTGTTTCTACTGGGCCTATATCCCAAAGAGATTTTAAAGGAGGGAAAGGGCCCCACATGTGCAAAAATGTTTGTGGCAGCCCTTTTTGTAGTGGCAAGAAACTGGAAATTGAAAGGATGCCCATCAATTGGAGAATGGCTGAATAAATTATGGTATATGAATGTTATGGAATATTATTGTTCTATAAGAAATGACCAACAGGAGGATTTCAGAGAGGATTGGAGAGACTTGCATGAACTGATGCTGAGTGAAATCAGCAGAACCAGGAGAACATTATACACAGCAACAAGACTATACGATGATTAATTTTGATGGACATGGTTCTCTTCAACAATGATGTGATTCAAACCAGTTGTGCTGCGATGAAGATAGTCATATACATCCAGAGAGAGGCCTGTGGGAACTGAGAGTAAAACCACAACACAGCATTTTAACGCTTTCTGTGAATATTTCCATGCATTTTGTTTTCCTTCTTAGGTTGTTTTTTTCTTCTTCTCTTTCTAGATCTGATGTTTCTTGTGCAGTAAGATAACTGTATAGATATGTATACATGTATTGGATTTGTCATATAATTTATCCTATCTAGCATGTATTAGATTACCTGTCATCTAGGGGTGGGGGTGGGGGGAAGGAAAGGAAAAGCTTGGGAAAAAAAAGTTTTTTTGCAAAGGTCAATGTTGAAAGGTCACTCATATGTTTTGTAAATAAAAAGCTTTATAAAAAAAAGGAAATGAAGGTGATGAAAAATAAATATATTGGTAAAATTTTCATTTATGTCAATGCAAAAACACAAATCTCCTTCGTTGTTAATATATTCTAACCTATGTCCTATATGAAGCTTAGCTAATTTAATGCTTAAGAGGTAACTAAATACGGGCATAAAAGAGTCCTAAAAATAGTAAGATAGGCAGCTAAGTGAGGGAGAGGATAGAGAGCTGGGCCTGGAGTCAGGAAGATTCTTCACATTGAGCTTGAAACATTTATCAGGTATGAGACCTTGAGCAAGTCACTTGACCTCGTCTGCCTCAGTTTCCTTATTTGTAAACTGAACTGCCCAAGGAAATGGCAAAACAACTCCAGTATCTTTGCCAAGAAAACCCCAAATGGAGTCGGTGTCACCTAGCTGCCCCCATTGTTGGCAAATTCTAATTAATATGAAACTTTTCCTGAAATCGACTTCAATCTGCCTCTTTGCATCTTCTGGAATGAAAAAAAAGGTTTAATTTCTCTATTAAAGACAGTTATCATGATTTTTCCTAAGTATTCTCTTTTTTAATCTTTTTTTTTCCCTTTTGTTAGGCATTCAGTGTTAAGTGATTTACCTACAATCACATAGCTAGTCTTAAGTGTCTGAGGCTGAATTTGAACTAAGGTTCTCCTGACTCCAGGGCTGGTATCCACTGCATTACCCAGCTGCTCCAGTATTTTCTTTTTTTTAACCTAAAAATCTCCAGTTCCTTCACTGGGTAGAAAGTTGGACTAGAGCGATTCCAAAAAAGTGTGATTTTTTTTAAATTCAAGAATTCTAAAATTAAAATCAATATCACTTTATCTATAAGGCTTTTGGACAAAAATATCTTTTTAGACAAAAAATATCTTTGTGATATGAATAAATTCATGATGAGGCTAAATATACCATTTGCTTTAATGATGTATTTGTTTATGATTAATATTTAGCTTACTACCCCTAAAGAATTAATTTGGAAACAATAAAATACTTTTTAAAGAAAAACTTTTTAGATACTTTTTAAATTTTACAATATTTTTTTAAAATTTAAATTATTTAAAAGATATGTTGAATTAAAAAAATAGAAGGAAAATGGGAGTAATTTAAAGTAACAATTTGCATTATTTTGTTGTTCAGTTATTTTTCAGCTGTTCCCAACTCTTCATGAGACCATTTAGGGTTTTCTTGGCAAAAAATAGTAGAGTAGTTTGCCATTTCCTTCTCCAATTCATTTGACAAATGAAGAATCTAAGAACAGGATACTTGCCCAGCATCTCACAGCTAGTATGTATCTGAGCCAGATCTAAACTCAAAAAAAATGAGTCTTACTGACTCCAGGCCCAGTGCTCTATTGCACTTCCTAGATGCCTCCCATTTACATTTAGAGAGATTAAAAATAATATATCTTGAATATATATTTTCTCACCAAGATGAGCCATTTATTTCTCACTTATGACTTAGTATCTTCTTGTTTCTTCTCTATAGTTTCCATTGTATTGGTATAGTGTGCCCGCCATTATGAAGGGCTGGATAGACCGTGTGCTCTGCCAAGGGTTTGCCTTTGAACCACCAAAATACTTTGACAAAGGTTTGTTACAGGTAGGTGCTATGGAATTTATCATTTGTCGGAAGAACATTTAATATAGTCCAAGTTTCAATTTGAATTTGCAGGATTTGAGAGTCTGCAGTTGTTTTCATCATATTTGATTGGTTTTCTCATTTAGAGATGAGAAGTAGCTTTTTGCTTTTTCGTCATGATTTAAGATCCAGCCTGTACCAAGATAAACTACATATTTTAAGGTATTTCTTAAAGAGCAAGTATATTGACATGTTCAGATCAATTAATGACGCTACCTTTTTTCTTATCTCCCTAAAGTCATTAATAATAAAAATAATGTGATGATGATAATAATTTATATTCAGCATAGTATTTTAAGGTTTGCAAATGTTCCTTATATATGTTATCTCATTTGGTCATGAAAACACTTCTATGGAATACCATTATTATCTCTATTTTACTGATGAGCAAACTGGAGTTTAGAGAGAATAAATGATCCATTCAGAGGCAGATAATTTGTATGACTGAGGAAGGATTTAAATCCAGATGATCCATTCCTGACTCTACAATGTTTTAACCAATAAGGCACACTACCTCTTGGAGACATTCCTTTCTTCAGTGGCATCTTTGCCAGATTCATTGTCTTTCCTTCCCAACTTGTTTTGCTATGTTTTACTTTTATTTCTAACTCATGCATTTCCAATTCTTCCTTGATTCCAGCATCCTCCAACTCTACTCCTCTCCAGCTCTTCTCTACATCAGGGCAATAGTAACTTAGGACTTCCCACCCTAAGAAATGTTCAAGTCTAATATGTTGAATTATGTGATTTCTCTTTATGACCATAATCTTCTCCTTCAACTTCTCTCATTACTTTCTTTACTATTAAACTCGTTCATCATTATCATCATCATCTTGACCTCCAATCTTTAGACTTGACACTTCTCCTGGTCTATCATTCCACCTATTGTTTCCCAATACTGCCCTAACTAGTCTGGCTACATTATTGTTGTTGGGTCCTGTTCAACTCCTTGTAACCCTATTTGGGATTTTCTTGGCAAAGATATTGAAATGGTTCACCATTTCTGTCTCCAGTTCATTTTATAGATGAGAAAACTGAGGCAAACAGGGGTAAGTGACTTACCTAAGATCACACAGCTAGTAAATGACTGGAGTCAAATTTGAATGCAGAAAAATGAGTTTTCCTGACTTCAGGTCTGGTACTCTATCTCCTGTGCCACAGTTTAAAAACTGATTAATAGCTCTTAATGGAAGAGATACTTAGAACATTCTTGAAATTCAATTATCTATCCAGCATACACACACACTCACACACACACATATTATTTTGAATTAATTTATACATATAGTGGAAAGGAAAGATGTACCTTAAATACTTAGTAACACTATAATCAAATAAAACTATTTAAGTTAGATAAATTGAGTTTTATTTGAATTGTCTTTACAATTTCCATATATAAAGGAAAATAAATTGAGTACCCAATGTCAATTTTAATCAAACTATATTGTTCCCTATATTCAGAATTCCTGCTCAAAGCATGAGCACATGGAATATTTCTTTATATATCATCACTATTTGGTCTTGCTATGTTTGCTATTGTTTCTAACCAAAATATCTTTTTTAAAGATTATAAATTTTTATTTTCTTTAATTACAGAATAAATTAGTCATCCTTTCATTCACTACTGCTGGGACTGCTGAGATGCATTTTAAAAGGGAACTTGCCGGAGATATTAGATACATCTTATGGCCTCTACAGGTAAAACACAAATATTTGGTTAGTACCATATGTTCTCTTACCTCATTTCACCTGCTGCCATAGAAAATTCTGCAACCCAGTGATCAACAAGTGTTTGGTGAGAGCTCACCAAGCAGCCAGACCTGAAACTCCACACTGCCTACTGGCAGACCTAGAATTGGGCCTGGCACCTACTAAGTCACAGAATCACAGATTTCGAGAGTTGGAATGCCTTTAAAAGACTTTCTCTACAACATCACTGCCCAGCACAGTTCAGAGAAAAGAGCACAGGACCCGAGATGAGAGACCTGTCTTCAAATCCTGCCTCTGACACCTAAATAACCTCAAACAAGTCACTTGAACTCCTCAGGTCTCGGTTTCCTCATCTGTAAACTAAAGCAGTTGGACTCAAGCAGGTGGCTTCCAAGTCTATGATCCATGCCTATGGTACCATTGAATTTGAAAATCAAAGGTTTCAAATGAGAGAGAACAAGTAACCTTCTAAGGCAGCTCCATTCCACATTTGGATAGTTCTAATTATTCCAAAACCTAAATCTCCCTCTGTACAATTCACACCTCTTCCCCTGAATTGTGCTCTATGAAGCCAAGTGGCACAATTCTATTTATTCAATACTTCAAATACTGAAACACAGTTATCATGTTCTCCTAGCACCCCCGGGCTTCCTTTCTCCAGGTTAAGCATCCTCAGTTCCTTCATTTTCTCTAAACTGCTTCCTTTGAAGTTCCGCTGAATTGTCACTATTTTTATAAAACCTTCCCTGATCCCCCAAAACTCTAGGATTCTCTTCATCATCACCTTAGTTTGTATTTACTTCATCTGAGTATATGTTCTTTATGCCAGTAGAATATGAACTCCTTGAGGGCAGGGCTACCATTCCCTTAAACAAGCACACAAGACTCATCTTCCTAAGTTCAAATCTGGTCTCAGACTATTACTAGCTGTGGACAAGATGCTTCACTTTGCTTGCCTCAGTTTCCCCATTTGTAAAATGAGCTGGAGAAGCCAATGGCAATCTGCTCTAGTGTCTCTGTCAAGAAAACCCCAAATGCGGTCATGAAGAGTCTGACACGACTAAAAACAACTTAACAATAATTCTCCATTACCTTTGACTGACAAAAATTCAACAATCATATCTATCAACTCTTTGAGCTACCACATTGATATTCATAAATTATAGGTCTGAACAGGCTACCTCCCTGCTCAAAAAAATTTCACTAGTTCCCAATTTCCTATAGAATAAACCACAACCTTCACTGTTTTGCATTTAAAACCCTTCACAATCTATCTTTCCAGATTAATTTCACATTGTTCTGCCATATGCAAAATGCTAAGCAAATTGTCCTAACTTGCTGTTCCCTGTACCCAACTTTCCATCTTCTACTTCTGTGAATTCTCCATCCTTTTCCTTTCCCCCTTTGTCTCTTAGAATTCCTGGTTCCATTCAAACTCAACTCTTAGAACAAGCCTTTCCTGATCATTCCCTTGTTATTACTGTCATCATCATAGTTCATCATACAGTCATTTCAATCAAGTCCTCTCCTCAAAAACCTTTGGAAGTTCCCCATTGCCTCCAGAATAAAGTAGAACATCTTAGGCTAACATTTAAGGATCTCCATAATTTGGTTCCAATCAATCTTTCCAGTCTCATTTCACATTGCCCATCTTTATAAATCCTAAGTCCTTTTCAAAATGAATGACTAGTTTCCAGAATGTAGCCATTCACACAGGCTATCTTCTATACATGGGATAAGTTCCCTCTTCAGCTCTCCTTTCATGGTCCTTTTATTCCTTTAGCTTCTTGCTTAAGTGCCAGTCCTATTCTGTTGCCTTTCCTGATCTCCAAATGAAAATGCTCTTTATTTCTTCAGTTTTTCCCAGAACATTTTTGTCTGGATTTCCTTTTTTTTGCCAACATCATTCCCTTATATCATATTTTTGTTGTGTGAGGTGTATTTTACCCAATAAAATGTAAAATAAAATGTACATATTTAATCTATAGCAGATTACTTGGTATATTGAGAGGAGTGGAGCTAAAGGAGAGAGGGAGAAAAAAATGGAACACAAAGTTTTACAAAAATAAATGTTGAAAACTATTTTCATATGTATTTAGAAAAATAAAATACTATTTAAGAAACATAAATTCTTGAAAAGTAGGACTGTGGTTTAACAAATTTTTTTGGATGTTTAATGCCTAGCACAGAATCTCATGCAAAGATAATTGCATGATCCAATGCAATTAGTAAATGTTGGATTATATTTAATCTTTCAGTACCTCAGTACTTAAATTGGAACCTTAGTATTCTATCTTGGGACCCATTCCAGGGAGGTTCATTTATTCAAGCAATCAGTAAACCTCATAAGTAATACCAAAGCTTCTTAAACTGTGATCACAACCTCACATGGGGTAGCATGACTGCAGGTAGGGGTCATGAAATTTTCCTTGGGTGTATGATTTGGTTCACTAATGTACTATTTTTACATTTTGATAAAATTTCAAAACACTTTTATCCTAGAATGTCTCTATTTTTTCTTTTTAATTTGTTCAACAAAAGTTATTAAGTATCTTGAAAAGGGCTGAAATACTGAAAACTGAGGTGACAAAATTATCTCTATACATAAAGGGAGGCTATTTGGTGCAATAGAGAGACTGTTGGCTTTATAGAATAAAACAAACATCTATTATATACAACTTGTTATTCTTTTTAAATATATAATAAAATTATGACATAAATTTCTTTTTTCCATCAAACACAAATATATGTATACATACCTATGTAAAGTTATTCTATACATGCTTCTATTTATCAGTTTTTTCTCTGGATGAAGACAATGTCTTTCTTCACATGTCCTTTACAGTTAAAGGCATTTTAACTATAAGCATTATTTATTAGGCATTTATAATAATCAAAATGACTTATTCATTCAAAGTTGTTTTTAAAACAATATTACTGTTACTATATACAATATTCTCTGAGTTCTGCTCATTTTGCTCATCATTATTTCTTTTTAAAAAAAGAGGGAAAAAGGATAGAGCCTTAGGGGACACCCATACTTGGAGTATGATGGGAGCCAAATGGAGTTAATTAAGGAAAGCATAATGGAGGAGGGGAAGGAATAGACATGAATTGTTAGAAAGATCATATTTTCAACAAAGGCAAATGGTCAGTTCAAAACAGAAAGGAGATAAGGTCAGTTGTGCCTTTTCAGATAGAAGCTGCAAAATGAAGCTTTCTCTGAAAAATGGAGTGGAGTAGAATGTGTTTTCTCCTCAGTCTGTTAACTAACCTGCATAATTAAACAAATTTTAATTTCATAGGTTCATAGGATAGGTCTAGAGTTTAAAAGGATCTCAAAAGTCCATTCCTCTCATTTTGTAGATGGGGGAAAACTGAGGCCCAGGGAAATTAAGTAACTGACCCAAATTCATATAGTGTGAACTCATCAGAATTTATTCTAGTTCTCAACTCCAGAGCCAGTGACCTGATTTATGTACCACAATGATGGACTTAGATTCAGATCAATTTGGTTGGAAAGATTGTAGATACCTGAATGACAGGAATAGGATTTATAAGTTGTCTAAAGGACCTCCTCTGATTCACAGTATCCAGTATCCTTATTTTAGTGAAGTCTGTTTTCTGTGAATTGCTAGTTTTTAAGATTTTGGTTTTATTAATTATTTTCAGAGAGTGATGTTTCCCCTTTGTTACTTCCTTTTGGTTTTTTAGCTGGGTGTTAATACAACAGGTACCATTTCTCATTAGTTCCCTTCTCCCTTTCTGAACATAGCATGGTGTATTTCACTTCTGCGGTTTCAAAATCCTCACCCCACAAATCAACTTTGCTCCTGCTCATGTATCAGAAGACAAAAGAAAGGAGATGGTGACATCTTGGGCAAGGAGATTGGCAACCATTTGGGATGAGAAGCCAATACACTGCACTCCTTCCTGGTACTTTGAATAATAACATTTTGTATTGCATGCAAAGTTTCCTCTGATTTTTGAAAGCTAAAAGAAACTTCTTGGGGCACATGAACATTTGTATACTAGATTTAGTAACAAGAACTCAATAAACCTTATAACAAAATTAATCATATGCATGTAATCATTTATATAACGGGTTATTTAGTAATTGGACATAGAAGTAAAAAAATTGTTTTAGTTGATATTTTATACAGGCTGGCCAAGAATTTCTGGAATCATTTTTTTGCAGGAGAAGACATGGAAACTGAATCCATAAAGATTGGAAGGAAGGAGAGAGGAAAGGAGGGAAGGGAGAAAGGAAACAAGGAAAAGAAGAGAAGGAATGAGGAAAGGGAGAGAGGGAAGGAGGGAAGGAAGGAAAGCACAGAAAGGAAAGAAGGAAGAAAGGGAGAGAGGGAGAAAGGAAGGAAGGAAAGAAAGAGGTAAAGAAGAAGAAAAGGAGGAAGGGGGAATAGAGGGAGGAAAAGAAGGAGAAAAGACACACACACACACACACACACACACACAGACACAGAATGATTCTATGTTCTCAGAATGGACACTTCATACCTCATTCTTTATCAGTCATCTCCCTATCTCCAAAATGGTAAAGTAGACCTTATGACCTCCTGTTCAGATCAACTGCTTTTGTTTGAGATACTTCTGGTGCCCCTTTTTCTAGTTCACCTATCACAGATTGACTCCATCATTAAATGGTCAAAAACAGGATAATTTGTGGAAAATATACCAACTAAAATATCAATTATAACTGGAAACCAAAAAGAAGGTATGTACAGGGACACTCATAAACATCAACAGAACTATATAATCTGGGAGGGTCATAGGAATCTTATTCCCATCACCTGAGAGGAGAGTTACTGGACCTGGATTGTCTGGATCCAATCTCACTTAGACACTGGCAGAAATATATATTTTCTCAACTACATGGCAGCCATGGCCACAGAAAAAAGAACTAAACAATCAAATTGTGATCCTTGCTGAACCCCTACTTTTTAGGGGCATGTCAACAATTCCTGAACTCCAGGCTTCTTTTTAGAAAAAGAGATCTCTCCAGCATTGTGATCCCAGATTCTAGTTTTCTAACAAGAAAAGGGGGATTTCTTGAGTACTAATCTTGTGTTTGTCTTTTAGCAATAACAAGTTCAAAATTCTTTTTTGTATTTCATTCAAGATTTTCTCTGATTTTTGAAAGCTAAGAGAAACTTATTGGGGTACATGAGCATTTGTATACTAGATTTAGTGTCAAGAACTCAATAAATCTTAAAACAAAATTAATCATATGCATGTAGTCATTTATATAACAGGTTATTTAGTAATTGGACATAGAAGTAAAAAAGTTTCCAGGGAGTAGTATGTAATTTCTTGGAAAGAAGAGATTATGCATTTGGCTCCAGGAGCAGCAAGGGGCTAAAGCCACTCTATGGAGGAGGAAAATATCAATATTTTGCCTTTCATTAATACTATGAGTTATTCAGACAGTACAGGAAGAAGTTGCCTTTATAGCAATCACAAGCTCACTTTCTTTCTGGGGGACTTAATGTAGTGCCACATTGGCTAAACTCACCAGAATGTCATCCTCTGGAGCTGATTTATGAAGCTAATGGTCAGCATAATGACCTGTTTCTGAAAGAAATAGCAGCTTTCCCAGTAGTAGAGAAAAAGCCTGGCTCTGAAAGTCTGATTATGTTGATCCAAGAATTTGCTCTGTGATCCACAGATAGCAGGACCACTGGCCCTGAGCTTTCCAGTCATAGTCTCAAATTTATTTATTTATTTATTTATTTATTTATTTATTTATTTATTTATT
>JAJPUD010000570.1:184573-210951 GCA_023553655.1 Myrmecobius fasciatus | reverse complement strand
CACCCCCACCCCTAGATGACAGGTAATCTAATACATGCTAAATAGGATAAATTATATGACAAATCCAATACATGTATACATATCTATACAGTTATCTTACTGCACAAGAAACATCAGATCTAGAAACAGAAGAAGAAAAAAACAACCTAAGAAGGAAAACAAAATGCATGGAAATATTCGCAGAAAGCGTTAAAATGCTGTGTTGTGGTCCGTACTCAGTTCCCACAGGCCTCTCTCTGGATGTATATGACTATCTTCATTGCTGAACAATAGGAACTGGTTTGAGTCACGTCATTGTTGAAGAGAACCATGTCCATCAAAACTAATCATCGTATAGTCTTGTTGCTGTGTATAATGTTCTCCTGGTTCTGCTGATTTCACTCAGCATCATTTCATGCAAGTCTCTCAAATCCTCTCTGAAAACCTCCTGTTGATTGTTTCTTACAGAACAATAATATTTCATAACATTCATATACCATAATTTATTCAGCCATTCTCCAATTGATGGGCATCCTTTCAATTTCCAGTTTCTTGCCACTACAAAAAGGGCTGCCACAAACATTTTTGCACATGTGGGACCCTTTCCCTCCTTTAAAATCTCTTTGGGATATAGGCCCAGTAGAAACACTGCCGGGTCAAACGGTATGCACAGTTTGATAGATAACTTGTTGGGCATAGTTCCAAATTGCTCTCCAGAATGGTTGGATCCGTTCACAGTTCCACCAACAATGTATCAGTGTCCCAGTTTTCCCACATCCCCTCCAACAGTTATCATTATCATTTCCTGTCATTTTAGCCAATCTGACAGGTGTGTAGTGGTATCTCAGAGTTGTCTTAATTTGCATTTCTCTGATCAATAGTGACTTGGAGCACCTTTTCATGTGACCAGAAATAGTTTCAATTTCTTCGTCTGAAAATTGTCTGGTCATATCTTTTGACCATTTATCAATTGGAGAATGGCTTGAATTCTTATATATTTGAGTCAATTCTCTATATATTTTAGAAATGAGGCCTTTATCAGAACCTTTGGATGTAAAAATATTTTCCCAGTTTACTGCTACCCTTCTTATCTTGTCTGCATTCATTTTGTTTGTACAAAAACTTTTTAACTTGATATAGTCAAACTTATCTATTTTGTGATTAATGATGACCTCTAGTTCTTCTTTGGTCACAAATTCCTTCCCCCTCCACAGGTCTGAGAGGCAAACCATCCTACATTGTTCTAATTTGTTTATAATATCATTCTTTATGCCTAGATCATGAATCCATTTTGACCTTATCTTGGTATATGGTGTTAGGTGTGGGTCAATGCCTAATTTCTTCCATACTAGTTTCCAATTATCCCAGCAGTTTTTGTCAAATAGTGAGTTTTTATCCCAAAAACTGAGGTCTTTGGGTTTATCAAACACTAGATTACTATTGTCATTGAGTATTTTGTCCTGTGAACCTAACCTATTCCATTGATCCACTACTCTATTTCTTATCCAGTACCAAATGGTTTTGGTGACCACTGCTTTATAATATAGTTTTGGATCTGGTACAGCTAGGCCACCCTCATTTGCATTTTTTTTCATTAATTCCCTTGAAATTCTTGACCTTTTGTTTTTCCAGATGAATTTTGTTGTTATTTTTTCTAGGTCAGTTAAATAATTTCTTGGGAGTTTGATTGGTATAGCACTAAATAAATAGATTAGTTTAGGTAGTATTGCCACCTTTATTATATTCGCTCGACCTATCCAAGAGCACTTGATGTTTTTCCAATTGTTTAGATCTGCATAGTCTCAGATTTAAAGAAAAATATGAGTGTATGTATATTTTTATGATTTTTTTCCAATCTCCCTTTTCATCAAAGATACCAAGATCATCTACTGCATCATGGTTGTCTTGCCACTGGAAGAAAAAGGAAGATTGACCACTTGATGTGACTCTGCCTCATTTAAATCCAATTCATTTGAACTCACCCAGTTGATACTGTTATTGTTATTTTTGTTGATCTTGTTGTTGATATTGTTATAGCTTAGTCTTAACAGCAACAGAAACAACAATTTTTCATGAAGCGGCAGCAGAGATCTATAATAGATAAATTTTAATTTGAAGTATGTGCAAAAATAAGGTAACCTTTATATATAGTGTGTACAGCATTTTGAAACAAAGCTCCTTTTTGTAGTAGCAAGGAACTGGAAACTGAGTGGATTGGGGAATGACTGAATAAATTATGGCATATGAATGTAATGGAATATTATTGTTTTATAAGAAACGATCAGCAGGATGATTTTAGAGAGGTCTGGAGAGACTTACATGGAACCAGGAGATCATTGTACACAGCAACAGCAACATTATGTGATGAATAATTATGATGGACGTGGTTCTTTTCAACAGCAAAGTGCTTCAGGCCAATTACAATAGACTTGTGATGGAAAGAGTCTTCTGCATTCAGAAAGAGGATTATGGGGATTGAATATGGATCACAATACAATATTTTCATCTTTTTATTGTTGTTAATGTTTGCTTGCTTGTTTTTCTCTCTCATTTTTTCTTCCTTTTGATCTGATTTTTCTTCTGCAGCATAATAACTGTGGTAATATGTTTAGAAGAATTATACATGTTTAACCTATATTGGATTACTTACTGTCTAAGGGAGGGGGGAGAGGGAAGGGAAAGAGAAAAATTTGGAACACAAGGTTTTGCAAGGATGAATGTTGAAAATTATCTGTGCATATATTTTGAAAATAAAAAGCTATTTTTTTAAATAATTAAAGCTTTTTATTTGTATAACATATGTATGGGTAGTTCCCCAGCATTGATCTTTACAAAGCTTTCCATTACAAATTTTACCCCCAGTCCTCCCCTCCCCTAAATGGCAGGAAGTCCATGACATGTTAATAATGTTGAATTACTTGACAAGTTATGCAAGAAAAATCCTATCTACAAGAAAAAAAAATCAGAGAAAGGCAACACCATGCAAGCAAATATCAATAGAGATCATGAATATGTTATGTTGTGGTCAATATTTCATATCCCTCTCTCTGGGTGTATATGGTTTTCTTCAGTGAACAATTGGAACTTGTTTGAGACAATTCTTTGTTGCAGAGAGCCATGTCCATCAGAATTGATCATCATGTAATAGTGTTGTTGCTGTGTATGATGATCTCCTGCTTCTGCTCGTTTCACTCAGCATCAGTTCATGCAAGTCCCTCCAGGCCTCTCTGAAATCGTCCTGCTGGTCGTTTCTTACAGAGTAATAATATTCCATAATATTCATATACCATAATTTATTCAACCACTCTCCAATTGATGGGCATCCCTTCAGTTTCCAGTTTCTAGCCACTACAAAAAGGGCTGCCACAAACATTCTTGCACATGTGGGTCCCTTTCCCTCCTCTAAGATCTCTTTGGGATATAGGCCCAGTAGCAACACTGCTGGGTCAAAGGGTATGCACAGTTTGATAACTTTTTGAGCATAGCTCCAAATTGCTCTCCAGAATGTTTGGATCCGTTCACAGTTCCACCAACAATGTATTAGTGTCCCAGTTTTCCCATATCCCCTCCAACATTCATCGTTATCTTTTTCTGTCATTTTAGCCAAACTGACAGGTGTGTAGTGGTACCTCAGGGTTGTCTTAATTTGCATTTCTCTGATCAATAGTGATTTGGAGCAACTTTTCATATGACTAGAGAGGGTTTTAATTTCATCATCTGAAAATTGTCTGTTCATATCCCTTGACCACTTATCTATTGAAGAGTGGCTTGAATTCTTATATATATGAGACAATTCTCTATATATTTTAGAAATGAGGTCCTTATCAGAACCATTAAATGTAAAGATGATTTCCCAATTTGATGCTTCCCTCCTAATCTTGTCTGCATTAGTTTTATTTGTACAGAAACTTTTTAACTTAATATAATCAAAATTATCCACCTGGTGTTCAATTAGGAGTTCCAGATCTTCTTTGGACATAAATTTATTCCTTCTCCACAGGTCTGAGAGGTAAACTATATTACGTTCCTCTAACTTGTTTACAAAATCACTCTTTATATCCAGATCATGAATCCATTTAGATCTTATTTTGGTATGTGGGGTTAGGTATGGGTCAAGCCCTAATTTCTTCCACACTAGTTTCCAATTTTCCCAGCATTTTTTGCCGAATAGTGAGTACTGATCCCAAAAGCTGGGGTCTTTGGGTTTATCAAACACTAAATTGTTAAGGTTATTGCCTGGATTGTCCTGATAACTTATCCTGTACCACTGATTGACTGCTCTATTCCTTAGCCAGTACCAAACGGTTTTGATGACCGCTGCTTTATAATATAGTTTTAGATCTGGTACAGCAAGGCCACCTTCATCTGCCTTTTTTTTCATTAATCCCCTTGAAATCCTTGACCTTTTGTTCTTCCAAATGAACTTTGCTACTATTTTTTCTAGATCTGTAAAATAATTTCTTGGGAGTTTGATTGGTATGGCACTAAATAAGTAGATTAGTTTGGGTAGTATTGTCATTTTTATTATGTTTGCTCTGCCTGCACTTAATGTTTTTCCAATTGATTAGGTCTGATTTTATTTGTGTGGAAAGTATTTTGTAGTTTAGTTCATATAGTTTCTGACTTTTCCTTGGCAGATAGATTCCCAAATATTTTATCCTATCATCTGTTATTTGAAATGGAATTTCTTTTTGTATCTCTTGCTGCCGAACTTTGTTGGTAATATATAAAAATGCTGATGATTTATGTGGATTAATTTTGAATCCTGCCACTTTGCTAAAGTTGTGAATTGTTTCTAGTAGTTTTTTAGTTGAGTCTCTAGGGTTCTCTAAGTATACCATCATGTCATCTGCAAAGAGTGATAATTTGGTTTCTTCATTACCTGCTCTGATTCCTTTTATCTCTTTTTCTTCTCTTATTGCCAAAGATAACATTTCTTTTTTTTTGTTTCATGAGTAATTTTTCTTTTTTTTTTATTAAAGCTTTTTATTTGTATAACATATATATGGGTAGTTCCCCAACATTGATCTTTACAAAGCTTTCCATTACAAATTTTACCCCCAGTCCTCTCCCCTCCCCTAGATGGCAGGAAGTCCACTACATGTTAATAATGTTGAAATAAAGCTAACATTTCTAATACAATATTAAATAGTAATGGTGACAGTGGGCAGCCTTGTTTCACTCCTGATCTTATTGGGAATGGTTTTAGTTTGTCTCCATTACATAGGATGCTTGCTGATGGTTTTAAATAGATGCTACTGATGATTTTAAGGAAAAGCCCATTTATTCCTATACTCTCTAGTGTTTTTAATAGGAAAGGGTGTTGGATTTTATCAAATGCTTTTTCTGCATCTATTGAGATAATCATATGGTTTTTGTTAGTTTGGTTATTAATATAATTAATTATGCTGATAGTTTTCCTAATATTGAACCAGCCCTGCATCCCTGGTATAAATCCTACTTGGTCATAATGTACTATCCTGGGGATGACTTTCTGTAATCTCATTGCTAATATCTTATTTAAAATTTTTGCATCAATATTCATTAGGGAAATTGGTCTATAGTTTTCTTTCTCTGTTTTCACCCTACCTGGTTTAGCTATCAGCACCATATCAGTCTCATAGAAGGAATTTGGCAGTATACCTTCTGTCCCTATTTTCTCAAATAGTTTGTATAGTATTGGAATTAATTGTTCTTTGAATGTTTGGTAGAATTCACATGTAAATCCATCTGGCCCTGGAGATTTTTTCTTAGGGAGTTGGTTAATAGCTTGTTCTATTTCTTAAAAAGCTATTTTTATAAAAAGAAAGAAACAAAGCTGCTAAACTATATCACCCTGTCTTAGACCAAAGCTTCTTAAACTGTGGGTTGTAACCTTATATGAAATTGTATAACTGAATATGGGGGTCACAAAATTATGACTGGTTAGCAGTAAATATTTGATTTGTATTCCTATTTTATATGTCTATATACTTGGGGTCATAAAAAATTTCTCTGGCAAAAATGGACAGTGAGTGGAAAAAATTCAAGAAGTCCTGCCTTATACTATGCTATGTTCTTACTCTTTGCTCTCATTTGTTCTTTTCCCTCTAGCTTGTTAACTCCATATCTAGATAAATATACAGATGAGATAAAATACCATACTTCTTGATCTTTATGTAATATGCCACTCCCTGGAGAAACAATAATTCTATATTATATGATATTGAATTTCCCAATAAGTGTACAGGTAATGGAATATAGGATAGCTAATTAAACCCAAGCTATCAATGAGTATCTTTAAGAATTTTTTAAGTGATCTTGAAGCATACTGTGCTTTTGTTTGTTTGGTTTTGGTTTTTTTCTTTTTTTGTTTTTTGTTCTTTTTGCAATTGGGATTAAGCAACTTGCCCTGATCACACAGCTAGTATGTGCAAAGTATCTGAAACTGGATTTGAATTTAGGTTCTCCTGATTTCAGGGCTGGTGCTCTACCAACTGCACCACCCAGCTGCCCCATGTTATGCTTCTGGAGGCCACTCAAACTGGCAACCTAAACCAGCAATCTTCATTTTTCTCCCCTTCTCTTACCTTCTTTCTCTCTTTTCTAAGAGGGCAAATACCCACTTTGGAACTTGGGGTTTCCCTGGGGTGTTGAGAGACATTATTCTTTTTTCTTAAATGTTTTTATGCTTAAAATTTTACTTGGCTTTCTTAAGCAAATAAACATGATAAAACTGTGAATCAACAAATTACAAAACAGTGCTATTTGTTTGAATGTATCATTGAGACAGGACAATTTGAGAACAGCAGGAAGAGTTTAAAATTTCCATTTTCTAGAATGAGATTTCTGGCTGAGAGCTCACAATTAATGGAAAGAGTTCTTGATTCATCTCCTTATTTCATTATCTTCCCAGAGCAGGGAGAACACATGACCTTTCTGTGGAAATGAGTCAGCAACAGTGGCTGGACATAAAGAAGCTGGAAAATCACTCCCCAGTAGAATAAAGTCCATGGAGGTAAATGAAAAGAAAATTATATCCTCTGGAGAGGGCAGCATATAGAGTGGATTTCCTGAGTTCAAATCTAGCCTCAGATATTTACTAGTTCTGTGACCATGCACAAGTCATTTAACCCTGCTTGCCTCAGTTTCCTCATCTGTAAAATGGTCTGGAGAAGAAAATGGCAAAACACTCAAGAATCTTTGCCAAGAAAACCTCAAATGGAGTCATAAAGTTGGACATGATTGAAATGACTGAACAACAACAAAATCCTATATGGAGGAGTAAACTGTCCCATAAAAGGGACTACTAGTTCAAGCAAAAAGAAAAATAACTGATCAGGCAGCCAGCTCACCAACGCGCAGCAAGGGACCACTATTACACACACACACACACACACACATTTTCCACTACCCAGAGGATGAGACAAGTTTAGGTAGTAGAAAGAACAATGCATTTGGATCTCAATTCAACTGACTACCACCTTATGTTGAGTCAATCACTTAATTTTTTTGGTCTCAGTTTCCTCATATGTAAAATGAGAGGGTTGGTTGGATAGTCTCTGAGTTCTCTTCCAGGTTCTAGTTTTGTGATTCTAAGAGGAGCAAAAGAAAACCAACACAGCTATAATGATTGAACAGAAATAGAAGAAAGAAAGACAGAAATAAAGACAGAAAGAAAGAAAAAGAAAGAAAGAAAGAAAGAAAGAAAGAAAGAAAGAAAGAAAGAAAGAAAGAAAGAAAGAAAGAAAGAAAGAAAGAAAGAAAGAAAGAAAGAAAGAAAGAAAAAGAAAGAAAGGAAGGAAGGAAGGAAGAAAGAAAGAAAGAAAGAAAGAAAGAAAGAAAGAAAGAAAGAAAGAAAGAAAGAAAGAAAGGAAGGAAGGAAGGAAGGAAGGAAGGAAGGAAGGAAGGAAGGAAGGAAGGAAGGAAAGAAAGGAAGGAAGGAAGGAAGAAAGGAAGAAAGAAAGGAAGGAAGGAAGGAAGGAAGGAAGGAAGGAAGGAAGGAAGGAAGGAAGAAAGGAAGGAAGGAAGGAAGAAGAGAAAGAATGTCAACAAATACGGAAGAATGGAAAAGCTGGATTAGAGGAAGTACTTTCTAGATGTCCTATGAAGAGGAGAGTGAATAATAAAAAAGATTCACTCAAATAAATACACTGGGTTTTAAAAAGATAATTAGAGAACGTTTAAACTTGGGAGTAGGTGGTGGAAAGACAGGTGGGAAACTCAGTGGTACTTTCCCTAATTCACCTTTTTTTAGTAACTTATAATAACTTCAAAAGCCTCTGCCTCTGGAGACCCACCTGGGTGGAAGAAACTAGTAGACTGCATTTAAATTAGCTTAGTTAAATTATTTTTTCCAGGCGGCTTTTACTGGTTCCTCTTAGTACTTAGCTCCTGGAACAATTTTTCTCCCATTGCATTGCAGCTGTCAATGAGGCTGGTCTGAGACTAAACAGATGTTACCCAGTACATGTAAAGCATAAGAAGAGGAACAAGTATAAAAGACAAACAAACAAAAACAAAACAAAACAAAACAAACAAACAAAAAAACAAAAAAAACACCACCCAGCTCTGAGTTTAGATTCTGCAATGTCATACTTTCAAATATCCTTTGTTTTTTCTCTTTACAACATTTTTATAAGAACAGATCTCACAGGTACTATTTCTTTCAACTCGTAATCTAGTTCTTGGATTTCAATCAACAAGCATTTGTTAAGAAAATACTTTCCACCAGGCACTGCGCTAAACCCTAGAGATACAAAACAGAAGCAAAAAGAAAAGCATGTAGAAATACAAGAATGGAAGATGGTTAACCTGGGACCTTTCTTCAAAACCGATGTTCTGGAAGGAATTCACCAATGAGAAAAAAAATCACAGGGGCAGAGGGATGTTCCATGGAAAGGAGAAAGCTGCAACAAGATGGGGAAGTCAGGAGAACCAGAAGCAGAACCAGGGAAGAAGAAAAGGATGGCTGATGGGGTGGGTGAGGGAGGGGGGTTGGATTTTAGAGCAAACTGTGTCAGATGGGTGAAAGAATACATTCTCTCATACACACAACTTCTGATGATGCAAGTGTTGGATGTTCATTAGTCATACTAACATGGGAAAGTAAGGAAATAAAATGAATATTGAAACTTTAAGCTCCCTAAATGAGGCAACATTTCCAATTATGCTTTAAAAATACAGGCTTCTATGAATGGAGTCACAAATGTCTCTCAATGACTAAATTTAACAAATATTCAACTTTAAGTAGAATGAAATAAATGAAAAGTGAGTGGAGAGAAGACACATAATTTAAATCAGGGGTCATAGTCCATTTTACATTATCCTATTCCAGAGTAAATTCTCCAGTCCAAGAAAGAGTATTGTAAAATGCTAGGACAGACCCTTTAAAGAAAAAGACCTTCTAGCCAAAGGGGAAATGTATGTCAGCACTTCTCTGCTTCTTGGCTTCTGGTTGTTGCTCAGAACAAACTAAGAAAAGTCTGTAGGCAGTTTGTCTACCACTAAACATGGACTATTATTGTTGAATTGTTTTTCAGTTATGTCCGACTGTTCATGATACCATTTGGGATTTTCTTGGCAAAGATACTGAAGTGCTTGCCATTTCCTTCTCCAGATCATCTTACAAACGAGGAAACTGAGGCAAATAGGATTAAGTGGCTTGCCCAGGGTCACACAGCTAATAAGTGTCTGAGGCCAGACTTGAACTTCTGAAGATGAATGTCCTGAGTCCAAGCCCAGAGGTTTACTCCTGACTCTACCTAGCTGCGAAACATCAGATGATTAATGAACTCCAGTTTTAAACTTGGGTCTGTCACTATCTGGGTGACTTTAAAGAAATGATTTAATGTTTCTGGCCTCAGTTTCCTTATCTGTAAGATAAGCTTTTTAACAAGACCACAAATTTATGTAAGATCTGGAAGAAGCTAAGAGAAAGAAGAAAATCTTTTGTAGAAGTAAATGAAGATTGATTAGTATTTATTTGTGGAGTATGTAGGAATGACTTCCTTTCAGTAATTTGTTCCAAAGGATCTAAGTAATAGGGGCCAGCCCCAGACTAAGAACTGAAATTGCTTTAACTCCAAAAGCCAATTCCTTGTCTCTATTCCTGGAGGACTTTGATCTTTCTCATCAGGTCACCTATGGAAAATAAATTCCCTATGAGCATTGTTTCTGCTACAATATTATTTTATAAATCTGCTAGAGTTTTTCTTCCAAAAAAAACCTTGCTTCTTTTTTAAATTTCTTATTCATCTTAAACTAAAATACAAAATGCAAAAAGAAAAAAAAAGAATATTTCCATCTACACAGCAGAACACAAAAGATTCAGTATAAAACAGTCTATTTCCATTTCTGATTGTTTTTTTTAAACCTACGTAATAAATACTATACATTGTTTTCAAAGCTACCCAGCTTTTCTGTGCTTCCAAGTTTTGTTGTCTGCCTTATGGGTGCTCTCAACTTTAATAAGTGACAACAATTCTTCCTCTTCCTCTGTCTTTCCTTTTGTTCTTCCACCTCCCAGATCTTACTCTTCAGCTCTAGGGCCCTGCCAGGCCCTGAGCCTATTTAATCTGCTGAAGGCAGTGTTAACTCTTTGCTCAATAGAATTAAAAAAATGTTTTAATGGAATTTGCATAAGGGTTTAGGCTGCATTTCTCTAATTATAAGAGGAAGAGGACTTTAGTTGAGAATTGGCCTAAAGTCAGGAAAATCAGGGTTGGAATCTTGCCTCTGACACATACTGGCTGTGTCTGCAATTAACATTTATTAAGTCCATACCACACACCAAGCACCCTGTGAGGCAGTGGAACACAAAGAAAAGCAAAAGACTTTTTTTTTTGGGGGGGGAGTTGAGACAATTGGGGTTAAGTGACTTGCCTAGGGTCACACAACTAGAATGAATTAAATGTCTGAGGCTAGATTTGAACTCAGGTCCTCCTGGCTTCAGAGCCAATGCCCTTAAAAGACAATTTTTGTCCTTGAGGAGAACATTCCAGGTAAAGGATAGAATCAGTGAAAATGCCTAGAGTTGGAAAATGGAAATGGAGTGTCTTATCTAATGAGAAAGCCAGTGTCACTGGATCTCAGAGTACCTATGAGAGAGGGGAAAGGGTCTAAGAAATTGGAAGAGGGGTAGGGAAGAGGAGAAGAAGTTTGTGAAGGGTTCTGACAGTCAAACACAATTATATATGTGATCTTCTAGGTGATGGGGTGGTAGTGAAATGATCAGACCTAAATTTTAGGGCATCTAGGTTGCACCAATGGGTAGAACCCTAAGCCTGGAGTCAGGAGGACTTTTGTTCAAATATGACCATAAATATTTATTAGATGTATGATCCTGAGTCACTTAACTCAATTTCCTCATCTGTAAAATGAGATAGAGAATGAATTGTCGAACCATTCCCACCTTTTTGCCAAGAAAATCCCAAATGGGGTCACAAAGTCTGACACAACTCAACGGCCATCACCATCATTTTAGAGAGATTCTTTTGGCAGCTGAGTGGAGGCAGTGTGGAGAGACTTTGGGCAATAATCAGCTGTGAATAACCAGCTGTGAAAATCTCTTGCTGAAATTCAAATCTTACTATTACAATGATCCAGGTAGGAGGCAGTGAGGGCTTATACTAAACTGCTGACAGTGTCAAAGGAAAGAAGGAGACCTATGAAAGAATCTTTCCTTTAGGATTTTTACTTTAGGAAAGTAAAATCAATAGACATCGGTTGGAAATAAATTGATTATGTACGATACTGCACAAGTTATTTAAGCTCTTAGGATTCTAGCTAACTCTCTAAGCCTAGATAATGTGATAAGCAGTGGTAAAAGGATTTTCCTGTCCAGATCCAGAGCCCTAAACTCTATACAAAAGACTTAATTTTCATTTTAAAATGCTGTATTTGCTAGACTATAGGGTATACAGACTCTGCCATCTAGTGGTAGAGATGGGTGTGGCCTCAAAAATGGAATTGGAAATGTGCATTATGACACCATAAAATGAGCAACCCCCAAGAAATTCTGCCTCTGGAGACACAGTAGAAAAGAACCGTCTCTCCTGAATCAGAAATGATTCATGTTTAATGACAACCAAAAGGGAAGTTCTAGCCACCAAACACAATTGGAGACCATCAAGAGCCATCTTACAATGTATAAGGAAAAAATATCCATCAAGGCCTTGAACTTCACATGCAAGCGCTAGATAGGTAAGGCTGGGACAGCACGAGATCACCTTCGGGTGTGATCTGCAAAGCTGGAGCTCATTTCAGCTGGAAAGCTCCAGTTTTCTCTCAATGTCACTTTACACATCTCTTCTCAGGAAGATTTGCATTTCAGTAAGAGATTTTCACAGCTGGTAAAGCTGAAGACCCAAAGAAATTAATCTCTACTTGTAGAGTTAAAGTTCTGTGGTCAGGCACATTTTTCATATTTTTATTTACATAAGAGTTGATTCTTTTTTCTCTCTTATTCCCCAGCCCAGCCTTTCTTTGTACTAGATTAGAAACTCCTTTAAGAACACGATCAAAAAATGTTTCTTATGCCCTGAGTAACGGCTTATACATAGTGGATAGCCAATAAATACTTGTCAAATTGATGCAAATGAATTGTCAGGGGAAAGGCAGAAATTTCCTAGTAGAAACTATGAGAGAGTACATACAGGAACAGCCCTCAAGAAAATTTCAAAGTAAATAGATTTTGCCTTGGGGATCTTCCCATTTCCCTTTCTGGACCCATTTTCCCCAAAGGGACAAAATCCATGGCTGCCTTCTGATTGCCAAAACCTCTCTGGCCCCCACCCAGCAGAGCCCACCAAAGTTTGCCACATTCTACCCCCTGTGCCCCAAGAACCAAGAGCATGCATTCTTCCTTCTCCAGCAGAGGATGAGTGAGACAAAATTAGAGAGCACATATACCCTTTCACTCCCAGAAGATCCCTTAAGGGCCTTTCACAGCAAAGAGCTCATCCACATACGGGCTTTTTCTCCCATTCTCTTGGCTAGATTAAGAAGCCATCCCCAACAGTATATTGAGCATCATGTAGATGCAATATAGACATGGAGCCACAAGGGGGCAACAATACCTCTTAGTTAATACTCTAAATTTTCTTTTGGGTGTGTGTGAATTTAATCATTAATAATCACATTTTAATATACAGAAAAAGGCTTAATAAAAAACTGTGAACTTCTGTTATATGCAGTTTGCTGTGGTGTGGTATATGTGTGTGTGTGTGTGGAGACTAAACCTGTGATTTCATTAGTATGAAGAAATCCTGAGAAACTCCCTCTACCAATTAGATTGGCTCCTTATCTGCAACTTAAAGTCTTGGAGAGTATCCTGAGAGGCTAAGTGATTTAGCCAGAGTCACACATACTGATTTGTATGTGCAAAACTGTTTGAAAAACAAAACATTTAACAGAAAACCAGAAAACAGCAGTGTTCATGAGTAGTCAAATTGAAAATATATTAGAGACATCTATACTTATACTCACACACATATAATACATAACTATACCATATGTAGAATACTTATGTAATATTTTCTAGATAATTTAATATGGTAATGTGAAATTAATTTAAGTTTATTATTATAATAAATATTTTAAAACATCTACAAAAATATTAATTATAATTCAATAGGTTAAGTATAAAACTGCCCCATTTATGTCACTTGTACTTTTTTTTGCTCTCTTCTGTTCATTTTTTTAAAAATATGTTTAATTAAAGATCTTGGGGAGGAAGGTGAAAACATATCTATCATTACCTACTAACTTTGCATCCCTATCCCCATCTTCCCAAGTTAAAGCATTCCCTTATAGCAAATATATGTGTAAGTGTAGCTATCTATTTATATACATCTATGTATAGATAGATAGATAGATAGATAGGTAGGTATATGTCCCTGGGCAAATCAATATATCTATTTATACACATGTATGTATGTGCATATATCCATGGGTGAATAACTTTACATATATACACCTATATGTATATGCTTACATATAATACACATATATAATATAATATTATATATATTACATAGTACTTTGGGGCAGCTAGGTGGCACAGTGGATGGAACACCAATCCTGAAGACAAGAGGACCTGAGTTCAAATATGACCTCAGATACTTAACACTTTTTAGCTGAGTGACCCTGGGCAAGTCACTTAACCCTAATTGCCTCAGCAAAATATATATATATATATACATATGCATATGTATATATCATAATATATAATATGTTTAAATATATAAAATATAATATGTACATATAATACAGAGTTCAAACCTGGTAGTTTTCACCATCACTGATAATGAGAAGAGATCACTATAGAAATCTGTTGTATTTCATATCTTTCTTTCCCATTTCATCAATAAATCTTTCTGTATGCCTGTTTTCCTGCAGCCCTTCCAACAATCATCAGGTTTTTTTTTGTCATGTAGCATTTGCTAATGTTATTTGTATGAGGCAGAATATCAGTTGTTTCAATGTGCATTACTCAGTTCATTAGTTATTTGGAACTTTTAAAATATTGTTGACAACTTTTATTTTTTTCTTTGAGAAATACATGTCTACATCTTTGATTATTTATCTTTAAGGGACTGACTTGTTCTTACTTATCTGATTTAGTTCCTTATATATCCTGAATATCAGATCTATATCAGAAAATCTTGCTGTAAAAATTTTTCCCAGTTAACGGTTCTTTTTTCTGATTTTAAATGTCTTGATTTTATATATGCAAAAATGTTTTAATTCTTTGTCATCAAAATTATCTATTTTTTTTGCCGATCATATTCAGAGAAAGAACTGTGAACCCTAAATATGGATTGAAGCATAGTATTTTCACCTTTTTTATTTGTATTTTTTCTTGTGATTTTTTCCCCCTTTTGGTCTGACAACATGACAAATATGGTCATTTTTTAAAATAGTTAATGTTTAACCTATATCAGATTGCTTGCTGTCTTGGAGAAGTGAGAGGTTAGGGAAGGAGAGAAGATTTTAGAACCCAAAATCTTACAAAAATGAATTTTGAAGACTATTTTTACATGTAGTTGGAAAAATAAAATACTATTGAAAAAATTATCCATTTTTTCTTCTGTGATACCCTCTATTCTTTGTTTCATTCTGAATGCTTACTGTTTTTACAATTGTGAAAAAGTATTTCCTTCCTTGTCCCTCTAATATGTTTATAATATGACCTCAGTATCAAAAATCTGTTTCCATTTGTACCTTATCTTTAGGTATAGTATGAGATGTTAGTCTAAACCCAATTTCTGCCAGACTTCTTTCTAGTTTTCCCAGCAGTTGAATTGTGTCCTTACCCCAGCAGTCAAGGTCTGCATGTTTACAGAATATTACGATACTATATTCATTTTCTTCTATATGTTGGGTACCTAATCTGTTTGACTGATCAACCTTTCTACTGCAGGGCATATATGTGATGCCCAGTTATGTGTCTCCACATAGATTTAGCTAGATAGTATGAATAGATACCTTTAAAATCTCCTCTGACCAAGGGGGACTTTGATCCTTGCCATGAGGGAAACAGGAGATTGAGGACACAAAATTGACCACTTTGCTCTCCTCAGAGAAAAGAAATACTGGGCCAGGATTATATCTAGCTTGACCCCCAAAAATATCTTTAATCTAGGAAAATAATTTTAATGTTCAAGCTAAACTTTTTTGTTTGTTTGTTTTTTTATTATTAAAACTTTTTATTTGCAAAACATATGTATGGGTATTTCTTCTACATTAACCCTTACAAAGCTTTCTGTTACAAATTTTTCCTCCTAGTCCCCACCTCTCTCCCAGATGGCAGGAAATCTACTACATGTTAAATATATTAAAATACTTGACAAATCAAATATATGTATACATGTTTCCACACTTATCATTTTTGTGCAAGAAAAATTGTATCTACAAGAAAAAAAATCAAAGAAAGGAAACACAATGCAAGCAAACATCAATCGAGAACATGAAAATGTTATGTTGTGGTCCACATTTCATATCCCTCTCTCTGGGTATATAAGGCTTTCTTCACTGAATAACTGGAACTGGTTTGAGACATTACTTTGTTGCAGAGAGCCATGTCCATCAGAATGGATCATCATGTAATATTGTTGTTGCTGTGTATAATGATCTCCTGGTTCTGCTCAATTCACTCAGCATCAGTTCATGCAAGTCTCTCCAGGCCTCTCTGAAATCGTCCTGCTGGTCGTTTCTCACAGAACAATAATATTCCATAACATTCATATACCATAATGTATTCAGCCACTCTCCAATTGATGGGCATCCATTCAGTTTCCAGTTTCTTGCCACTACAAAAAGGGCTGCCACAAACATTCTTGCACATGTGGGTCCCTTTCCCTCCTTTAAGATCTCTTTGGGATATAGGCCCAGTAGCAACACTGCTGGGTCAAAGGGTATGCACAGTTTGACAACTTTTTGAGCATAGCTCCAAATTGCTCTCCAGAATGGTTGGATCCATTCACAATTCCACCAACAATGTATCAGTGTCCCAGTTTTCCCACATCCCCTCCAACACTCATCATTATCATTTCCTGTCATTTTAGCCAATCTGACAGGTGTGTAGTGGTATCTCAGAGTTGTCTTAATTTGCATTTCTCTGATCAATAGTGATTTGGAACACCTTTTCATATGACTAGAAATGGTTTTAATTTCATCATCTGAAAATTGTTCATATCCTTTGACTATTTATCGATTGGAGAGTGGCTTGAATTCTTATAAATATGAGATAATTCTCTATATATTTTAGAAATGAGGCCTTTATCAGAACCCTTAAATGTAAAGATGATTTCCCAATTTATTGCTTCCCTCCTAATCTTGAGTGCATTAGTTTTGTTTGTACAAAAACTTTTTAACTTAATATAATCAAAATTATCCACCTGGTGTTCAGTTAGGAGTTCCAGTTCTTCTTTGGACATAAATTTATTTCATCTCCACAGGTCTGAGAGGTAAACTATACTACATTCCTCTAATTTACTTATATCACTCTTTATATCCAAATCATGAACCCATTTAGATCTTATCTTGGTATGTGGTGTTAGGTGTGGGTCAAACCCTAATTTCTTCCACACTAGTTTCCAATTTTCCCAGCAGTTTTTGCCGAATAGTGAGTACTTATCCCAGAAGCTGGGGTCTTTGGGTTTATCAAACACTAAATTGCTATAGTTATTGCCTAGTTTGTCCTGTGATTCTATCCTATGCCACTGATCGACGGCTCTATTTCTTAGCCGGTACCAAATGGTTTTGATGACTGCTGTCAAGCTGAACTTCTAATCACTATCCCTTAATGGGAAAGGAATGTTCCAAACTTGATTGATATCCTTACCACCAAATGTCAATTACACAATGATACATAATGAAGGGCAAATAAACCCATTTATACAAGCCAATAACAAAGAAATTATATAGTTTAGAGCAAATCAGATAACATATATCGTGAATGAGCTCTCCCATTGGGAGCAAAATATTTCAGTTCAACTATAAGAAAAACAAAGATTCCCATATCTCACCAAGGAGAAATTCTCCAAAGTCCCTAGCTAAGCTGGGGATAAGAACGTGAATGTTACCTCCTCTATGTGCCATCTTTTTTCCAGAGTCTTTCTTTCCCTTCAAGAACCTTTCCTTGAGGAGAATCCAGAACCATTGATTCTCCTGTTTTAAAGATGGAAGCTAGAAGGACAAGAATCTTTCTTCTCCAAAGTTCTCACCCCTCATATAGCCAAGGAGTATCAGGGCATCAAGTAACCAATCTCCATCAATGAGAAGTCTTGTGAAAATGTACTTGAGCCCCAGGCTACATTATTTTTCAACAAGTACAAAATAATTTTGTTGGTTATTACTTTGTAGCATGGTTTGAAATCTGGAACTTTTAGGCCTCTTTCTTCCCATGGTTTTTCATTATGAGTCTTCATTTTAAGAAGAAT
The DNA here is from genome assembly GCA_023553655.1 of Myrmecobius fasciatus. Classification (NCBI taxonomy): domain Eukaryota; kingdom Metazoa; phylum Chordata; class Mammalia; order Dasyuromorphia; family Myrmecobiidae; genus Myrmecobius; species Myrmecobius fasciatus. Next base: position 193,048 of record JAJPUD010000570.1, on the reverse strand, counting down.
CTTAAGCAACATTTTTTCATTCCTCCAACTTCTAGTGCCCTCCTTCTAAAATTACCTTGTATATAATTGCTTTGAATATATTTACATTTATTCAGTTCATATTTGTTAAGTCCTTAATAAATACTTTTTGAATAAATGATTATTTCCCTTGAGATTATTGTTCTGTTGTTCTTTCAAATAAATTTTACTATTTGTTTCTAATTCTATAAATTGATTCTTTGGTAGTTAGATTGACATGACACCTAAAACTTTGGTTTGGATAGTATTGTCATTTTTATTATAGTGGCACAATCTAACCACAGGGAATTAATATTTCTCTGATTATTTTCATCTTTATTTTTGTAAAGAATGTCCTTATTTTAAAGATGTTCCTGGAGCAACTCCAGATGGAAATTGAGTTAAAGAGAAAAAAATGCCTTCTAAGAATAGGCCCCCTTGATTGAAACTCATTTGTGAAAGCTCAGAGTTTTGTAGAGCCTTTGGCTACAAATTAATTTTACTAGGCAAAGTTCATTAAATGCCTTTGCTTTGAACAAATTGTGTCCTTTGGCTGACAAAGAAAAGTAAATGTGGGGAGCTGATAGAGTGGGGATAAGTTATCAGTTTAGGTGAATGGAGACTCATTTTTTTATGAGGGAAACTCTTACTGGATCAGGAAGGAACCAACTACAAGTAGCCTTTGGTATGATTTGCTCAATTCCAATTTCTTAAATCCTAGTGTAGATAGGTAGAATTGCCATCCTAATCTACAGTGTGGTGAGTTAGTATGGCCACACCTTTCCTTTTTCCATAATCCTATAGAAAAAAAAAGTTATTTTAACTAAAGAAAAATGTTTTCAGATTTCTTTAATTTCTTTGTTTCTTTCTCCCTTTCTTAATTCCCCTGTTAAGCCAGCAAATATTTGGTCAGTAAATTTAGGAGGGATTTTTAAAGAAAAATGACAAGGGCCAGTCTGGAGTTTGAGCAGGGAGTAAAGCATCTGACTCTGACTAATTTACTCCCTCACCAAACTCCAGTCTGGGCCTCACTACCACCACAAGGATCGTGTGGCTATCATGATCTGGATATTTCATACTTCAATAGAGTAGAGTATTCTCCCACCATGACCTGCCAATTTGTCCCATGCCAGATGCCCGAGATCAGCCCTGGCCAAGATTCTTAAATGTTGAGTTCCATAATCCTATATAGAATACAGAATAAAAATCCTATATAGAAAAAAAAATTATTTTAACTAAAGAAAAATGTTTTTAGGTTTCTTTAATTTCTTTATTTGTTTCTTTCTCTCTTTCTTATTTCCACTGTTTAGCCGGCAAATATTTGGTCAGTAAACTTCGGAGGGATTTAAAGAAAAATAGATGAAATTAACATATTGCAAGCAGCATGACCACGGAGAGGCAGCCTTAAATTCCCGTCTCCTTGGGGTTCCTGGTGAGTGATACAAAGAGAGAGAAAATTAGCTGAGTGATCCCGCGGCCAAAGAGGTAATTGGGCAAGCAAGCCATCCATCGCTTTCCTCCCGGGGCAGGAAAGCTAAGGAAACCAAGTGCGGGGTCTGAGAATTTGGATCAGTTTTCAGACAGAACTAGTTGCAAGAGACGGAAGCCTCTGCAGCCTTGCTCAGCCCGTCACGGCAAGGAAGGCTGGTGGTGACTTGGGGTAGAGGGCCCGGGAGCAACACCGACCCAGGAGGCTGCAGAAACCCTCACCCTGATTGGCAGCGCCTGGCTGGCAGGATACTAGGATTTGGCAGCGTGGAAGTATTGACAGCAGGAAGCAGATTTTCCCAGGATATTTTATGCAGTTGCTTTTGTGCTGGTAAGTCCAGCGTCTTGCAAATGCTTATATAATGCTCATTCTCTTCACCTAGCACACACACACACACACACAGAAAGGGTTTTGTTTTGATTTTTTTAAGCAAGGGTTTTTGTTGCAATCTTTTGTTTTTACATTACTTGTTTTCCTCCTGCGTCCTTTTCTGTCAATTTCTCCTCTAATTCCCCCTCATTCTCCTTCCACCTCTCTCCTTCTTCTGCCTCCTTCCATCACCATCATCTCCTTCTCTTCCTCCTCCTCTTCTTCCTACAGAGATGTTAACTATTATTATTATATCCCCATATCATTTTTGCTTTCTCTGATCACTTTGAGGTATGGGCCTAATAATGATGTTGCTAGATCAAAGGGTATGAACAGTTTAGTGACTTTGAGAACGCAGTTCTAGATTACCTTCCAGAATGGTTAGAACTATTCACAGGTCACCAACAAACAATACACCAGTGTACTGTTTTCCTGCAGCCCTTCCAAAAATGTTATTTTTCTTTTTTGACATCTCCAATCGTTACCATCTTAACCACTCGACATCAACACATTATTATAACCACCAATGATTATGAGCTGAAATATTAGTTTAATTCACATTTCTCCAATTATTAGTGATTGGGAATTTTTTATATGGTTCTTGATACCTCGCATTTCTCTTGCTGAGAAACTACCTGTTCTATCATTTCTTCTAAAAATGCAGATGAGAACAGAAGGCCAGAAAGAAGCATGAGCATGCAAGACATTTTTGAAAGCTACAAGATGAACTGATTATATAATTAAAAAAAAACAAGCTGCAGATAACACAGATCTATAGTTTCACATAAATTTTTTTTGTTGTTGCTGTTATGTATATGACAATGCTCATTTTATTTGCTGTTTGTTAAGGTCAGAACAAAAAGAGGGGAAGTTTCAAATATAATGGTAACTTCATTGGCTTTGTTTGAACAAAATCTTTTTAACTTTACATAAGTGATATTGCCATTTTATCCTCTGTGATCATTTTCATCTCTCGTTTCAGTATTCATTTTCTTTTTGGGGGGAGGCAATCAGTGGTAAATGACTTTCCCAGGATGACAGAACTGTATCTGAGGCTGAATTTGAAATCAGATCCTCTTAACTCTGAGTTGGTGTGCTAACTGTCCCTCATTTTCATTTTCTATTGTGATGATTATTTTCTTTTACATTTATGTACCATGGTGCTTATTTGTTTTCTTGACTCTGTTTACCACCTACCTCTAAGGCATCCCATATGGAGGATATACTGACAAAAAATGAAGTGTGTTCTCCACTACTGAGGAGTTTATACTATACTAAGCCCCAAGGAGACTTCAACAAATTTTTAGCTTTATTGATTGAACATCTCAGCTCCTGCCACTGACTAACAAAGATAGCACTTAACCTCTGTCTGTGTCAGTTTCCTCATCTGTAAAATGGGGATAATGATCATAATTTCAAAGGAAGTCAATTATATTAAAAATTTTTTTTAATTTAAATTTTATTTTATTTGCATAACATATGTGTGGGTAATTCTTCAACAATAACCCTTACATAGCTTTCCTTTACAAATTTTTCCCCCCAACTTCCCCACCCCTTCCCTAGATGGCAGGATATCCACTACATGTTAATTATGTTAAAATATTGGCAAATCGAATATATGTATACATATTTCAAAACTTATCATTGTTGTGCAAGAAAAATCTTATCTACACAAACGATATATCAGATAAAGGAAACACAATGTAAGCAAACATCAATCAAGGAGTATGAGAATGTTATGTTGTGGTCCACATTTCGCATCCCTCTCTCTGGGTGTATATGGCTTTCTTCAGTGAACAATTGGAGGTGGTTTGAAACATATCATTGTTGAAGAGAGCCATGTCCATCAGAATTAATTGTCATATAGTACTGTTGTTGCCGTGTATAATGATCTCCTGGTTCTGCTCATTTCACTCAGCATCAGTTCATGTAAGTCTCTCCAGGCCTCTCTGAAATCATCTTGCTGGTCATTTCTTACAGAACAATATATATTAAAATTTTTTAAATGTAGTTAGGATAATGCTCCAGACATATTTCAGCTTCCCTAAGTTTTCAACCCTTCTCCTCAGTGCTCATAAGGATTTGGAAGTACTGGTCCAAACTTCTCAGCCACCTACCAGCTGGAAGATCCTGTGTCCCTGTGAGTGTGACCCTCTCATCAGCGAGAGAGCTATTTTTGGCGCTGCTCCAGATTTCAGGTTGTAAGGATATATGTCTTTGCTCTCAGAGTTGTGTTTATTTTTTTAACATAACATGGAAATTATGTTCATATATCATTTGAAGATGGTAATTAGGTTGTATTAGTTCATGATTCATTATCAAAGTGTTAATTATTGTGTTTCAATTTTTGTTGATATCTTTTGTTTTTGACATCACCTTCCCCAAACAACTCCCAAAATGGATTAATTTTTATATCATGATTTAGATGTTGAATTTCATAAATGAAGATGATGATTCAGAACTATATTCAAAAAACCATAGACCTTGAATTATTTTTCCAGTAAGGGAAGGATTGGATTCTGTATAGTAATTATGATTCTTATTAATTTTGAGTTTCAAGAGACATACTAGATCATTCAGTCCAATTCCCCCACAATTTATTAAGCAAGCCCAGAAAAATTAAGTTTACAAAGGTAGTATAACTGGATTTTGAACAGACTTGTGATTTCAATCTAACAGTCTTTCCACTGCTCCATAGAAATTAAATTGAATGATCACCATGTATAGATATATTCTCTATTCCAGTTGGTTCTGGACCAACTGGTCCAGATTGAGACCAGTTATTTGAATTTATTTTGTAATTAACATCTAATTACATCATTAACATATTATTCATATTTGTAACTTATTTTTTACTTATTATGCCCCCAATATAAAAGACAAGGAAAAAACTCTTATAATATGTATGATCAAACTAAATAAATTCCTATTTCATTCATGCCCAAAAATGCATGTTTCACTCTGTCTCTTGAATCCATCACCTCTCTATCAAGAGATGGGTAGCATAATTATTCATCGTCAAGTCAAATCAATCTACATTTATTAAGTATTTACCATAAAAAGTATTTATCATAAAAAGAAAGACAAAAAAACCCCGCTATCCTCAAAGACCTCATAATATAAAGGGAAAGATACCAAGCAACTGTGTACAGACAAGATAGATATATGAGACAAACTGGAGATAATCTCAGAGAAACCCCATCATAAATAAAGGGAAACTCAGTCCTCTGGTCATTGCATTGGCAGAGTTCTTTCATCTGTCAAATGTGATTGTCTTTGTTATTGAATAAAATTGTACATTTTGTATTGCATACAATCGTACAATTGTATTGCATAAAAATTGTATAAATTGTTCTCCTTATTCTGCCCCCTTCACTTTGCATCACATCCTACAGATCTTTACAGGATTCTCTGAACCTGGCCCCTTTGCCATTTCTTGTAGTGCACTAGTATTCGATTCTATTCATATATCATAATTTGTTCAACCATTCAAGACCAGTTATTTTTTTGAGAAGGACAGAAAAGGTTATACATTCTGGCTGGAGAACAAAAGAAAAGTAACGCCATGGAGTTATGGCCTTTTAAAATATTACAGTGGGAAGGGACTTTAAACAATGAAGTGGCCAATCCTTGCATTTTACAGATGAGGAAATAAAGGCCCCTAGGAAGGAAATTGGTAATCCATTAACTAATTAGTGTATGTATGTATATGTGCATGTTAATGTATGTATATGTGTATATGCATGAGTATGTATAGGTGTATGTTTGTGTATACATGTATATATGTGTACATGTGTGTATATGTGTGCGCACACACTGCATACTCCATAATGACCACCACAGTGGCCAACCTACTGATTCTAGCACATAACCCTCCATTTCCCTCCCTATTCCTTGGCTCTGTCTCTCCTCCTGGCCTCCAGTGCCTTCTTCTCACCTTCTTATAGTTGACATGACTTTTTAAAATCTCAACTCAAATCACACCTCCTACCTTTCCCTTCTTATATTACCTTCAGTGTTGTTTATTCTTTTTTTTAATAGCTTTCTATTTTCAAAATGCACGCAAAGATAGTTTTCAACATCAACTACAAAACCTTGTGTTCCAAATTTTTCTCCTCCCCCCCTCCATGAACAGAAGCAATCCAATATAGCTTAAAAGTGCATTTCTTCTATACCTATTTCCATATTTATCTTGCTACACAAGAAAAATCAGATCAAAAAAGGAAAAAAAATTAGAAAGAAAAAAAGGCAAGCAAACAACAACAAACAAAAGTGCTATGTTGTGACCCACACTCAGTCCCCATAGTTTTCTCTCTGGGTGCAGATGGCTCTCTCCATCACAAGTCTATTGGAACTGCCCTGAATCACTTCATTGTCCATCACAGTAAATCAAGTGTCAAGTGCCTGACTGTGACCCCATTTATAGTTTTCTTGACAAAGATACTGGAATGGTTTGCCATTTCCTTCTCCAATTTATTTTGCAGATGAGTCACTGAGGCAAACAGGGTTAAGTGACTTACCCAGGATCACACAGCCAGTAAGGGTCTGAAGTCACATTTGAACTCAGTTCTTCCGATTTCAGGCCCAGTGATCTGTATACTATGGCACCACCCAGCTGCCCCTGTATTACCTGACAGGTATTTCATATGTACTTTGTTATTTTTATGTTTGTCTCACCCCTTAGAAATGTGAAGTCCTCCAGGTCAGGGGGTTGTTCTTGTTTTTCATTGTATTCCCAACATTTGCCACAATGTCTGGCATGAAGTAAACATTTAATAAAATGCTTGTTCACTGACTGACTATTTTGTTTGGGTCTTTTTAGGCTTTATCTTGTGCCTTTTTCATCCTTCAATTTGATTCCATAAGCCCCTGTTTGTCTGTCTATTTGTTCATCTCTCTATTTGTTTTTCGCTTATATATTTTTGGCCTTTACATGGAAATATTTACTTCAAAAGATATAATCATAAACTCACAGATCACAAATATACAAATTACTCCTCTAGCACTTGGGAGCTATATAACCCCTCCTGCTTGCACTACAATCAGCGGCAGAGCAGAGCAACGGGATTAAGTTCTCAGTTCGGCTCATTTCTATGGAGCACAGTCATAAATTCCAAATTCAAAGTTCCCTTGGAGCTCCAGTCTTGGCCCCTGTTTTTCCCAGGTTCCATGCTGGGCTGATGGCTGCAATCTTGGCTCCAAGGTCACAGTTGTAGAGCTTTTATTAAGTGCCTACTATGTGCTGGGTCTTAGGAAGGCTGCTGGCCACACAAAAACATCCCAAACTAGCTGAGGTCAGTGTTTTTGATCAAAATCTGAGCTCTGATGATCCAGAGAGAAGCAGTCAGCTGCCCTTATCTCCACTCACTTACCTAAAGTAACAGCAAAGAGGCCTTGCAAGGCACTCAGTTGCTCAATTTAGGAGGGGCTAGACCCTTGGGGAGGAGGGAAGAAGAGGGGTACTGTGTGTGGGAAAGGGCTGCTACTCTTTCTTTCTCTGTCTCTCTCCCTCTCTGTCTGTCTGTCTCTCCTTGCTCTCCCTCCCTTCTTTCCCCCCCTCTGTCTCTCTCCCTCTCTGTCTCCTTGTCTCTCCTTCCCTATCTGTCTGTCTCTGTCTCTCTCTGTCTCTGTCTTTCTCTGTCTCTCTTTCTCTCTCCTTGCCCCCCTCTCCTACCTTCTCTCCTTCCCTCCCCGTTTCTCCCTCCCTCCTCTCTCTCTCCCTCCCTCTCTCTCTCTCTCTATCTTCTTACCCTCTTTCTCTCCCTCCTCTCTCTGTCTCTCTCCCTTTCTCTCTTTCTCCCTGTCTCTCCCTCCCTCCCTATCTGTCTGTCTCTTTCTGTTTTTCTTTCTCTCTGTCTCTGTCTCTGTTTCTCTCCCCTCTCTCTGTCTCTCTCCCTCTCTCTCTTTCTCCTTGTCTCTCCCTCCCTCCCTATCTGTCTCTCTCTCTGTGTCTCTCTCTCCTCTCTGTTTCTGTCTCTCTCTCTCCCCCCTCTCTTTCTGTTTCTCTCCCTCTCTATTTGTCTCCCTGTCTCTCCCTCCCTCCCTATCTGTCTGTCTCTTTCTGTTTTTCTTTCTCTCTGTCTCTGTCTCTCTCCCCCCTCTCTTTCTGTCTCTCTCCCTCTTTCTCTGTCTCCTTGTCTCTCCCTCCTTCCCTATCTGTCTGTCTCTGTTTTTCTTTCTCTCTGTCTCTGTCTCTCTCCCCGCTCTCTTTCTGTCTCTCTCCCTCTCTCTCTGTCTCCCTGTCTCTCCCTCCCTCCCTATCTGTCTCTTTCTGTTTCTGTTTCTCTCTCTGTCTCTGTCTGTCTGTCTTTCTCTCCTTGCCCCCCTCTCCTACTTTTTCTACCTCCCTACCCCTTCTCTCCCTCCCCCATCTCTCCCTCCCTCCCTCATCTTTCACTCCCTCCCCCTTCTTTTCCTCCCCCTTCTTTTCCTCCCCCCTCCCTCCCTCCCTCCCCCTCTCTCTCCCCTCCCCCTTCTCTCCCTTCCCCATTTCTTCCTCCCTCCCCCCTCTCCCTCCCTCCCTCCCCCTTCTTTTCCTCCCTCCTCTCTCCCTCCCTCCCTATCTGTCTCTCTCTCTGTGTCTCTCTCTCCTCTCTGTTTCTGTCTCTCTCTCTCCCCCC
>JAJPUD010000570.1:129491-184473 GCA_023553655.1 Myrmecobius fasciatus | reverse complement strand
CCCTCCCTCCCTCATCTCTCACTCCCTCCCCCTTCTTTTCCTCCCCCTTCTTTTCCTCCCTCCTCTCTCCCTCCCTCCCCCTTCTCTCCCTTCCCCATCTCTTCCTCCCTCCCCCTCTCCCTCCCTCCCTCTCTCCACTCTGCCCAGAACCTTCTATAATTTCTCCCAGGATACCTCCCAGCAGCAGCAGCTGCCCAGAAGCCACATTGGATCTCTTGAGGAGCATTTCCTCACGGGCTCTCCCCTGCTATTGACTCCTTACCCCTGGGCACATGATTTCTTCCCTTTCCCCCCTTGCAGACCGTTTTCTTCCCCCAAACTGCGGCCAGCCGGCGTGGACAGGGTGCCCTCCGCCCGACCTGCAGCCACCGGCACCGAGCACCTTTCTTTGCAATGAGTGGGACGGTGTCCTTGGTGGGGATGGAGGATCCTCGGCCCTGGGGCAGGGCAGGTAAGAAGAGGTGCCTTTTTTCTGCAGTTGAGGTGAAAAATTTGGGGGATTCGCGTCTATTTCCATAAATAGACAGTAGCTCTGTGGTCTGAGGCACCTTTGCTCTTATCAAAGCTCAGCCCCAACCCGATCACCAGGGACTGACCATTTCAGCCTCAGGGACCCCGGCTCTAACTTGTCACCCCCTAAACCAGAAGCTTCTGGGAGGAGGCAGAGACTCCCGTGTCATCCATCTGTTTCATGCTTTGTGGGAAGGATAATTGGGCAAGGACTTCTGGGACGAGGAGCCCATGGGCGGCCTAGCTCTGCAGAGCCCAATCCCGGGGGCCCCCCACTATCAGCAGTGAGCTTGCAGTGGGGAAGAGGGCCCGTTAAAATCTCTCGAAGCCCTCATTAGCAGTACGGCCCAGGAAATTCTCACTCTCTGGAAATTCTCTCAGTCTTGCTTTCCAGAACATTTTCCTGCTCACTTTCTAGAAAAACACCTTTAGCCTTACTTTCTGAAAAATTCCCTTACCCTCCTGGGTGATAATGAGAGTACATTGTCTCAAGGGGTTGCTCCGAGGATCAAATAAGATAATGTTCCTAAAGTGCCTTGCAAACTTTGAAGCCTATATATGAGCAGAAATAATGACAATATAATAATGATGATGGTAATGCTAATTATAATCGCTCTGAACCCTTAATTTTCTTTTGTGTGAATTGGAGAAAATGATACTCCATATTTGTCAAGACTGTGTGAAGATTAAATGAGATAATTTCTCTAAGTTTTAAAGTAGCATAGAAATGGTATCATTATTTAATTGGTTATGACGGAGGTAAATCTATAAAGTATTTGTGAAGTACTTACTCAGCGTGCCAGGCACTTGGCTAAGTGCTGGAGTTACAAATACTAGCAAGAAAATGATTCCTGCCCTCATGGAGATTCTGAGGGATTCTGAGGGAGCCTGTTATCATTTCACTGCTTCTTCCCAGGAGAGGGAAATTTGTGGGGTTTGGGGGGGTGGCCAAATACATTAAGGGGAATACATTTCGAGGCATGGCCAGCATGGAAGGGGGATGGCCAGAAGATCCAGTCCAGGCCTGGATAATCTCAGTAATCAGCCCAGGGTAATCTCAGGGTCAGAATCCCAGGTTCTGTTGAAGAAGAGGTCGAGATGAAGAGTCATCCTTCCAAAGGTGGGGGTGGGGTGGGGGTGACAAGGTGACACAGTAGGTCAGGAGTCAGTAAGACCTCAGTTCAGATGCAGCTTCAGACTGATTGAGAGCAAATTGCTTAAATTCAGGTTTCTCCACTATAAAATGGGAGCTCTGAGGTGGTTGGAAGAGGAGTGAGATAAAAGTGCTTTCTATTTAATTCTCACTACAACCTGGGAGGCAGGTGCTATTGTTATTCCCATTTTCCAAGTGAGGAAACTGAGGCAGAAGCACTTTATATTTAATTCTCATAACAATCTGGACTGTGGGTCTGGGGACAAAAAGGGAATGGGGAGAAGAGTTGACTTTCTAGTCCACTTTAAAAAATTAATTTTTCCCAGTCAGATAATCTTGGAGACAATCCTAGTTAGCTGAAATCTGATCAGGAATTGTCTTTAGGCCTTTTACAAGGTGCAAATGGGCATATATGTGGCCCAGAGAGGGATTATCAGGTGTCCCAGGCATCACTTTATTGCCCTGTAAAATAAAGCTGAGCTCATCAAAAATCAGGCCACTTTAGCTTAATCCATTTTCTGAGCTTAATTCATGTCCCCGAGGGTGTAGAACCCAGGGAGATGGGGGTTAGAACCAGGGCTGTCTTAGCTTTGGACCATAATGTATGTGATCCCTTCTGGGTGCCCCAGCTGAAAAGGGCATGGATAGACTGAAGTAGCGGGAGGAGAAAGTTGTACAAGGATGGTTTAGGTGAAGAAATTGTGATATTTCACCTAGAGCAGAGAGGAGGTAGATAAGCAGAGAGCTGAGCTCAAATAGAGCCTCTGACTTTTATTTCTTAACTGGTGTTAGCTTTTTGCCTCAGTTTTATCAACTATAAAATGGGCATAATAATAGTACCCACCTTCCAGGGTTTTTGTGAGAATGAAAGAATATTTGTATAATGCTTACTACAGTGCTTGGTACATAGCAGGTGCCAATAAATGCTTTTTTCCCCCTTTTCCGTTCCTTTGAAGGACTGTCATGTTTGACCCAGAAAACTGAACCAGAAAAATGGTAGAAGATGCAAAAAAGAAAGTTTAAATATGTTAGGAAAGTATGTGTGTAAATATATATATCAATGTATATATGCACATATTTACACAAACACATGTGTATGTACAATGTATATATGTATATACCCATGTATGTATGTATATATACACATGTGTGCATATATACCCCTTTCTAACAAAGTATCTATCTAACATGTGTGTGTATACATAGATATCACAATATACACATACACATGTATACTATATACATGTATTCTATGTGTATTTTATCTCTATATATATTGTATATAAATAAAATATATACACACCTGAGTTAGAGCTCTCCAGAAATGGATGGAAAACTAAGGGGGGGGCGTTCCCCTTTGTTGACAGCTTTCAAACAAAAGCTCTTTTGTCTGGTTGGGTAGAAAGGGGATTTTTTTTTCCCATATGGGTTGGTCTTGAACTCTCAGCTTCTGTGCTTGGGCATCTAGGTAGTAACAGTAGATAGAGCACCAAGCCCGTATTTAGGAGGACCCAAGTTCAAATCCAGCCTCAGACACTTATTAGCTCTGATTCTATACAACTCACTTAATTTCTGTTTGCCTCAGTTTCCCCACCTGTAAAAAGGGGGTAGTAATAGCACCTACTTCCCAGAGTTGTTATAAGGCTAAAATGAAATAATTGTAAAACACTTAGAACAGTGCTTAGCCCATAGTAGGCATTATATAAATGCTAGCTATCATCACTATTATTCTGTCACGCCTGACACTCAATTTCACAGACTGGTGAATGATTATAGCAGAAACTCACCTTTTTCCCCTCTGGGTTCCATTGATATCCTTCAGGATTGATCTCAAACCTTACCTTTTCCAGGAAGCCTTTTCTGGTTATACCTCCCATTTATACTCTATATATTTCATTTATAAATAGTTATTTTCACATATGACTAAAACTCAACTTATAGCTTAAATATATAATATAAAATTATTATAGTATATAGTTATATATTGAGAAAACATTTTGTCTTTTCATCCCTAGGATCTAGCACAGTGCCTTAAATATAGGAGATATTTAATAAATGCTTGAATTAACTTTTTTTTTTTTTTTTTGCTGAAGCAATTGGGGTTAAGTGACTTACCTGGAGTCACACAGCTAGAAAGTGTTAAGTGTCTGAGACCAGATTTGAACTCAGGTTGAATTAACTTTTTTTTGCAAAATTTCCAGATCAAAGTTTAAAGCTATCATCTCAGAAATTATCTAGTGTACATTTACCACATGAGAAAAATGTACTTTAGATGTATTTTTTACTCTTTATATTAATTATCCATGCTACGGTAGAAATTATCAGAAATTTTTCTTTCAAATTATCTAGTATTCATTTACCAGATGAGAAAGATGAACCTTGGATGTATTTTTTTACTCTTTATGTTAATTATCCATGTTATGGTAGAAATCATCAGAAATTATCTAGTATTTATTTACCAGGTGAGAAAAATGAACCTTATATGTATTTTTTACTCTTCATGCTAATTGTCCATGTTATGGTAGAAATCATTAGAAATTTTTCTCTCAAATTATCTAGTATTCATTTACCAGATGAGAAAGATGAACCTTAGATATATTTTTTACTCTTTATGCTAATTATCCATGTTATGGTAGTGATGGATCTAATATACTTGTTTTGTGCTTTGAGTATGACAAAAGGTCATTGGTCAATAATAGCCAGCATTCAGTACCATTCTAGATTTGCAGAGTACTTTCCTGAAATTATCCTCGCACCAAACCAGAGTTAGATGCTGTCAGCATCACCATTGAGACAGAGAGAGGCTACTTGGCTTGCAGGATCACTCAGCTGTCGTATATCTGAAGCAGGCTTTGAACTTGGGTTTTCCTGGCTCCCAAATTTAGCACTCCAATCTCTGTGTCCCTGAACAGGCTTGGATGTTTTACTTTATAACTTGAAATATCCCTTAGGTGAATAGAAATATTTTGTAATAAAAGCCTTGCTGTTTTACATATTACTCATCCATCTGATGCATTTGTGAACACTCCCTCTAACCCCATAGCTGTTCTTAAGAACTAGAACCATTTCTCAAGGGAGATTTTTTTCCTTTTCACTCTCTGATCCAGGGAAACGCGTGCTCATAGTCTATGCACATCAGGAGCCCAAGTCTATGAATGGATCTCTGAAGGATGCAGCGGTAACTGAGCTGAGCATCCAGGGCTGCCAAGTCACTGTGTCCGATCTCTACGCCATGAACTTTGAGCCGAGGGCCACAAAGAAAGACTTTGCAGGTGAGTCATCAGCTTTTGCAGCTGCGTCACTGGATCCAGTCAATGCATGACTCACCTTTTCAAGGTGGTAGTTTTGTCTCTCTCCCTATCCAAAGGTAACCTTGTAGATTGATGTACCTGGTGAATGTTGGGCATTGGAAGAAGAGTATTGGGATCCAAGGTGTCCCCACCATTCTCTCGGTCTAAGTTGTAAAGATATAATCAGGTTCTGGGAGCAACAAGCCATCAAAAGTAGTTATACATAAAATTAGTGAATGGTTTAAGGGAACAGATCAGCCATGCAACTGATACAGCCTGCCACATTCTGCCTAGAGGTGCTAACTGTTTTGGTTGCTGTTGTTCAGTCATGTCCGATTCTTTGTGACATTTTGAGGGGTTTTCTTGGCAAAGATACCAGAGAGGTTTGCCATTTCCTTCTCCAGCTCATTTTACAGATGAGAGAAACTGAAGCAAATAGGGTTGAGTGACTTACTCAGGATCACACACCTGGTAAATGTCTAACATGAATCTTCCTGACTTCAGATATGGTACTCTCTCCACTGAGTTAGATATCTCTGACTTAGATATTAGCTCTATTATTATTCTCATGTTACAAATGAGGAAACTATTGATCAACCAATCAAAATGCATTTATTAAGTACTTACTATATGCCTGGTACTGTACTAAGACCTGGAATTCAAAGAATAGCAAAAACAGTCCTTTCCCTCAAAGATCCCATGTTCTTAATAGGGAGACATGTGAAAATAATTATTTATGTATCACATATATTAAGTGTAAATGGGAGGTATAACCAGAAAAGGCTTCCTGGAGAAAGCAAAGTTTGAGATCAGTCCTGAAGGATGTCAGTGGAGCCACAAGGTGAATGAAGGTGAGCATTCTAAAAATGGGGTACAGCCAGTGAAAATGCCCTCAGTCAGGAGAAACCCAAATAGCAAGGAGTACAAAGCATATGTAGAAGGGAATAAAGTGTAAGAAGTTCAAAAAGGTAGGAAGGGATCAAGAACATGGGAATAAAGTATAAAAGGTAGGAAGGGGTCAAGTTATAAGAAGCTTTGAAAACCAAAGATTATTTTATATTTGATTCTGAAGGCAATAGGGAGCTATTGAAGTTTATAGACTAAACTAAAGGTTGGATTTATGAGATGTCTCTGAGTTGAAAACCTGGGTGAGTGGGAAGATGGTAGCTCCTTTGATAATAACAAGGAAATTTGGAAGAAGGTAGGTTTAGGTGGGGGGAAAATGAGTTATTTTTGGTCACATAGAGTTTGTGATATCTGTGGAATATCCAGTTTGAGATGTCCATCAGGAGAGAGGTTAGGGCTGGATAAACTGATCTGAAAATCATATGCATCAAAATGAATTGGACCCAGAGAGGTGAATAAATTGGTATAGCATCACAGGACTGGTTAATGGCAGGCAGGGCCAGAATTCAAACCCAGTGCAATCTCCAAACTGCATGTTTTCCACAGATTTAGTTATCACACTGTCTTTTGTAATTTTTTATTCCTCATATATAACCTATATCAAATTGCTTACCATCTTAGGGAGGGGGGAAAGGCAAGAGGGAGTGAGAAAATTTGGAACTCAAAATTTTATATAAAAAAACATAAAAAATAAAAATAAGTGAGCAGTAAAAAAAGAAAAGAAAATTTTCATTCCTTCATCAAATAAAAAGAAGTAAAAAGAGTCATGAATCACACTAAATTTAGATTATGACTGCTAATCAATCTTTAGTTAGACCCTACTGGGCAAGACATTACTATGGGCTCTTAACTATATTAGATTCCAATCTATTATAGGGTCTGTGACACATTTGGGAGGGGAATTAATGGAACTAAATTTTTTTGAATAACTAAATTTTGTATATTTCTCTGCAGGTCCTTTGAATAACTCAGACTTCTTCAATTATGGGGTAGAAGCACATTTGGCATATAAAAAAGGATTTCTGTCCAGTGATGTGATTGAAGAACAAAAGAAAGTACAAGAAGCTGATTTAATCATATTTCAGGTGAGTGTTTCCTTTGATAAAATGTGTTTAATTGGACACTCCAAGTTCATAAGCATTTCTTCTTTTTAATCCCACTTAATAGTATTTTATTTTTTTCCAATTACATGTAAATATAGTTTTCAACATTTGCTTCTCTAAGATTTTGATTTCCATTTTTTCTCCTCCCTTCCTCCCCTCTCTCTTCCCCAAGATGGAAAGCAATTTTAAATAGGTTATATATGTATAATCATATTAAAACTATTTTCACATTAGTCATGATATGAAAGAAGAATCAAAACAAAAGGGGAAAACCATGAGAAAGAAAAATGTGAAAATAATGTGCTTCAATCTAAATTCAGACTCCATAATTCTTTCACTACATGTGCATAGCAAGCATGAGTCTTTTGGAATTGTCTTAGATCGTTGTATTGCTGAGAAGAGCTGAGTCTATCAAAATTGATCATCACATAATCTTGCTATTATTGTGTACAATGATTTCCTGGTTCTGCTCACTTCATTTTGCATCAGTTTATGTAAGTCTTCCAGGTTTTTCTGAAATCCTCCTGCTCATCATTTCTTACAGAACAATAGTATACCATTAAATTAATATACCACAATTTGTTCAGCCATTCCCCAATTGATGGGTATCCCTTCCATTTCCAATTCTTTACCACCACAAAGAGATCTGCTTATAAACATTTTTGCACATGTGGGTCCTCTTCCCTTAAGTACTTCTAGGTAATATTTCTTGATATTAGAAATTCTATTGGCCCAGTCATAAACCAAGGCATGGATTTATTTCATAAATCAAGGTTGCGCTCTTTGAATGTAAGTTCCTTGAAGTCAGGGTCTCTCTCTGTTTTTTGTTATTTTTATCCTTAATATATAACAGGATGCCTGACAGATGATAGGCACTTAATGAATATTTATGGACTATTAATGAGGGTTTCTTCCAGTTCTAAATTCCACAATTATTCTGGTAACAAGTGACAGAACCAGGGTTTGAACCCAGGTTCCTTAATGTCAGAACCAGTGCTCTTTCTACACTGGATCACAGCCCATTCCTAACATTAGCTGCCTCAGATCTCCCTATCATTTTGCACAAGTTTCCTAACTGACTAATAGCTACTTCCCAGAATCCTAAACCAACACATATTACTTTAAAAAAATATTAATAAATAAAAATCTTATTTTTTCTTCCTCCTACCTCTTTTTACCTTGTTAAATAAGACAGAGA
This sequence comes from Myrmecobius fasciatus, assembly GCA_023553655.1. Lineage (NCBI taxonomy): Eukaryota > Metazoa > Chordata > Mammalia > Dasyuromorphia > Myrmecobiidae > Myrmecobius > Myrmecobius fasciatus. Next base: position 176,313 of record JAJPUD010000570.1, on the reverse strand, counting down.
AAAACAAATTCTTGTCACAAATATGCATGTCAAGCAAAATTAATTCCTGTGTTGGCCATGATCAAAAAATATATTTCTATCTGCACCCTAGGTCTGTCCCTTATCTTTTAGGAGGTGGCTAGCATGCTTCTATCACTATTCATTTGAAATCCTGGCTAGTCATTGCATCAATCAGAGTTTTAAATTTTTTCTAAGTTATGAGTAGAGTCTTGATAGAAATTGTTCTCCTGGTTCTGTTCATTTTGTATCAGTTCAGATAAATTTTCTCTGAGATAATCTTTTCATCATTTCTTACAGTACAATAGTATTCCATCACATTCATATACTATAATTGTTTGGATATGCCCTAATTGATGGCTACCCCTTAATTTCTAATTCTTTGCTTTCGTAAAAAGAGCTGCCATCAATCTGGTTATCTGTATGGATTTTTCCCTCTTAATTTGCTATCTTTGGGGTATAGACTTGTATATCGAAATGGGTCACTTTGGGAGCAGAGTCCCAAATTGTTTCCCAGAATATCTGGACTAATTCATAGTTGTACTAATAGTATATTCATGTGCCTTCCCCCCCCCCATAACCCCTTTTTTCAGTTCCCTTTTTTGTCAATTTTAACAAACTGAGGAGTGTGGAGTGGGACTTTCTCTAATAGTAATTTGTATCATTTTCTTCCCAAGTTGCTGTTGATGGCTTGGTTATTTTCCTTAGAAAACTGCCAAACAGGTAGTTTTCAAAGAGTGAAATTCAAGCCATCTATAATCACATAAAAATGTTCCAAATCACTATTGATTAGAGAAATGCAGATTGAAAAAACTCTGAGGTGCCACCTTATACCTCTCAGATTGACTAATGATAGAAAAGGAAAATAACAAAAGTCGGAGGGGATGTGGGAAAATGGAGATATTAATATACTGTTTGAGCTGTGAACTGATTCAATCATTTTGAAGAGCAATTTAGAACTATGCCCAAAAGGCTATAAAACTGTGTATGTATGTCCATTGACCAGAAATACTACTACTATGTTGGAATCACAAAGATTTCAAGGAAAAAGGAAAAAAAAAACATTTTATAGCAACTATTTTAGTGGTGGCAAAAAAAAAATGGCCTTTGAAGGGATGTCCATTAATTGGGAAGTGGCTGAACAGGTTGTGAAATATGATTTTGATATAATACTATTATGCTATGAAAAATGACAAGCAGTTTGCTTTCAGAAAAACCTAGAAAAACTTACATGAATTGATACAGAGGACATTGTGCACAGTAACAGAAATATTGTACAATGATCATCTATGAACAACTTAGCTATTCTCAGCAATAGACAATTTTTAACGACTTAGGATGCAAAATGCTATTTTATACCTCCAGAGAAAGAACTGATGGAGTCTGAGTGCTGATTAAAGCATACTTTTTTTAACTTAATTTTTCTAATATTTTTCTTTTTATGTTTTCTTTTACAATATGATAAATAGGGAAATAGGTTTTATATAACTACACATGTATGATATAAATTGAATTTTTTACCTTCTCAGGGAAGAGAATTTGGAACTCTGAATTAAAAAAAAAGTTAGAAATTTCTACATGTAATTGGAAAAAATATTAGAAAACTACCAGTTCATATCCCTTGACTATATATCAACTGGGCATCCCCCACATTTGTTAGCCTGTAATGCTCTGAGGTTAAGAGTCATGTGCTATGACTAACTGACAGAAAAGACAGCTAGATACATCAACTCACTTGCTAACTAACTGAGTCAGAGTAGACATTCTCTTCAACTTGTTTGTTAACTACAAGTAACTGAGTCAGAGTTAGACACCAAAATTCCCCTTGAAAGCCTTGCTTGTGTTAAGAACAAGGGACAGGCCCGGGCCTGGAAAGGAATGTAGAAGGGATTCCCTCTGGTGGGTACTGTAGTGTTTAAGGACAGCCTGTATGTAATGCCTCCTCAAAGTCCATGTGTTAAATTTTTATCATGTTCTACTGCCCCCTGACCACCTCTAGTCAGTATAGTATGTTTTAACAAGAAATAAGATTGCAAACCTGTGGTTATGTGCAAACTGTCCTAACTAGCAAAGGAGCATAAGTTATTAATTATTTCATGTATTAACTAAAATTCACATCCTAGTAATGTGATTAATAAAGCAAAACCATCTAGATGATTCTTGTCAAAATGCTGGCCCTGTGATAGGTGAATCCCAAATAAAATCCAGACATCATCCACAGTGCTAGACCAGTAGAATATCAAAACAGATACCAGTAACTTTGAGATGATGAATTAGAAGTTTTACCAATAACTCTGAGATGATTTGGATATGTTAATGAACAAGGTGACACAGATAAGGGTTTATCTGTTTCCCTCCCAAAAAAACTTTAAAAAGGAGACTTCAAATACTTGTCCATCCTCCCATCCCTACCCTTCAAACCCAATCCAACCTTCTCCCTTCTCCAACAGAACCATGCTCACTAGTGCAGGTTGAAGCAAATTTTTAAACTTTATTTTTTCTGTGTGTGTGTGTGTGTGTGTGTTCTTTTGCAATATGGCAGAAATATGTTTTGCATGATTTCACATGTATAATCAATATCATATTGCTTGCTTCCTCAAGGAAGAGGGGAAAGGTGAAAGGCAGAGAATTTGGAATTCAAAATTTTAAAAATAAATGTTAAAAAAATGTTAGGAAATTAGGAAAATTAATGAAATAAATAAAAATTTTTTTAAAAATAAAATAATGAGCCATATACAGATTTCCCACCAAGCTGAAGTATTTATTTTGGTCTTGTGATTGAAGGTCTTCCTGTTCCCTTTTTCCTAGTTTCCCTTGTATTGGTTCAGTGTGCCTGCCATCATGAAAGGCTGGATGGACAGAGTCCTTTGCCAAGGATTCGCTTTTGATTTTCCAGAATGCTTTGACAGAGGCTTCCTCCAGGTATGTTTAATGGAATATGCTATCATCCCCACAAGCTTTGATGCAAGGCCTGACACTATAGGTTTTTAAATGTCATTTTTCAAACAAAGGTCTGTTTTCATCATCATTGGCCCTCTCTGTTGCTTGTTAATCCTTTTTTTACTTCACCACTCTCCCAAAGAGTCTTGCCCATTACCTTAATGAAAAGATTGAGGTCATATAACACTAGCTCCCTGAATTACCTTTTTCTATACACCAAAATTTTTCTTAATCTTCATTAATTTCTCCTTCCCTCCTGTTTCAGAAGGGGAAGATTTCCCCCCCCCCAAAAAAAATTTGAACTACATTTTCACATCTCTTCTCCCTTTTAATAATAAGGTTCTCGAAGATATACCCTAAGTCTTATTTTTTACTTTTTAAAAAAATGTACTATATTTTTAATTTATGAAATAAGACAAGAATTTCCATAACATAATATAACTAAAAAAAGATAAATGAAACTTCAGATCTACTGAATACAACTTGTTGTTCCTTTTAAATTTATAACAAAATTATGTAGATTTTTCCTTTTCTTTTCTTTTCCCTTCCCTCACATAGGTATCATTAGATGCAAATTAGGCATATATATGCAAAATTATTCTATATATTTATAAATTCTTTCTTTGGTTGCAGATAGCAGCTTTCTTGACAATTTAAATTACAGACTTTAAAATGTATTATTGGAACATACCAACATAAATGAAAGTGAATAAGTGAAGACTTAATATGTATAACTTATTGAAAGGTCACCTACTCATGATCTAACATGTTGGTCCAAGCTTCCCCTCAGTGATCTGACTAGTGGTAATCATTATATTACATTTAATATTTACATGGCACTTTAAAGTTTGCAAAGCAATTTTCAGAGGTCATCTTATTTGATTCTCATTACTCCCTGCGAGGTAGGTGCTATTTTGTAAATCCTTAGTTACAAAAAAGGAAACTGAGGCCGGGAAAAGTTAAATTATTTGCCCAGGGTTTTATAGCTATTAATTGAATAAGACAGGATTTGAACTCAGGTTTTCCTAGTTGTCCAAGCTAAGACACAATGATATCATTTGAACAGAATATAGACAAGTTAGTGTATGATAAATATAAGTTCCAAATCAATCAATCAATCAATATGTATTATAAACTGAATCATTTGTGCCAAGTACAAAGTGCTAGGAATATAAGAAGAGGCAAAAGACAGATCCTGCCCTAAAAGAACTTACAATGATTTTTCTTTTTCACACTGGAACTGGGAATTCATTGGATGGGGATTTCCCTGTAAGAAGACTCCTACCAAAGCAGATTATCATCATCTTTGAAACTTAAATTCTTAGAGAGTAGCCAAAGGAGACTCTTGAGGTTCAGGCATACCCAGGTTCACACAGCATCAGTACTTGAACCCAGGTCTATTGGCTCAGCTTCTATGTGTATGTGCATCTCTTCCTTTCTTCTCTTTCCTTAAAATATGACTTAGTTGACATACAGTTTCTCATTAACTCTCCTGGGTCTTCTCGAAAGTTTTACCTCCTTCTGTTCCTAGATGGAACACAGTATGAATTTGATTCATATTTGTTGAATTAAATTTATTGAATTGAATCAATTAAACTTTTTCTTCTACTTATTCTCTAAGAAAACAAAAAGCCTGACTCAGATCTTGAGGTAAGACATGCACGTCCCATTTGACACAGGAGTACATTTTGGAGCTGTAAAAGGGGCCTTATAAGATAGTTTTGAAATTCAGGCAGAATGTTTCCCATAGGACTATTTTGATGGTAATCGAGAGCACATTCATGCCTTCTGTGTGCTAGGGATGAAACAAGGAGGGGAGGGGAGGGGAATTGCATACACAGAGAAGTAGATGCAGAATTGTTACAAAGGAGACAGCGGGTGAAGAGCTGACCTGGGACTTAGGAACCAGCGGTCTAGAACTGAGCATCTCTGATACACACAGGCTGCAGACCTGGGCAGCACATCCCTTAAACTCTCAGGGCCGTAGTCAGCTTCCTGAGACCAAAAGGAGCAGATCAGCAGCCAGTCTACCTTGGTGAGTGGGATCCCTTTAAGAAGGAAATAACAGATCTCATCAAAGAAAACAAAAACCTAAAAAGTCACTGCCAGGGGAAGACTTCTGCCTTCCAGGAACTCCTCCAGCTTGAGATGACTGAGAGCCAGAGCTGAGCCACCTCTGGAGGCTTCAGCAGTGGTGGAAGTCAGTGCAAAGGCCAGGGTCTTTCCCTTTCTGCCAGCTGTCACAGAGGGAGAAATTTCCCTATCAGTCTTGTATCCAAATTACATGCCCAGCAGACACAGACATACCACATATGAATACACTATATATACATACTATACATATAGACACACTATAGACACATATAAATACATAAACACTACAGGTGTACACGTGCACACCACACACATATATCTGGATCACATTCACTTGTACAAATACTACCCCACTATATGCATCTGTTACACATACATATATGTACCATATACACACATCCCCATTACATACAAACATATCCCACATATACATATATACCTCAAAAACACACAGACACATACATTACTAACATATACTAGAAATCCCTGTAATACTAAAAGTAATGAAATAAATAAAAATAAAATAAAAAATTATAAAATAATTATACTAAAGTATAATAAAAGTAATAACATATATTTGAATAGTTAACAAAGTTCTGCCAGGAAAATAAATTTATTTACTTTAGTTAACTGAATTGTGTTTTATTATAAATGTCCTTGAGATTTTTGTAGAGAAGAAACTATACCATTTTGGTCAGATGCACTGCCTCTGTTCAGTATTTCTGCTGGATGCCTGAATACGTGTCCACAGAATTTACTTACGTTCTATCATTGTTTTGTCTTGAGTAGACCTAGTAAGAAGCAATATATTTATGTCTACCTGGAAGCAGAAGTGTGCTGGAGTTAGCTCACACTGGCTTGAAATAGCTCGTTGTTAAATTTTAGTGTGGGCATTTATATCATAGAAATCAGCAAACTACAAATCAAGGCATTATTTTGTTGATTGTCTAGACTGAAGAAAATGATAAGGAAAATGTTAATAATACTAATTGAATTAAAAATTATGTTGTTGGGTACATTTTGTCCCAGAGAACTGGTTTACCAACACACTGCTATGTATATAAACTGGCATTTTGAACGTCACATTGTATTTTTATTAAAGTGATCTGAGGTTGAACTTAACCTTTCTATATTATTATATACACTTATGGGCTGTCATCACTGCATCTACTATTGGTTTCCCCTTGTGAAAACATTCTTGATGGCAGAATTTTCATTTTATCCCTTTTTCTTATGGAAGCTGAGAGGTAGAGAGAAGATCTCAAACTAACTACAATCTCTAAAGCTAACATGACATTTCTTACCTTGAACTGAATATTTCTTGTTAATATTTCTGTTTTTGAAAAATTGGTTTTTCACATATTCATTTTCTTGTATTCTATTCCAGAATAAGTTAGCCCTCATTTCATTCACCACTGGAGGTGATGCTGAGTTGTACTCCAAAACAGGGCTCAGCGGTGATATTAAATACATCTTGTGGCCTCTACAGGTAAACCTAATATTACTATTGTATATCACTATCACCTTATCTCACTTCACCTCCTGCTACTCCTCTGAGTAGAAAGACAAACATTTCTTCAAGGAACTGCATAAAAAATAGGATTAGGAAATTTTGAATATATCAATCAGCCAAGTAGTTATTAAGCTTTTATATATAGTAGCAGATCTGGAATTGAGCTCTACACAAAGTAAATAAGATATCTAATAAATATTTGATGAATAATATAATGAATCTAAAGATAAGAATAGACAGAGAGAGAGAAGAAATATGGAAGACAGATTTCATATTCTAGGCAACTTTCAGCACAATTCACTAGTACAAAGATTAAAAAAAAATCATTAATGTTTATTTCTTTCTAAAAATAAAAACAGGCCACTATTGAAAATCCTTAATGAAATCCTGTCTTTGTCTAGGTCATTGATAAAAATGTTAATAGAGAGCTAAGAATGGATCCCTGGGGCATTTCTCTAGGAACTTCCTTCCAACTCCACACCCATCCATTAATGGTTATTCTTTATGGCCAGTTCTCCTATCTACCCAACTGTAGCAATACTTAAATCAGAGATATCACACACATGAGCTATATGAGTGCTGTCCCAAACAAATTGAATTGTAATTAAACTGTAACAAATCAAACTGAGAAATACTAAACAAAATCAATAAAAATTCAGTAAATCAAATGTTAATATGTGGTTTTCTAAGTGGCCCACCGGGATCCTTATATATGATTTAGTGGCTTCTGTTTCAATTTGAGTTTGATAACGCTGATCTAGCTCACCACACATTTCAGTTTTATTCTCACAGATACCAAGAAAGAGTCTCTTAATTTACTTTGCCCCCCCAAAATTATTTAATAGGTATTTGAATTATTAAAATAAAACTTATAAATATTAATTGCTGATAAGACTTCCTCTGACTTAACATGCCATCTGTTGGTTAAAAGGTTGTTCATTTGTTTTCTACAAATTTATGGCTGGCTTTCAAGAGATTTTTGCCTCTTCTACTGATGTTTCAAAGCTTGATATCTCCCTCACATTACTCCTAGGAGATTTTTAATTGGGTCAAAAGGTAGTGGGACATATTTCTGATGGATTTTTTTTTCACTTTCTGAGTCTAGCATGGTGTCTTGCATTTCTGTGGTTTCAAAGTCCTGGCTCCTCAGGTCAGTTTTGCTCCTGAATACTCATCAGAAGATAAGAGAAAAGAGATGGTAGAGTCTTGGGCAAGAAGACTAGAGACCATCTGGAAAGAGAAGCCTATAAACTGCACTCCCTCCTGGTACTTTGAATAATAACAGCTGATGTTATGTGTAATATTCCTTCCCTTTTTTGAAGTTGTGAGTAGCCCATGGTTTGGAGACAATCTGTTATAATCAATAAAGCTACAAAGTCCACTTACCAAATGAATCTGAGGCTTTCTGTCTTTTATTGCTATTGCATTATTGATAAATTTTAATATTTAATAATATTTTAGTTAATATATTTTAATGTTTTAATATTTTAGTAAGGAGCAGCTGAGCAGTACAGTGGATAAGAGTGCTAGACCTGGAGTCAGGAAGAATTATCTTACAGAGCTAAAATCTGGCCTCAGATACTAATTGTGTTACACTTCATTCTATTTGCCTCGGTTTCCTCATCTGTAAAATGAGCTGGAGAAAAAAATGGCAAACTCCAATGTCTTTGCAAAGAAAACTCCAAATAGGATCACAGAGAGTCAGATATGAATGAAAAAGGCATGAAAAATAATAGCTAATGAAAGAGTCTGCAATTAATATTCCTTTCAAATATGTAGACCTATAAGTTCTAGGAGCAATTTTGGAAGGGAAGAGGAGAATGAGAAGAGTCCCCTTCAAGAAAAGCAGACTTTTCTCAAGAACAACCATGGTAGAGAACCTTGATAGACTAAGTCAATCTTTAAGCAATTTAACTTCCCTTCTGCAATGGGAAATGACCTCCTTAAACTAGTAAATGGAGGGGGTGTTAGAAATGCTTCCTACACATGGCTATTTTCAACATTGAGGTGATTCAAGTCAATTCCAATAGACTTGTGATGGAGAGAGCCATCTCCATCCTAAGAGAGGACTCTGGGGACTGAATAATATTATCACTTTTTTTGTCATTTGCTTGCATTTTATTTTTCTCATTTTTTCCTTTTTGATCTGATTTTTCTTGTGCAGCATGATAATTGTGGAAATATGTATGGAGGAATTGCATATGTTTAACCTATGTTGGATTACTTGCTGTCTAGGGGGAAGGGAAGGATAAAAATTTGGAACACAAAGTTTTGCAAAGGTGAATGTTGAAAACTATCTTTGCATGTATTTTGAAAATAAAAAAACTATTATTTAAAAAAAAAAAAGAAAAAGAAATGCTTCCTATGCAAGCCTGTTTCTGGGATCAGGCTGCCTCCTGATTAAGTTCCTCTCTTGGAGGCTTTTGTACCCACATTCAATTTCAGCTCAGCAGCCAATAAAAACTCATCTTCAGTAGTACAGTGACAGGAAAATGTCGCATGCTATGAATTGAGACTGGACCCCTCCATTCAACATCGTTTATAGGCTTCCAGAAGCAGATCACCAATACTCTGCCTGGAGGGGCTGGCAGTACACACTCTGAGGATGGGGTTCCCATTGGCCAACTTACTGAGATGTGTAGTTTAGCTGCAAATGGAATATGGGCAGTAAAGGGGAAGATGGAGACCAAGATAGAGCTGACCCACTGGGCAAATCCCTCTCTTTTCCTCTTCTGTAAAGTGGGGCTAAAACTAACACCTGCCTCCCAGGGTGGTTGTGAGGAAAAAGTACTATATTTATAAAGTGCTTTGCACAATAAACACTAGATAAACATTAGCTATTTTTTTTTTTTTTGAGTAGCTTGCAGTCCTAAGCACTTGAGGAGTATGAGAATTGAGAGGACACGGGAAGTAGTCTTGGAAAGAGGCAAAAAACTCCCCAGCTGCCACCATTGTCTATTCTACTCCCAGCCTAGAAGCTCTCTCCCCTATTCCTTATTTAGCAGAAAAATGGAGCCTGTACCCTTTCTCTCCCTTAGACCAGTGGTTCTAAAAGTGTGATCCAGAGAATCATAGGAGTCTCCAAAATCCTTTTAGAGAACCTACAAATTCAAAATTAGTTTTTATTTTTAATATAGTAAATATTTATAAATATAAACCACATAAAACAAAAACTCTTTGGACAGATCATCAATAATTTTTGACAGTTAAAGATAATGAGAACAAAAATTTGAGAACCACTGCCTTAGACACAGTTTGATTTTGGTTGAAACACTTTCAATTTTTGTTTTCTCACTGACTGGTGAGTTGGATAGACGATGAGATGTGCTGAGGGACTGGACATACTTTGCAGAGCTGATACCATGAGTATCAAGTAGAAGGACTTGGAGAGGCAGGTGTTCACAACGCAGCTATGCAATCATGAAGCCCTTTGGTAGAAACTTAGCATATTTTAGTTCCAACCTTTTTCCCACACATATATACATGCAAACCTCCCATCTGTGAGTTCAAACTCAGGAGAGGGAGGCATAAAACTATTTAGACCTAGCAGAAGTTTTTGAAGTCAAACATAAGCATCCTGGTTTTATTGTGCTTTAAAGATATCATGTTTTGTTTTAACCAATCTAACAAAAATGCAACCCTGCATTGAACAACTCTTTCTACACTATTTTTCCAAAACTATCTGCTCATGTCACATCTCTGAGCCACATTTTGGTAATTCTTGCAATAATTTAAACTTTTTCATTATTTTTATGTATGTTTTAGTAATCAGTGATTTTTGGTGTTATTATTGTAATTGTTTGAGGTCATCAGAAATCACACTCACAAAACATTGGAAATTAACCAGTAAATATTGTCAGCTTCTGATTGCTCCACTGACCAGCCATTCCTCCATCTTTCTCCTCCTTGGGCCTCCCTATTCCCTGAGACATGACAACATTGAAGAATATTACATAAATTAAATTGTTAAAGCAGTGGCAGGGTTTGAAAGGCTTTATTCCAATTTTGAAAGAAGTTCTACTGTGGATAAAATCCTATCAAACAGTATCACATGCTACAGAGAAATCTTTTATGAAAAGAAGTCAATTAATGTAGCAATTGTCATTGTCTTATTTTAAGAAATTGCCACAGCTGCCTCAGCCTTCATCAACCATCCTGATCATTCAGCAGCTATCAACATCGAGGCAAGATCCTTCACCAACAAAAAGATTTTGACTGTCTGAAGGGTCAGATGATGGTTAGCATTTTTAGGAATTAAGTGTTTTATAATTAAGGTATGTTTTTTTTTTTTTAGACATGACACTATTGAACATTTAATAGACTACAGTATAATGTAAACAAAACTCTGAGAAACCAAAGAAATTATGTGACTGATTTTATTGCAGTATTTCCTTTATTGTTGAATCAGTCATATCTCTGAGGTATGCTTGTAATTTGGTTATATTTCTGGGAATCATACTGATTGGTTAGGTGATTCTGGTCAGGTTATTTTACTTCTTTTTGCTTCTGATTTATTTATCTTTACAATTTGAACAGTCATAGGACCAGTGACATGGTATTTGCTGCTCTACACTAATGTTGACTCATACCATTTATCCTCTCTGATACTGATTTATGAAACTAAGGGCCACTATGATGGCCTGTTTCTCTGCCAGTACTACTCTCCCAGTAGTGATGAAACAGGAAGTATGAATCATACTTTGCAATACTAGTAGTAAAAATAGTAGCTCTAATGTTGGTCCCTATTAAAATTCTGCACTGAGAGTGAGCTAAGTGTCCCAGTGGACAGAGCATTAGAGTTGGAGGCAGAGAGACCTGAGTTCAAATGCAACCTTAGACTGTTATTAGCTGTGAAACACTAGGCAAATCTTTTAATCTTTCTCTCTGCCTTAGTTTCCCTATCTGTCAGACTGACTTCCAGGAGTTGTTATAAGGATAAAATGAGATAATATTTGCAAAGTGTTTTGCAAACTTTAACACATATTACTGCTAGCCATTGTTATTGAGTAGCTAGGTGATTCCATGAATATAGCACTGGGTCTAGAGTTAGGAAAATCTGAGTTCAAAATAAGCCTCAAATACCTGCTAGCTGTGTGACCCTGAGCAAGTCACCTAACCTGTTTGCTCCAATCCACTGGAAAGAGAAATTACAAACCATATTAGTGTTTTTGCCAGTAAAACCACATGCACAGTACTGGCATACTATAGTCCACAGGGTCAGTCAGACTCTACTAAATAATATTATTACTTGATGCTATATATTGCCAAAACACATTTCACATATATAGATATACATACATGAATGTATATACATATAAGCTATACATACATACGTATATACACACATAAGCACTTTTGCTTTAAGGTACTAACAGTGTGATTATGTATTTGTATTCTGTAAATGCTATTAACTATCACATTAAACACCTCCTTGATCTTGCCTTCTTCATCTGTAAAAGGAAGAAATTGGACCAAATATTCTTTTCCAGCTTTATGACACAAATGACTTTCCATTCTATGACACATAGAATGTCTTGAGTCTGGAAATGGCAATTGGATTATCTAATAATATGGCAATAAACAAGTTCGTAGATTTAATGCTAGAAAGGGCTTTAAAATTATAGATTTGGAGCTCCTTGGGACCTCAATCAGAGGTTCCCATTTTACTACTGAAGAAATAGACACTCAAAGAGGGCAAATTGTGTCCAAGGTCACAAAGGTAGTGAGTAGCAGAACTGGGATTAAAACCTAGATAGACTAAGTCCAAATCCAGCACTCTTTCCATGCCTTAAGTAGCATTAAGATAAAATTAGTTTTCAAGTTCTAAATAGTAGTTACTAGATGAGGCACTTGTGAAAGGGCTTTGGAAAAAATTAATATTTGTATTTATCAAGGGATTTTAAATCCTATACATTAAGCCTTTTCCAGATCCAAAATTTTTTTTTCAGATTTATAAAAAATAAAAAATATTTATTTATTTATTAATTTTTTTAAGCTTTTTATTTGTATAACATATGTATGGGTAGTTCCCCAACCTTGATCTTTACAAAGCTTTCCAATACAAATTTTACCCCCAGTCCCCTCCCCTCCCCCAGATGGCAGGAAGTCCACTACATGTTAATAATGTTGAAATACTTGAGAAGTTATGCAAGAAAAATCCTATCTACAAGAAAAAAAAAAAGAATCAGATAAAGGCAACACAATGCAAGCAAATGTCAATAGAGATCATGAAAATGTTACGTTGTGGTCCATATTTCATGTCCCTCTTTCTGGGTGTATATGGTTTTCTTCAGTGAACAACTGGAACTGGTTTGAGACAATTCTTTATTGCAGAGAGCCATGTCCATCAGAATTGATCATCATGTAATACTGTTATTGCTGTGCATGATGATCTCCTGGTTCTGCTCGTTTCACTCAGCATCAGTTCATGCAAGTCTCTCCAGGCCTCTCTGAAATCGTCCTGCTGGTCGTTTCTTACAGAACAATAATATTCCATAACATTCATATACCATAATTTATTCAGCCACTCTCCAATTGGTGGGCATCCCTTCAGTTTCCAGTTTCTAGCCACTACAAAAAGGGCTGCCACAAACATTCTTGCACATGTGGGGCCCTTTCCCTCCTCTAAGATCTCTTTGGGATATAGGCCCAGTAGAAACACTGTTGGGTCAAAGGGTATGCACAGTTTGACAACTTTTTGAGCATAGCTCCAAATTGCTCTCCAGAATGGTTGGATCCGTTCACAGTTCCACCAACAATGTATTAGTGTCCCAGCCCTCCCACATCCCTGCCAACATTCATCGTTATCTTTTCCTGTCATTTTAGCCAATCTGACAGGTGTGTAGTGGTATCTCAGAGTTGTCTTAATTTGCATTTCTCTGATCAATAGTGATTTGGAGCAACTTTTCATATGACTAGAGATGGTTTTAATTTCATCATCTGAAAATTGTCTGTTCATATCCCTTGACCACTTATCTATTGAAGAGTGGCTTGAATTCTTATATATATGAGACAATTCTCTATATATTTTAGAAATGAGGCCTTTATCAGAACCATTAAATGTAAAGATGATTTCCCAATTAGATGCTTCCCTCCTAATCTTGTCTGCATTTGTTTTGTTTGTACAGAAACTTTTTAACTTAATATAGTCAAAATTATCCATCTGGTGTTCAATTAGGAGTTCCAAGTCTTCTTTGGACATAAATTTGTTCCACCTCCACAGGTCTGAGAGATAAACTATATTACGTTCCTCTAACTTGCTTACAAAGTCCCTCTTTATATCTAGATCATGAACCCATTTAGATCTTATCTTGGTATGTGGTGTTAGGTATGGGTCAAGCCCTAATTTCTTCCACACTAGTTTCCAATTTTCCCAGCAGTTTTTGCCAAATAGAGAGTATTTATCCCAAAAGCTGTGTTCTTTGGGTTTATCGAACACTAGATTGTTAAGGTTAATGCCTAGGTTGTCCTGATAACCTATCCTGTGCCACTGATCCACTGCTCTATTTCTTATCCAGTACCAAACGGTTTTGATGACCGCTGCTTTATAATATAGTTTTAGATCTGGTACAGCAAGGCCACCTTCATCTGCCTTTTTTTTCATTAATCCCCTTGAAATCCTTGACCTTTTGTTCTTCCAAATGAACTTTGCTACTATTTTTTCTAGATCTGTAAAATAATTTCTTGGGAGTTTGATTGGTATGGCACTAAATAAGTAGATTAGTTTGGGTAGTATTGTCATTTTTATTATGTTCGCTCTGCCTATCCATGAGCACTTAATATTTTTCCAATTGATTAGGTCTGATTTTATTTGTGTGGAAAGTGTTTTGTAATTTAGTTCGTATAGTTTCTGACTTTTCCTTGGCAGATAGATTCCCAAATATTTTATCCTATCATCTGCTATTTGGAATGGAATTTCTTTTTGTATCTCCTGCTGCTGAACTTTGTTGGTAATATATAAAAATGCTGATGATTTATGTGGATTAATTTTGAATCCTGCAACTTTGCCAAAGTTGTGAATTGTTTCTAGTCGTTTTTTAGTTGAGTCTCTAGGGTTCTCTAAGTATACCATCATGTCATCTGCAAAGAGTGATAATTTGGTTTCTTCATTACCTACTCTGATTCCTTTTATCTCTTTTTCTTCTCTTATTGCTAAAGCTAACATTTCTAAAACAATATTAAATAGTAATGGTGACAGTGGGCAGCCTTGTTTCACTCCTGATCTTATTGGGAATGGTTTTAGTTTGTCTCCATTACATATGATGCTTGCTGATGGTTTTAAATAGATGCTACTGATCATTTTAAGGAAAAGCCCATTTATTCCTATACTCTCTAGTGTTTTTAATAGGAAAGGGTGTTGGATTTTGTCAAAGGCTTTTTCTGCATCTATTGAGATAATCATATGGTTTTTGTTAATTTGGTTATTAATATAATTAATTATGCTGATAGTTTTCCTAATATTGAACCAGCCCTGCATCCCTGGTATAAATCCTACTTGGTCATAGTGTACTATCCTGGGGATGACTTTCTGTAATCTCATTGCTAAAATCTTATTTAAAATTTTTGCATCAATATTCATTAGGGAAATTGGTCTATAGTTTTCTTTCTCTGTTTTTACCCTACCTGGTTTAGCTATCAGCACCATATCGGTCTCATAGAAGGATTCTGGCAGTATACCTTCTGTCCCTAATTTCTCAAATAGTTTGTGTAGTATTGGAATTAATTGTTCTTTGAATGTTTGGTAGAATTCACATGTAAATCCATCTGGCCCTGGAGATTTTTTCTTAGGGAGTTGGTTAATGGCTTGTTCTATTTCTTTTTCTAATATGGGACTATTTAAATAATTTATATCCTCTTCTGTTAACCTCGGCAATCTATATTTTTGTAGGTATTCCTCCATTTCATTCAGATTTTCAAACTTACTGGCATAAAGTTGGGCAAAGTAACTCCTAATTATTGCTTTAATTTCCTCTTCATTGGAGGAAAGTTCTCCCTTATCATTCTTGAGACTAACAATTTGATTTTCCTCTTTCCTTTTTTTTTATCAAATTAACTAAAGGCTTATCTATTTTGTTAGTTTTTTCATAGAACCAACTCTTAGTTTTATTTATTAACTCAATAGTTTTCTTATTTTCGATTTTATTAATTTCTCCTTTTACTTTTAGAATTTCCAATTTGGTATTTAATTGAGGGTTTTTAATTTGTTCTTTTTCCAAAATTGTTTTTTTTAAAACATTACTAAAGAAGACATTCTGTTTTTCTATGTGCTACTGATAGAATGTATTTTTGTCTAATAATGGAAGTGGAATCTAGTTAGGCTCTTAATATCTGGTGGATATGATAAAAGTGAAATTTTCTTTTTTTAAATTCTATTATAGCCTAGCTTTACTATTCTCTCAAGTAAAATTTAACCATAAAAGAATTTTTAAACAAAACAGAACAAAAAGATCCTCTTATTTGCCATAGATGCCCTTATCATTTCATTCAGCACCTACTTCATAAATGAGCCAAGTGATGTTTTTATAGTTGGAAAAAGCCACATCCTTAAAACTAAGCTGTCTATTGCTGACACTGGGCAAAGTTTTTAAGGTCCTACTTCTCTTTGTCATAACTACTGGAACATGGACAATTTATTTTTACAGTATTTAAAAGCAATTTGATATATATCACATGCTATTTTGTTCCTGTTACAAGTCAGAACACTATACAAGTAGAGGGATGATTTAATATAGCTAATTAATATAGCAGTAATTCTCAGTAATAGAATAACAGAACCAATCTCCATTCCTATTGGATACTGACAAATAGACATGCTCAAAACTGATTCAGAATGTTAGAAAGGCAGGATTACGTCCACATCATTGTTCCATAACAGCAGTGCAGCCCCCTCCAATGGGAATGAAATAACATATAGTATGGGGTGAATTCTTGGAGCAATATTTTACCTCAGTGCTAAAATCTGAATCATTGCTCTGCAGAAAGCAGAGAAGTATGCCCTTAGGAACTTTACCTGAGGTCAGGCACAGATAGCTTTAGGGTTGTAAGTTTTCCCATCTACCAGGATAATACATGCTCATTTATGAGGTAGGAAGTAAATGAAACAATATGGGCGTCTATGGCAAATGAATAGGGCTTTATTTGATTGTTTTTAAAGTAATTAGAGGAGCAATAGGTTCTATAGGTTTTCAACTTAGTGGGTAGTAATTAAGAGAGAGGAAAGCATATAGTGAAATCCTAATTATGGTTTAATTTTATGTAAGAGGAATGTTGGAGGGAATGTGGGAAAACTGGGATACTGATACAGTGTTGGTGGAACTGTGAACGGATCCAACCATTCTGGAGAGCAATTTGGAGCTATGCTCAAAAAGTTATCAAACTGTGCATACCCTTTGACCCAGCAGTGTTTCTATTGGGCTTATATCCCAAAGAGATTTTAGAGGAGGGAAAGGGACCCACATGTGCAAGAATGTTTGTGGCAGCCCTTTTTGTAGTGGCTAGAAACTGGAAACTGAATGGATGCCCATCAGTTGGAGAATGGCTGAATAAATAATGGTATATGAATGTTATGGAATATTATTGCTCTGTAAGAAACGACCAGCAGGATGATTTCAGAGAGGCCTGGAGAGACTTGCATGAACTGATGCTGAGCAAAGTGAGCAGAACCAGATCATTATACACGGCAACAACAAGACTTTATGATGATCAATTCTGATGGACATGGCTCTCTTCAACAATGAAATGTTTCAAACCAGTTCCAATTGTTCAGCAAAGAAAGCCATATACACCCAGAGAGAGGGATGTGAAATGTGGACCACAACATAACATTTTCATGTTCTCTATTGATGTTTGCTTACATTGTGTTTCCTTTCCCTTTTTTCTTTTAGATACGATTTTTCTTGCACAACAATGATAACTGTGGAAATATGTATACATCTATTTGATTTTTCAAGTATTTTAACATAATTAACATGTAGTAGATTTCCTACCATCTAGGGGACGGGTGGGGACTAGGGGGGAAAAATTTGTAACAGAAAGCTTTGTCAGGGTCAGTGTTGAAGAATTGCCCATATATATGTTTTGCAAATAAAAAGCTTTAAAAAAAATTTTTATGTAAGAGGGAAGTGAAGTTAGACTATAAAAAGAGGGGGAAAATGACAATTTCAACAAAAATGAAAAAAAGAAGCCCTGTAATTTTTCTCACATGATTGTTTTTAATTGTATTCACCAGATATTTAGAATAACTGGATTCCATTTCCATTATTAAGTAAAGATAAATTTCACTGGGGTACCCATGTATGGTGTGTGCACCAGCACAAACACACACTTTGAATAGACTCTAAAATAGACCATGAACTAGATCCAGGACAGAACAAAAGGAGAAAGTATTTTAATGACCACAAACTCCCCCTTGAAACAGAGATCAATCAATGTTAATATTCTTACCATTATCAGAAATAGCTGTTAACTCATGCGTTACCACTACAGTATTAGTGAAATTCATATTTCTGTAATGTTTTACTTTGACTTCTGACAATTTCAAAAATCAACAACTGAATTCCAATGCATTTGGCAGATTCAAAGTCACTTTTCACTGATCTGGGGCATTTGGAAAAAAGAGAAACTGGGACAAGGAGATGGAAGGGATGGTGCTTTGACAGCCCAAGTAGGGACAGGTGAGAAAAAGACATACATGGTCCAATATAGTTCCCAAATCCTTTGTGTTATTGTTGTTGGAACCAGTAAGGTTAATTAAAATGTTTGTGCCAACTTTTGTAAGGTTTGTAATCACCTGAAGCATCCAACTATCGGTTGTCTAGAGTTTTTCACAGGCCTTTAAGGGGCCAGAGATAGTTTTATGAGGGATTTAAAACTTGGATAGGGGAAGACTGCATCTTAATTTTCTTTAACTTCCAACTGAAACTTAGCTTTTCCTATTATTATTTAAAAACATTAATCTAAGAAGGGGGTTCATATTCCTTATTAGATTACCAAAGAAAGTACACAATACAAAGGTTTAAAACATTTAATTTGGACAAAAACCCACCCGCCAAATGTTCTGATATAATAAATGACATCTTTTTCTTTCTCTTACGTATTAAGAGGATTTTGCTTTTGTAAAAGAAGGCTACACTTTCTTTTTCTTTTTTTTTTTAATAAAGCTTTTTATTTGCAAAACATATGAGTGACCTTTCAACATTGACCTTTGCAAAAAAAACTTTTTTTTTCCCAAGCTTTTCCTTTCCCTCCCCCCGCCCTCCACCCCTAGATGACAGGTAATCTAATACATGCTAGATAGGATAAATTATATGACAAGTACAATACATGTATACATATCTATACAGTTATCTTACTGCACAAGAAACATCAGATCTAGAAAGAGAAGAAGAAAAAAAAACAACCTAAGAAGGAAAACAGAGTGCATGGAAATATTCACAGAAAGCGTTAAAATGCTGTGTTGTGGTTCACTCTCAGTTCCCACAGGCCTCTCTCTGGATGTATATGACTATCTTCATCGCAGCACAACTGGTTTGAATCACATCATTGTTGAAGAGAACCATGTCCATCAAAATTGATCATCATATAGTCTTGTTGCTGTGTATAATGTTCTCCTGGTTCTGCTGATTTCACTCAGCATCAGTTCATGCAAGTCTCTCCAATCCTCTCTGAAATCCTCCTGTTGGTCATTTCTTACAGAACAATAATATTCCATAACATTCATATACCATAATTTATTCAGCCATTCTCCAATTGATGGGCATCTTTTCAATTTCCAGTTTCTTGCCACTACAAAAAGGGCTGCCACAAACATTTTTGCACATGTGGGTCCCTTTCCCTCAGAAGGCTACACTTTCAAACAAAATTATTACCCAATAAACTGAAAACCTAGTTTGACAAAACAAAAACAAAAAAACAAAACAAACAAACAAAACCTGTGTCGGACCAGTCTCTTCATCTTTATTTTACACTATTTCTCTGTGTGGTGATATAGTATTGCTTTTCATGAAGGAAATAAATTCAGCGCAGACAAGGCGGTAACAATTGGTGCTTCCAATATGTAAATGAGATCCGTTTATGGAGAATTACGCGGTTGGGTCTACTTTGGGCGGGGAATTAGTTACTTGTCTCTTTATATAAAAGTCGGAGCGGGCGGAGTGCGCGCATAATCTCGGAAGCACTGCGGCATATCCCTCCAGTTTCCCAGCATTTTCCTCCATTCTGTTGCCTATCCACACCGCAGAGCCCCCTGCACATAAATCGGTGGTACCCAGGTTCTCCCTGCGGGCGGGCTAGCCTTTCCCCACCACGCGTCCCCGCTGTCACAGAATCGCTGGATTCTTGGAAAAGCCAGGTGAGCAGTGCGGGCTGCCCAGGGACGAGCATGCTCCAGAGTCGGTCTTTGCTGGGGCCTCTCCGAGCCCTACAGACCCTTCCTCTTTCTTTCGGAGCTTGATCCCCCCTCCTTTACCACTGTTGCAATCCCGGAGTTTATATGGGCGGGGCTCGGGGGTCGCCCCCAATCACTTCCTTCTCTCTCTGGGCTGGAGAGCTTTATCTTGGCACGAAAAAGAAACTAACTTTTCCCCAAGTTGCGACTGCGCGGTTTCAGCCTGCCTTATTTCATTAATGGCGAATTTCTCAGCAAAATCTCGTGCTATTGCTGCCTTTCTGGGTTGGACCGGGACTTTTCAGAGGCCTTTGGTCTTCAGACAAAAAGACTGACCCCACGACCCTCGAGGTGAGTTCCAGTCCTTCTGCCTTGACGGCTGTCTGCCTCTTTCCTGGAAACCGGGGGAAGCAGGACTCGGTGGGCCGGTTTGTGGTCTGGGTCTTCTGGGCAGGAGGAGCGACCCGTGGGGCTGATCTAGTCGATTTGGATAGGGTTTGTCCAGCGCTCTGGCCGGCCATGGACTTGACCTTGCCTGAGAAACTTTATTTGAAAATGCCAGGTTCTTTTGTCTGACAGTCAAATCTTTGTGTACACACAAACACACACACATACACACACACACACACACACACACACACAGGAACGACTTACAATTCAGTCTGTCTCAGTCTCTGCCTGTGTCTGCCTATCTCGGTCTCTTCCTTTACATGTATGAGAATATATTGCTAAAATACAAACGTATAAATGAAAGAAGCTATTTTGACTGAGCGAGCTGTCCACACCGGGGTATCCAACAACTGAAGCCTACTGTAGGCGACACACTTGTTCCAAGATACTTCCTGTTGTGTAGGGGAATCTCTGGAGAAGAAAAATTTTGTGTGGGTTGTGGGGATGGGTGTGGGGTAGAAGGGGTAGAGGCTTTGCCCTGCTGCTTCATCTTCTGGGGAAGGTTGGGGTGGAGAGAGGAGGGGAAAGAAGTAGGTGGACTGAAGGTGTGATCCAAGCTAGTTCCTAAATGTTTAAGTCACAATTCCAATAGTCTCTTTCGAGGCATTAGGCAAAAATCAAACGTGTTCGATATAACCTACCTTTTCTTCTTCTCTTACATGTAAATACGTTTTACTTTTGGAAAGTGAGTTATTGCTTTTTTATCTCTGTGTATCTATCTATTTTGCACCGTTTAGGAATGAGAGATAAATGATTGTTTGAAGATCTATTGGTTATTTTAATACATTGTGTCATTAGCAATAGAATTTCTCTCTAGATTTTCACTTAGAATGTTTTATTCAACAAAGTTATGGCAAGTTGTTATCAATCAAATTAGAATCTTTGGCCCTATTTGATACATTGTTTTATAGACCTCTGTTCTTTCTCACTTAATATTATTCTGTTTTCCAGTTGGAAAAACTAGGACACAGAGTTATCAAATGAATTTCTGAGTACCTGGGGTGACCATGGGCAAGTCACTGTAACTCTTTTCAGTACAGTTTCCTCATCTGCAAAATGGAGATACTGAGGGAAATAGGATTGCATCAGGGAAAATGTTTGGTAAACTGTTAAGTGCCATATGAATGTGAGCTATTATTTATTTCCCCAGCCTGGCTTGAATAAACAGTTGGCTTTGAAGCCAAAAAAAAAAAAAAAAAGTCCAAGTCCCTCCTTTGTCACATACCATCTATGTGACTCTGTACAAGTCATTCCAAGATTCTCAGTTGGAGAGACTGTGCTGACCCACTTTGATAGATACCGTTTCCTCACCCTGAAGCTCCTATACCAAATAATAGGTCTGATCCTTATGCCTATCTCTGTCCATATTGAGATGCAGGGATCAATGAAGCAGTCAATAAGCATTTAATAAGTACCTATTATGTGCCAGGAACTGGGGATATATATATATATATATATATATGCATACACATACATACAATAAATGAAATAATCCTTTAGAGTTTTCACTTTCAGAAATATAAGTAACAATTTATAAACAAAAAATTAGCTATGAAAGATTCTAAGAAAGGAGCATCCTTGAAGGGATGAGCATCTGATGTATAAAGTATTGAGACAGGCAGCGTGGCATGATAATAATAGCTGAAAGTTATATAGGATCTACTGTGTGCCAGTCACTGGTGCTAAGTATTTTACAGTTTTGATCTCATTTGACCTCACAACAGTTCTGGGAGATAAGTGCTAATATTGAATCCATTTTACAGAAGAGAAAACTGAGACAAGTATATATTAAGTTACTCAGGGTCATAAAACCTAGTAAGTGAGGCTGGATTTGAACTCATTCAGTGCTTTATCCATGAGCAAGAACTTGAGAGTTAGGGCTTCTGAGCTGTAATGTCCAGGCTCAACTATGTGATCTTGGGCAATTTGTTTAATTTTTCTGATCTTTCTTATCTGTAAAATGAGGATCACATCTACTCCATAGAATTATTGCAAGACTCAAATGAGATAATGTGTGTAAAAACATCTTATAATGATACACTGCTTTCCAGTTATGTTATATTAAACAGTTTTGTGGCAGTGAGATGGAACAGTGAATAGAGTGCCAGGCCTGGGGCCAGAAAGACTCATCTTCTGAGTTCCAATTTGGCCTCAGAGACTTCCTAGCTGTATTACTTTAGGCAAATAAATCACTTCACCCCATATGCCTTAGGTTCCTTATCTACAAAATGAGCTAGAGAAGGAAATGGCAAATCACTCCAGAGTCTTTGCCAAAAAAAAAAAAAACCCAACCCAAATGGGGTCACAAAGAATGAGACTTGACTGAAAAAACAACAGAACAACAACAGATTAATTAACAGGATCCCAAAATCCAAATTAAAAGAAAACTCAGATGTCATCTAGTCTCTAAATGTAGTATCTTCTGTAAATCTCTTAATCTCCCTGGGAATGTATAAAATAAATAAAGACTAGATTCTTCTGGGGTGCTTTCAGTGTCTAAATTTGGGGTCCCAGATTTTTGTCTTTGATCCTTTTACAGCCCCCATATTAAGAATCCTTTCTTAAAACATTCCTAATTAGTTGTCTCTTGTTTGGACTTAGTAG
Organism: Myrmecobius fasciatus; assembly: GCA_023553655.1. NCBI lineage: Eukaryota > Metazoa > Chordata > Mammalia > Dasyuromorphia > Myrmecobiidae > Myrmecobius > Myrmecobius fasciatus. The sequence goes on along the minus strand of JAJPUD010000570.1, from coordinate 153,331 downwards.
ACTTCCCTTTGTGTCTCAAAGCTTTGTATTTCCTGAAATGTTAGTCTCCCTGTAAAGTTTTCTATGATCATTTAAACCCAATTTTACCTGTATGAAAATGCAGAGTAGGAAGGGATATAATTTATCTCAGGCCCCCTGAAATCTTCTCTAGGGATAGCCCTGGATATTATGAACATAGCCAATATGAAAATATGATTGAATTTGGGTGGGCTTACTTTTAATATTCCCCAGTTTTTAGAAAAAATGAAAGCAGGATGGTAAAATTAAATGGAAATGTTTTGACAGAGTTCTGGGTACTACAAAGTAACATTTTTGCCACATGGTTCTAAACACTAAAATAACAATGTATTGGCTGAAGTTGTATCAAAGGAAAAAAATGATTGCCAATCTCCCCCAAACCTTAATGCAAAGTAGTTATTTGTCAAGTACTGATCAGAAAGTAGTCCTTATAGAATTAGAAGCCTGACAAAAAGAGAGACCCCTGGAGAATACAAGATTAAAATTTTTCTTAGAATGGCCTGGAGAAAAACCTGTTTTCAAAGTTTTGCTTTGACTTAGAATTTAAACAAAGGTTTTGGATACATGTAATAAAAACTTTGTTCCAATTTTGCCCCATCTTGACTAGATCTTCTAGGCAAGGACTTCTTGACAACTTCAGTTACAATTTTCTTCTTGTATTGAGGAGGAAGTATTGCCTACTATGCAAGGGTAAAATTGAAATTGAAAGTATAAAAAATGAGGAATTCTAAAAGATTGGACAAAGTTTTTCAGTGATTTTTCTATCCTGAGTGATCTGTGATTTTTTTCTTCCTGCTCCTCTCCTCCTTTCGTCTCTTCCCTCCTTTGTTTCTCTCTCCCTCTCTCTTTCTCTTGATTTAATTCTTCATTTGTCAGTGGAGATCAATGGAGATAAAATATCATTTTTGGTATGCAGAGATGACATTACTGACTTCCCATGAGTAAAGAATGCATTTTTTTCTTTATTTTCATTTTTGTTTTTAAATAGATTTTATTCTATCTTTTTGTTTTTATAGTTCTTGTTTCCTTCTGTATTCCTCTACCCCTTTTTAGAAAGCTATCCCTTATAGATATTTTCTCATGTATTTTTCTCTGTGGTGTCATACTTGGTCTTTATAATTTCACATCATTCCATTTTGATTGTTTTGTGGTCTTTGTTTTTCCATTTCATTCTTGCAATCTTTGTGCATACTGTTTTCCTAGTTCTCTAAAGCATGTTTCAATCATCTTTCTGGCAAAAGTGAGGAAGAACATTTATAGAAGCAGATACCCTTTTCTGTGGGCAGCTTAGCTTCTCTTTGTAACAAATGGCAAGAATTTACAAATATTTTGCTAGGGTAATCTCTGACTACCCGAGAGCATGAATCTAACATACCACTTCAGGACAGAAACTATCTTAACTCATCATTATATCTCCTATAGTATTTGAGATTTTGGAAAATTGAAAACTGAAAGCAAAAAAACCACCACCACCAACAACAACAAAATGGGCCTGGCTCTCAATAAACATTTGGGGAATAAATATACAAATCCATATCTGCTACTGGCTGAGCTAACTCCCAAAAACTACTCCTTCCAAACTGGTGAGCAGCTATTTGCTGGTGCATACTATTTATCCCATATGGGGATTTTTAAAGGTCACAAAAGTACACAATAGTACACAATATTTTTGGTAGAATACGGTGTTTAGATAAGTGATGAATTAAAATATTAAGCTATAGAACCACCACCATCTAGATATTAATCTTTTCTACAGGCCCATACACGACTGCCAGTTTCCTGTCATATATATAGTACAAATGATGCCATGTTGGTATTCAGTCCTGAAAGAATGGTTTTGAATTTATTTCAGTGACATTCAGAGGCTTGGTCCAGCATTCCCAACCTGTTTTAAGATCATCTGGGTTTCAGGTGCAAGTGCTTCTCAGCAATGGTGCCTCTTGAATCTCCACTTCTTTCCATCAGCAATTAAGAAAACAAATATATGTATAGTTATTTCATTGCCAAGGGATGCCATCGACAATTAAAAAAACTATACACACACACACATACATATATGTGTGTATATATATATATATGCATATATATATATATAATATTATTATTTAATTGCCAAGGGAGGCCACCTTGGAATAGTGGACAGAGAGCTGGTCTTGGAGTCAGAAAGACTCCATGGAAGGTTAGGAAAACCCAGGTCCAAGCCCACCCTCTAACATTCACATACATACTGTCTGTGTGACTTCTCAGTACTCTAGACAATTCTGAGATTATAAACTGGAGAGAAGGGTGCTTACTTGTACTAATAGAGGAAGATCCCTCATCCTGGAGCTTCCCTAGTCCAATGAAAGCAGAGGTCCAGTCTCTATTTTTTTGAGGAGGATAGTGATTTTGATAGTAATGATATCAAAGTCTGTCTTCCTCTGTGTTTTAGATTCCCAAGGATAGAATAAAAGCCTCTAAATGTATATGTCATGTGATTTGCACATTTCAGATCATATTTGGTCTATTTTGGGGCATGGCATCTTCTGACCCCAAGGAGCATTATATTTAGGGGGCAGGAATCTTTGCAAAAGTAGTAGATTTAAGACCTTTGAAGCTGACAATTCATTTTGTACTAACAAGAGAACAGTTGCTTCTAGAGAGCTATGCTACTGAACTTTGGAATTATTACATAAAAGAAAGCAATCTAATCTAATTTTTAACTAGGTTGAAAACAGTAATCCTTCTAACAATATCATTCCTGGAAGGGACATATTTATTACTCCATTTACCATCCCTGTGATTTCCCAGACCAAAACACCCTTGTCAGCCACCCTTCCTCTGAAAGTATTGTCTTCTATTAGAATATAAACTCATAGGGCAGAGACTATCTTCCTTGTTTATATTTTAGACAGGTCCTGGAATATAACAAATTTTTGCTTTTCTTTTCTTCTCTTCTTCCTTCTTTCCTTTCCTTCCTCCCCCTTTCCTCCTTCATTCCTCTCATTCATTTATTTCTAGTTGTGAGGAAGGGAACAATTTTTCAATTTTCACCCTTCTGTAACTCTAAGATTATATCCATGAATGTAACATTTTACTAATTTTATTTCATTATCACTTTGCATCAGTTAATGTCTTTCCTTGTTTTTCAAGAAAGCACCTTATCCACTGAAATATCTAACTGCTCCCAAATGACTATAAAACCCTGCATATTCTTTGACTTAGCAATACCACTGATAGATCTGTGTCCCAAAGAGATTTTTTAAAAAGGGAAAGGATCTATATGTACAAAAATATTTCTGTTAACTTTTTTTTGTAGTGGCTAAGAATTGGAAATTGAGGGGATACTCATCAATTTGGGGAATGACTGAACTAAAAGAACATTAAGAAATAATGAGCAGGATATTCTTGGAAAAACAGGAAAGACACTGACTGATACAAAGTGAAACAAGCAGAACCAGGAGAACAGTGTACACAGTAACAGCAATATTGTACCATGATCAACTGTGAATGACTTAGCTATTTTTTCTACACAATACAATAATACAAGACAATTCCAAAAGACTTAATGTGAAAAATGCTAAACTACCTCCAGAGAAAGAAGTGAGAGAATCTGAATGTAGATTGAAGCATATATCTTTTTTTATTTTTTAATTTTTCTTAATTTTTTTAGTCTAGGTTTTCTTTTGAAGCATAACTAATATGAAAATGTTTTGCTTGACTTCACATGTATAATCTGTTTTGATGAATAGAGAAGGGGAGGGAGATAATTTGGAATTTAAAATTTTTTAAATGAATGTTAAAATTGTTTTTATGTGTAAATGGAAAATATTTTATATGAATTATATTGGATTTTAAAAGATTTGGGTTTTTTTTAAACCTCAAAGTCGATAACAAGGACTTTTATAATGGAGTAGAAAAATATTTCAAAAGGAACTATTTTAGGGGGAAGCTAGGTGGACCAGTGGATAGAGCACCAGCCCTGGAGTCAGAAGAACCTAAATTCAAATGTGCCTCAGGTTAGTGTGACCCTGGGCAAATGTGTTAATCCCCATTGCATCTCAAAAAAAAAAAAAAAAACCCAAATCACAAATAAAGCAAAAAAAGAAATATTTTAGGTATACTAATCTTGCAGAGAAGGAAATAATAAAATAAGGAATGAGATAAACAGAGAAATCAAGCTACTTCATTTTCATGTAATGGCAAGCATACTGATAATCCTCTTGTTTCCTAAAATGTGTTCCTGTGAGAAAAGCACTTTGTAACCTGTAAGCATTATGTAAATATCAGTTTACTATTTTCTTTTATCAATAATAATAAAGTCAGGATTCAGGCCAGTTTCAATGATCTTATGATGATGAGAGTCATATACAGCACTCAGGAAGAGGTCTACGGGAACTGAGTGTGGATCACAACATAACATTTCCATTTCTTTTGTTGTTGTTTGCTTGAATTTTGTTTTCTTTTTCATTTTTTCCCTTTTTGATCTTATTTTTCTTGTGCAGCAAGATAATTGTATAAATATTTCTGCCTACATATATTTTACCATATTTAACATTAAAAAAATGATAAAAAAAAAAAGAAAGTAAGAAAAAATAATAAAGTCAGGAAGCAGTTGCTAATACTGCAGATAAAAGAAAGTTTGGCACATTGCTTGGCCCAGGGGTCTCAGCAGAGCTGAATTGAATTGAGAAGTGCTCATGTGTGAACCCATAAGTTAGAAGTGTCCAACCTAAGACCACATATGACACAACATTCAGCAATGAAGCCTGAACCAGGTCTAACTGAGAAATACTTAACAAAATAAATTAAAATGCAACAAAGTGGATAATATTACATTGTAAAACTACAGCCCACAAGGGTCCTTATGTATGAATTATTTGAATTGGACACAATTAACATTTCTAGACTCATTAAAACCTGTCCACCTTCCCAGCTTTCCTGCGTCTGTCAATGATGCCATCCTTAGAAAAAATAAAACCTCAAAGGATGAATCATACATTTAACTCTTTTCCTCTTTCAATCACACTAAATCTCTTGTATCTCATGTCACATCCGTCTCATTTTCCCAGTGCTGTAAGTGTAGACAAGATACCATATTATTCTGCTATGTTAGTAGCCTCCTTAAATTGTCAACTTACTTCTAGGAACAATCCCCTGCAGCTCATCTTGAACACTAAATCTCTTCAATTGTATTTCTGAGAATAGCTAAGATGTTCACAGTTTATCGTAGTACAATATTGATGTTACAGTTTACACTGTTCTACGGGTTCTGTTTACTTCATTTTGTGTCAGTTAAATCTTGACCATGATATTTCCCTGATGAAAAGACCTTTTATAACCTAAAAGATAAAGATTCTTTTACTCAGTCTAGTAGTCAAAATCTACTGTCTTTCCCCAGAAAAAGACAGAAACACATGATATTTATAAATTCTTAATTGGCAATCCCTTGAGGTGTTCCCAGTGACAACATTTCCCACATAATGAACAAGTATGAAAAATGGGCAATGTGATTGTACAAAAGTTAGCAGAAACAGCCTCAGGAAACTAAGGATTTTAATATCAACCAAGTGACTTGTCCAGGGTCACACAGTTAGTAAATATCTATCCACTGTGCCCTCTACATGCTCCTTACATTATTCTTTCTTATGCTCTCTATATCTCAGCCAGAGAGACCTTCCTGCTCTTCACCAAACTCAACATTGCCTTCCTAGAATGTATTCTTTTGTCATATCTGCTTCTTAGAATCTCTCCTTTTTTTTTTTTCCAGATTCACCTCCCCTGTTGCCTTCTTTTAGAAGTCTTTTTTTTTTTTTTTCTTTTGCTGAGGCAATTGAGGTTAAGTTACTTGCCCAGGGTCACACAGTTAGGGAATGTTAAGTGTCTGAGACCAGATTTGAACTCAGGTCCTCCTGACTTCAGGGCTGGTGCTCTATCTACTGTGCTACCTAGCTGCCCCTTTTAGAAGTCTTTTTTGACTCCTCTCGTCGTTAGTGCTCACTCCCTACTCAAAGAATCAGGTATTTGCTTACCAGGAAAACATAAATACTCTTTAGTGGAAAGGATTTTGTCTTTGTATATGAAGCACCTAGCACAGAGCTGTGCATGTAATAGACACATAATAAATGTTTGTTGAGTTGGTTTGAATCATATTGGATTAGTCCTTTCCAGTTTTGAAATTCTATACCTAGAGACAGCTTAGATGACACAGTGAAGAGAGTGGTAGGCCTGGAGTCAGAGAGACCTGAGTTCAGATTTGGCCTTAGACATTTATTTGTTGTGTAACCCGGGCAAGTCATGTTGTCTGCTTTAGTTTCCCTATCCATGAAATGGGAATAATAATAATAATAATAATAATAATAATAATAATAATAATAATAGCACCTACTTCCTAGTGGTGTTGTGAGAATCAAATGAGATAATTTTTTGTAAAATGCTTAGTACAGTGCCTAACACAGAGAAGGTGATTAATAAATGTTTTCACTTACTTCCTTATTATTATGTGTCATTCTGGGTGATGTTCTTTAAAAAAAAAAATTTTCCAGTTAAATGTAAAAACAATTTTTAACATTTGTTTTGTAAAATTTTCAGTTCTAAATTCCGTCTCCTTTCTTCCCTTCCCTTTTCATTGAAAAGGCAAAAAATTTGATATAGATTATACATTTGTAATCATGCAAAATATTTCCAAATTCATCATGTTGTTTAAAAAAAACAGAGAAGAATAAAGTTTTTAAAAAGGATGCATTAATATGCTTGGACTTTGCCAGTTATTTCTCTGGAAGTAGATAGCATTTTTCATCATAAGTCCTTTGGAATTCTCTTTAATTGTATTCCTTTTTTTTTTAATTTTAATTTTTTTTCTTTAATTGTATTTCTGAGAATAGCTAAGATGTTCACAGTTTATCATAGTACAATATTGATGTTACAATTTACACTGTTGGGGCAGCTAGGTGGTGCAATGGTTAGAGCACCAGCCCTGAAGTCAGGAGGACCTGAGGTCAAATCTGGTCTCAGACACTTCCTAGCTGTGTGACCCTGGCCAAGTCACTTAACCCCAATTGCCTCAGCAAAAAGCAAAAAAACAAAAACAAAAACAAAAAAACAATTTACACTGTTCTACTGGTTCTGTTTACTTCACTTTGCATCAGTTTAAGTAAGTCTTTCCAGGTTTTTCTGGAAGCATCCTGCTTGTAATTTCTTTCTTTCTTTCTTTTTTGTTTGTTAAATGTAAAATTTTTTAACATTTTTTTTATTTTGAGTTCTAAATTCTTTCTTCCTCCTTTTTCTCCCTCTTTACTAAGAAAACCTTTTACATCTACTGTCAATTCTTTTAAACAGCATTGAGAGATAATTGAAATATTTATTTAAAAATATGAATCTGAAAAAAAATTTAAAATATATGAAAGTGTCATTGCATATGTATAACCTATATCAAATTGCCTACCATCTTGGGGAAGTTGGAGAAGAGATAGAAAAGTTTGGAACTCAAAATCTCTCTTTTTTTTGTTTATTAAAGCTTTTTATTTACAATACATATGCATGGGTAATTTTTCAACATTGATCCTTGCAAAACTTTCTGTTCCAAATTTTTCCCTTCTTCCCCCTACACCCTCCCTTAGATGGCAGGTAGTCCAATACATGTTAAATATGTTAAAATATATGATAAATCCAGTATATGTATACAAATTTATACAGTCATCTTGCTGCACAAGAAAAATCGGATCTAGAAAGAAAAAAAAAATCTGAGAAGGAAAACAAAATGCAAGCAAACATCAACAGAAAGCATGAAAATGTTATGTTGTAGTCCACCCTCAGTTCTCACAGGCCTCTCTCTGTGTGTAGATGGCTCTCTTCATTACTGAACAGTTGGAAATGGTTTGAATCATCTCATTGAAGAGAGCCATGTCCATCAGAGTTGATCATCATATAGTCTTGTTGTTGCCGTGCATAATGATCTCTGGGTTCTGCTCATTTTGCTCGGCATCAGTTCATGCAAGTCTCTCCAGGCCTCTCTGAAATCATCCTTCTGGTCATTTCTTACAGAACAATAATATTCCATAACATTCATATACCATAATTTATTCAGCCACTCTCCAATTGATGGGCATCCATTCTGTTTCCATTTCTAGCCACTTCAAAAAGTGCTGCCACAAACATTTGAACTCAGAATCTCTCAAAAAATTAATGCTGTTCCATAGTGGGTCTGTATCCCACAGAAACCATAAAAAGAGAAAAAGGACCCATGTATGCAAAAAGTTTGAGCTGAATTTTAAAGGAATTTAAGATCACCGTTAAGAGGTGAATATGGGGCACATTTCTTGGGCATGGAGGTTAGTTAGCTAATGTAAAGGCAAGAAAATGAAAGATGAAAGTGTTGTGTGTGATGAACAGCAAGTAAGCTACACCCAGAGTGTAGAGGGGCTGGAAAAGAAGGGGCCAATGTTGGATACTGTATTTGGTCCTGGAGGTAATAGAGAGACACAGAAGGTTGTTGGGTAGGAGGATGACATGTCAGACCTATACTTTAGGAATATTATTTTGACAACTGTGTGGAAAACAGATTGTAGTGGGGGTAAGTTTGAGACTTAGGCAAGAGTTAAGGGCCTGTATAAGAGTTTTGACTATGTAAGTAGAGAGAAGGACATATGTTTGTACTAGCCCTTTTTTATAGTGGAAACTGAGTGGATGGCCATCAGTGGGGGAATGGCTGAGTAGGTGATGGTGTATGTATGTTATCGGTGTAAATGACATTAAAGAAGAGACATCACCATTTGCTTTGCCTCTGAACCCTAAGATGGGACCTTTCCCCCCAACTTGCAGTTAAAACCTTCTATGTAGATTTTCTTTCTCCCCCATTACAATGTAAGCTCTTTGACTGAGGCTTTCTCACCTTTCTGTTTGTATCTCTAGGGCTTAACACAGTATTTTGCACCGAGTAAGTGTTTAATAAATGCATCATTCATTTATTCACGATCTTCCCTTACCCAAAACATCAGAAGATATTAGCCAATGTATCTCAAACAGAATTTATTTCCCCCCAAAACCCTTTCTTTTCCCTTATTGATGAGGGCACCACCATTCTTCCAGTTAGCTATGCTCACAACATGGTTCCATCCTTCATTCTTACTCATCCCAGATATCCATTTTGTTGTCACATCATCTCATGGTAAGCTGGAGCTGCTGGTACAGGGGCTGTGTACTAGGAGGGACAGGGCACTCCTGGCCTGACAGAGAGAGGGCTGAAGGGCTAAAAAGGGTTCTCCTTCCCTTCCACAATAGCCTGGCTGGAGGCAGGAGCTGGGATGGGATTGAAATAAGAAAGGGTCTTTTGTCACTAGCTGGCCCACCGTGGATGGGGTCAAAGAAGGATGAAGGCTTCTGCCTCTGAGGGGTGTAGAAGGGGCTGAAGGAAAGTCATCAGAGCCTGAGGAGGTACCAATAGGGCCCAAGGGCCTCGAAACTGAAGGGACTATGAGTCCTGTCACTTTACTAGGCAGAACAGAGCCAAAAGGAGGATGCTGGCCAAGTATAAGCAGGCAGGGCTGGAAGAGAGAGAGAAAAGCCATTAGCCTCCAACTAGCCTAGGTGGGGCAGAGGTGGACTCTGGACAAGTTACTATGGGCGGGAGTAAGGGAGAAGGGTTTTCCTTCTCCCTCTGACTTACCTCAGAGGTGGCCAAGGAATAGGCTGAGGTGGTAGTGAGTTCTTTATTCCCTGAGATGGGGCTGAGGTAGATTGGGGCCCAAAGAAGAAAAGACCTTCCCCTGTGATGTGCTGAAGTGGAAGAGAGTCCTTCCATCCCTGGCCAGTAGAGATGGAGATGGGAGGCTAGAGGGTGCCTCTACTTGGAAGGAGATTGGTTAGGAAGGGGAGACAGAGACGGGTTAGGGAGGGAGTTTTCTGTTCCCAACCTAGCTTAGACAGGGCTGAGAGGGTTAGATGAAACCTTAGGAACCTAGTCAAGCACTGAGAAGTCTGAAGGAGAAGGCTTCATCCCCAGAGATGGGGACAGGGAGGAGGAAAAGGGAGCAAAAGATAAAAGACTTTCAGGCTTAGATGAGTTACAGAGGAGTTTTGTAAGTTATGGGATTTTGGTTCCTAGCTAGGTACTATTCTGGGTAGGGCTGTGGAACAGGGAATGCTGAATTGTTCTGTCCTTGGTTCTCCTAACTCAAGTCTGGCAATGAGCTGGGGGAAAAAGGAAAGGATGTCGACAAGAGTGAGCGGCAGGCACTCTGATGTGGGAACCAAGATGACTTAAGTCAGCCTGGCAAATTCCTGGTTCCCTGGAGTAAATTTATCTCCATAGGTTCAGGCTACTAGGATAGGGACCAGATTCCTGGGCTAAAAGAGAGTTCTTCCTGCTTTTTAAAGGGTAAAGTTCTAGGCAGATAGTATGTAGAGATGATGGGAGAAGATTTTAACAGCTTTGACCATCTCTCTCCTCCCCTCCCATCAGCAGGGATGGTCCTCTAGGAGTGGACACAACTCTAAACCAATCAAAGCAGAGTGTGGGTAGTCTCTACGATTCTGGGACTACAAGTTAATAATAGCAATAAGGTTAGTGAGACTTTTCAGTCAATAAATAAGGCACCAGCTTCTCCCTTTCTCCAAATAACCTTTGAAAACATTTCTGACTTCTTCCTCTTTCTTTGTTGGGTTTTTTCCTTCCTTTCTTTTTTTTTTTTTTGTGGTTAGGAAAAGATTTGGATAGCTTTTCCAAATCTTTGAGGGAATCCCTTGGTTTTTACTGCTCAGCTCTCCAGTAAATTTATTTTTCCTGAATACTATTTAGAAAGATAAGAGAGGGAAAGGACCTCAATGAAGATATGACTTAGCCACATCCTTGTGAAGAAGTGATCTATGAGACTCTAATTCAGTTTGATCCAACAAGCATTTATTAAACTCCCACTATTTGCCAGGCACTGTTGCAAGTTCTAGGAATACAAAAACAATAAAAGAAACAGTTCCTATCTTCAAAGAAAGAACTTAACATTCATTAACACGTGACCCTGGTAATTATTTAATGAATTTGGATTCTGAAGGATTTCAAGTTTCCATGACTTTCAGAGTAAATTAAGCAAAAGCACAAAGAAATGAACAGAACCAAGAAAGTATTGTATACAGTAACAGCAATATTGTTTTAAAAACAAGTTTGAATGACTAAGTCATTTTGATTATTATAAATACTCAAATTAACTGCAAAGGACATATTAAAGAAGATACTATCTGCATCCAGGGGAAAAAAGTGATAAATAGAAGTATATATAAAATAATTTTATATATAATATACATATTTGAGTCTCATGGTGGGGGTAAGAGGAAGAAAAAAAGAAATTTGCATTTCACACAAATTTACATAATCTTTTTTACAATTTTACAATATAACTTTATTATATATTTAACTTTACATGATATAATTATCATATATTTAAAAGGAATGGAGGGTTGTACATAATATATTTGCAGTTTTATGTATAATCATTTATTATACTATCTTATAGAAATGTTTAATTTATGAAATAAAATGAAATTTTAAAAGTAGAATTAATAAAAAAATTTTAAAGCACACAGAAATGATTCACATAGCATTTTTATATTGTTATTCTCATTCACAGATATTGACATACGAAAGAAAAACTTTGTCTTAGCTGGTCTCTACAATTAAAAGTTTAGAATGTAAGTAACATTAGATAATCTACCAATATTCTTGGGATAGAGTTTGAGTATTGCATTCAGATCTGGGAGGGAGGCCTCATTTTAGGGAGAATATTAATAAAGTGGAAAGTGTCTAGAGAAAGACAGCCAGAATGGTACAAGACATAGAGATCATGGAGTTGGGCATCTCTTTTTTTCCTAAATATTTTTATTTTTACCAGTTACACATAAAACAATTTTTTACATTTGTTTTTAAAACTTTGAGTTCTAGATTCTCTCCCTTCCTCCCTATCCCTACTAAGAAGGCACATGTGAAGTTATGCAAAACATTCCCCTTAAAGTCATGTTGTGAAAGAAAACATAGATCTCCCCCCTCCAAAAATACAAACAAAACCCACCAGCAAAATAAAGTACAAAAAGAAAAAAATAATATGCTTCAACAGCACACAAGACACAATCAGTTCTTTCTCTGGGTATGGATAGTATTTTTCATAATAAGTCCTTCAGAGTAGTGGTAGATCATTGTATTGTTGAGAATAGCAGTCATTCACAGCTGACCATCCAACAACATTGCTATTACTTTGTCCATAATATATTTCACTTTGCTTGAATTCATGGAAGAATTTCTGAGAACATCCTGCTCATTATTTTCCATAGAACAATAACATTCCATCATAATCACATGATAACATATTCACAATTTATTCAGCCATGCTCCAATTGATAGGCATCCCTCAATAACCAATTCAGTGCCCTGAGAAGAGAACTTCTATAAATATTTTTGTTATAAGTTTTTTTCCTTCTTTTTTAAAATCTCTTTTGGGATTCATGCTTAGTAGTGATATTGTTAAGTCAAAGGATATGTATAATTTTATAGCCTTTTGGCCATAATTCACATATTTTGATCACTTATAAATTGGGGAATGGCTCTTATTATTTTTTAAATAAATTTGACTTAGTTCCATATACATTTGAGAAACAAGGTCTTCATCAGAGACTCAGTCCTTAGGAACTAAAGTAGCTAGCATGTAGACGTGGACTTCCTCTTAGCTCCAGAAGGCAGAACCAAGATTCAGGGATGGAAGTTGCAGAGAGAAAGATTTCAAAGTGATTTAAGGAAAAACTTCCTAATTTTTAAGTCTACCCCAAAATAGATTGGGCTACTTTGGGAAATAGTGAGTTTTCCCCTGAATGTAGACAAAAATTAGAAGACTGCCTGCTTGAGATATTGGGTGGTAGAAGAGATCCTTATTAAAACATGAGTTAGACAAAGTGATCTCTGAGGTGGAGATAGGGAATGTGCACTTACTTAGCTCCTCCTGTGTTAAATGGATAATATTTGTAAAGCAGCCCAATCTGTTTTTACATATGGAGAATATGGAAAAAGTCCAAAGTGTAAATCTAAATGACAAAAAAAGAACACGAAAGAAAAATCTCTGAAAGTTGTTAGAACTAATTATTTGGGCTAGAGAGTGGTCTTAAATATGTGAATAGTTATTCTAAAGATAGTTACTAATTTTTTTTTTTTTTTTTACCACTTGCACTAAGAACAGAGGTAATTGGCTTAAAACATTGAATGGAATATTTAAGTTGAATATAAGGAAGAATTTTCTTATCACAAGAATTGAGAAACTTCCTTCTTTTTGGAAATATTCTTAAAATCTTATTTTTCCAGCATGGCTTTCATTGTTTCTTCCTAGTAATCAGAAGGCCATACCGAGACTCAGGGAGCCCTGGGTTGATAGCCAAGCTCAGGTTGTTCAAGTCCTGCCTTCCTTGGCATATGATACTGGGTAAAAAATATCTGAGCTTCAGTTTTTACCTGCAAAATGGGAATAATAATACCATCACCTCACTGTCTTGATGTGAGGAATAAATGGAATAGTATACATAAGGTTGGGTTTTTCTTGTTATTATTTTCACTATCAGCAATGAAAATATGGATAACCTAAAATGTGGCAATGGGCCTAAAAGCACTTGTTGATCTCCTTTTCCCACTTTGTTTATTCTTACAAGAATCTCTCTGCAAAGAACAAATTCAGAACATTTTAGATTAAAATATTTGTTTCTGTTTCTTTATCATATCTTGATAAGAAGCAAAGAAGAGAAATAATAGCTAGCATTCATATAACTCTTTAAGTAAATAGGGCTCATCCAATGAATGCCCTTTGATTTGGGCTTGCTCATTCTAGGTCCAAACTTGTAAATTACTTCTAATGTAGATCATATCACCTTTCAGTTTCCTTTATACTTATGATTATTATCCCTTTGACTTCCCCCTCTTCACAGATGTAAAAGAGACTCAAATAAATCAGATCCCTGTTGGAGCTGTTTTTTGAGTTTCTTGTCCAGGAGGATTTGACCTTTGTCTGAAACACTTGATGGACAGTTTCCTATCACTCGTTAAAAAAAAATAAGTGAAGAAAAAAATTTTAAAGGATGAAACTAGAGCCTCCCATGGTTCAAAACAGCATAGGCATTGTGAATATACACTTTTGAAAGTGCTTATTAAATATCACTATTGTAAATATAATGGCTTTTTTTCTGTTTTCTTTGCAGGTTGGGATTATGGTAGAGAAAGAACTGCATTTTCCAAAGGACTGTGCATCTAAAAGAGAAGCAGACATGTCTTTGGATGAGATGGAGATGAAAACTGATGATCTGTTAGAGAAAGAGCAGATAGACAGTGGAGGGTTTGGGATGGTGTCCTTGTGTTTTCATAGAAACCATGGGCTTGTCATTCTGAAAAATGTATACACTGGACCCAAGCGCACTGAGTAAGTTGGCACAATGAGAAAGTGTGTTAGTCAAATCAGGGTTTTAAGGTACAAAGATAAAGTATCATTCAGCGCATCTAATTTTAGGGTTTATTGAAAGATGTTTAAGCAATATACATGTAGTTACTCATACAATAAGGATACAGGACATATCTTGGTCCACTTAGATTCCCATATTTGTCTGGCCAGTGAAAGTGAAGTCACATATTGAACTGCTCCCAGGAAGTTTTATCTGTCTATATTGGCGGTTCTCAAAGTATGATCCAGAGAATCCTGGGGGTCTCTGACACCCTTTCAGAGGATCTACAAATTCAAAATTAGTTTTTTATTTCTAATATGGTAAATATCTATAAATATAATCCACCCAACAAAAACTCTTTGGAGAGATCCTTAATAATTTTTAATAGTATAAAAATTATGAGAACAAAAGTTTGAGAACCATTAAATTCTAGAGAGCCCAATAACTAGATGGTCCACAGAGATTAGAGGTTGTACAGTTTTTTTTTAATGGGGTGGTGGGAGGAGCGAGAAATGGGATGAGGGGAATGTGACAGAGACAGACAGGGGAAGAACTGAGAGAGAGAGAAAGGAGAGAAAGACAGACAACACACAGAAACAAGGGTGGGCAGGAGGAGGAAGAAAGAGCCAGAGATGGGAGGGGAAAAGACCCAGGACAGTACAGGGAATAGCCACGGATAATAGAAATGGCAAAGATGAAGATCCAATAAAGGAGATTGAGAAGGAACTAAGTAGAGAAAAACAACATAGCAAAGTCACAAAACCCCAGAAAACAAAGTATTTAGGAGATAAAGATGATCAATAGTGTCACCTGTTGGAGAAATATCAAAATGATAAAGGTTGACAAAAGATCATTTGATCTGGCAATTAAGTAGTCATTGGCAACTTGGGAGTTTCAATTGAATGATAATGAGGTCAGAAGCTGGATTGCAAAGAGTTTAGGAAATAGTGACCAGAGAAGCAGCAAGATCAAGTCTTGATGAATTTTTCAAGGAGTTAGCTAAGAAAGAGGAGGGATAGGACAATAGATAGAGGAAATAGCAGGATCAAGTACGAGAGGTTTTTGTGGATTTTTTGTTAATTTTTTGAGGACCAAGGAGATATGGGTGTGTTTATTAGCAGAAGAGAAGGAGCCAGCACCTAGAGAGTACTTGAAAATTAGAAAAGGGATGATAGTTGGGTCAGCCTATTAAAAAAAAAAGGCAGGAGGGAATGGGGTCAAAGACACATATAGGATTGTCCTTGGCAGGGAGAAGAGCAACTTCTTCATTAAAGATTGGAATGAAGAAGAGATTATGGGAGATGATGTCAAGAGGATGTGAGATGAGAAGGGGAGGAGGAGCATTAGGAGCATTTTTTTTTTTTTTTTTTTTGGTGAGATGTTAAGGAACAAGCTCAGTTGAGAGAATGGAGGTAGGAAACACTGTAGGAGGCTTGAGGAGAGAGAAAAAAACTTACTAAGTACCTAAAAAGACAAAATTAAAAATCATCCCTGCTCTCAAGAAGCTTACCTTCTACTAGGGGGATAAATTTTTGAAATAGATAAGTATATTTGTGTTCATTTGATAATAAGGGGTACTAGGGAAATCAAGAAAGACTTCTCATAAGAGGTATCCTTTAAGTTGAGCCTTGAATGAAGCCAGCAATTCTAAGAGTCAATGGTGAGAAAGAAGTGCATTCAAGAAATGAGGGACAGGCTTTTCAAAGTTTTAGAGATAGAAGATGAGGTATTGAATTTAACAGTTGAATAGACCAGTTCAAATGTAAAATGCATGAAGCAGAGTAGCATTAACTAAGCCTGGAGAGTGAATTTAAAATCTAGAGTTTATATTTTATTGAAGAAGCAATAGGGAAGCATTGAATTTGGGAGGAGAGAGAAGTCAGTAATTCACTTAAGAGGCTGTCTTGTTGTGGTACAGGGTAGAGATAAGGGTCTTAAATTAGGTGACCATATGAGTGAAAGGCACGGATGCAGAGAAAGAATTAATCAAGACTTGATCTTGCTGCTTCTCCGGTCACTAATTCCTAAACTCTTTGCAATCCAGCTTCTGACCTTATTATCATTCAACAAAATTCCCAAGTTGCCAATGATTACTTAATTGCCAGATCAAATGATCTTTTGTCAACCTTTATCATTTTGATATTTCTCCAACAGGTAACACTGTTGATCATCTTCATCTCCTAAATACTTTGTTTTCTGGGGTTTTGTGACTTTGCTATATTGTTTTTCTCCTACTTAGTTCCTTCTCAATCTCCTTTATTGGATCTTCATCTTTACCATTTCTATTATCTGTGGCTATTCCCTGTACTAGCAACCAATTGTATGTGGGGAATGAGGTAGAGAGAAGACTCAAAGTTATAAATGTGAGTGACTAGAACTATAGTGATGTCTTTAATATAGAGAAGTTTGGAGAGGGGTGGATTTAAGCAGAGAGGTAATGAATTTTGGTAGGGGTATAATGAATTTGATGTGCCTGTGGGACACTTAGTTGTAAAGAATGAGATGGGAGAATCAATTAGGGAGGATTAAAATGTCTGAGTTAAATATTAATGTTAAATGTCTGAGACCAGATTTGAACTCAGGTTCTCCTGACTTCAGGACTGGTACTCTCTCCACTGCACCACCTAGCTGCCTCCATCTACAAAATTTTCAAGACTTTTTCTAGCTCTGTTTACAGTACAGGAATGGGAGTGGAGGAAATGGGTGATAGGAACTATTGGATTTGGTCATGCATGAAAAGTGAATGATAGGACAAGGAAGCAAGGTATTCAAGAATATAGGGGAATGAAGAATTGAACTAGTTCATGAAGGAGTTACTATTGGGAATGAAAGAGAATATAGTGGGTTGATTGAGAATGATTAAATTTCAAGTTACAGGGAAAATGAAGAATAGGGAAATGAAACTTAGGGACAAATGGACCAATAGATAGAAAGGAAGACTATTTCAGCTCAATTTAAGAGCTTTCTAAAGAGTGGAATTTCCAGGAAATTGAGCTACTTCACAAGGTATTAAGTTCTTACAAGAAGTCTTCAGGCTAAGAGGTCATCTGTGATAGATCTCAGATTGAATCTTTGTGTTGTGTGAAAGAATAGACAAGTTAATTTTATTAGGTTTTTCTTCAAAGGTTCTATAACTTTAACACTATTATAAAATGTTTGTATGCATTTTGACATAGTTATAGTTCCTGTAGTTCATTCAACCTGTGTTACAAGACTACAAGATTATCTGTAGTTTAAGTGAAACTTTATTTCTTTTATAATGGAAAGAAGAATGGAAAGTCTGTGAAATATATGGAAAGGGAGTTCCAAAAATCTCCCTGATGAACTGAGTTGTATCTCTTCCTTTAACCATGGTTATTCTGTATCTCTAGAGGAAAGGAGGATGGAGGGAGGAGGAAGTATCAAAAGCCCTAAACTCACAGAAATTGTTAAAAAATTACTAAAAAGAAGAAAGTGCCAGATTGAGCAGTAGTTCTTTCTGCCCCAGGCATCCTTTTTCTGAAACAGAAATCAACAAGCGAACAGCCATTTGCTGACTCCATACTAGAATATACAGTATGGGGAGTTATATGATAATAATAGTGAGCATTATATGGTATTTTAAGGTGTGCAAAGTACTTTACACATTATCCCATTTGACACAACAACTCTGTGAAGCAAGTGTTTTTGTAGATGAGGAAACTGAGGCTGAAAAGGGCTAAGAGATGAAATCTGTGGGATCCCACAGCTAATTAGTATCTGGGGAAAGATTTGAGCACTCCATCAGTTGTTCAGTCACCGTAGTCATGTCTGACTCTCTGTGACCCCATTTGGGGTTTTCTTGGCAAACACACTGGAGGGATTTGCCTTTTCCTTCTCTAGTTCTTTTTACAGTTAAGGAATGGAGGCAAGTGGGGTAAGTGACTTGCCCAGTGTCACACAGCTAGGCAGCGTCTGAGATTTAAACTCAGATGCTCCTGCTTGGAACTCTATCCACTGGACCACCTAGCTGCCCACCTAGATCACAGGATCACAGACCTTAAAGACTATTTAATCTAACCCCTTTATTTTACAGATGAGGAAGCAGGCACAGAGAGGTTAAGGGATACTGTCACCCGTGTCACAGACTCTGCTCTGCACAGAGCAGAGTTACCATATTAGAGAAAGTGGTCCGTGGGGGCAGCTAGGTGGCACAGTGGATAAAGCACCAGCCCTGAAGTCAGGAGGACCTGAGTTCAAATCTGGTCTCAGACACTTAACATTCCCTAGCTTTGTGACCCTGGGCAAGTCACTTAACCCCAATTGCCTCAGCAAAAAGCAAAAAAAAAAAAAAAGAGAAAGTGGTCCATAGCAAGCCCCATGGCCCCAAAAGCATACAACTTCTTAGCCCTGTTAAATCTTGCACCCTTAATTCTCAGTGCATACCTTGGCTCTGAGGTTGTACTTTCACCCCCCAACCCTCATACTCCATCTATTTTCATAACTAATTGCTCTGGATCATTCTTTCATCAGACTACTAGAACTCAGGCTTGCAACTTCCATGTTGTCTGGCTGATCCTTCTATGTTCCTGTATGTGCTTACACATAGATGAACTTCCAGCTCTTTTACAATCAAATATTCCGGCTACTATCTGATAATCACAAAATTCCTCCAACTCCCTAGAATTTGTAATAACTCACGCTTTTGTTAAGCTGTCTCAGCAGTGGTGAAAAGTGGGGAGAAAGTCTCCTTATACTGATACCAATATTTGAATCTGTCTTCCCTTCTCAGTCCCATAGCATCCCCTGGTATTGACAGAAAGAGAGCTTTCTGGAATTACCACCCTAACTTCTTTTAGATTTTGGCCAGATAGCACCTACCTTTCAGGATTGTCAAGATCATGTGAAACTATGTTTGTAAAGCTCTTAGTGGGGCAACTAGGTGGTGCAGTGGATAGAGCACCAGCCCTGAAGTCAGGAGGACCTGAGTTCAAATCTGTCTCAGACACTTAACATTTCCTAGCTGTGACCCTAAGCAAGTCACTTAAACCCAACTGCCTCAGCAAAAAGGAAAAAAAAAGCTCTTAGCACAGTGGTTAACATATAGCAGACTATATAAATGTTAAGTATTATTATCATCAATATTAATAATGATATCAATTATTATATTATCATTGTAATGTAATGATTATATTAATTAATATAATGATGATGATAACATCATCAATAATGTTATTAATAGAATATAGTTTTGTTTCCTTTAAGATTAGGAGTAGACTTTTACATTTGACCACCATATTAAGTCTAGCTTGCTAATATTTATATTTCTAACAATTGTATATTTATCAAATGGTTGTGAATTAAAGATCCAGCAAAATCGCCTTTTATCTAAACTGTAAAAACCATTGTTGGACAATGGCTAAAAAAAAATGATAGCTGAATTTTATATGGCATTTGAAGGCTTTCAAAGTATTTTATCTCATTTAATTCTTACAACAGTTGTCAACTAGGTCCTATATTATCCCCATTTTATAGAAAAGGAAAGTCAAACAATAGCATAATGGACAGAATGCTAGATGTGGAATCAGGAAAACCTGGGTATGAATTCCAGTTCAGACACTAACAGACATTGTTTTTCTGGGATAAGTGATTTCAGTCCATTATACTATACTGCCAATTATCACACTGGCATAGATGGAAGTTACTTTTCTTTTTTGAATAAGGAGTTGTGTGAGTTCAGAAAAGTCATTTTAGACTATGACAGGTTGTCCTTTGGATTAAGCAGTTCTCCTGTGAGTCTCTTTTTAAAATGTCGACAACTTTTGGAGAAATGAGAAATAACATCTTAACATGAACTCGTTGACAAGATGATACTAATAGGCAAGGCCTGTGGAAGCACTGGGGAAGAGGATGTGTAAAGCAAGGAAGGAAAGAAGAAAAGAAGAAGTGGTATTACTTAAGAAAAACCTACTTTTTTACAATTCTGCTGAAGGCCAGCCTTAAACTTGAGAACCAGTGAAGGTGCAAGAGATCTATCTTAAAGTACCAAAAAAAAAAAAAAAAAAAGAAGGAAGAATAATACTTTCATTTGTATCCATTGGCAAGAGGTTTTGTGGTTTAACACAGATTCAGAACCATTTTTGTGTCACTGAACCCTTTGGCAATCTAGGAAAGTCTGATGGCCCCTTTTTGGAATATTTTTTTATTGTAATTGAAAGAAATACTCAATTTTTGTTAGAAGCTATTAAAAATAAATATATATTTTTCCCCATCCAAGTCCATGAACTTCTTGAAATTTAATCATAGACCCCTAATGATCCATAGATCCCAGATTAAGAACCCCTTGTCTAACAGAGTGGGTTTATAGGAGTTTTATGTGTGATGGGAATTTAGTAAAATTTTATTCTAGGATTTGATGTGGTTTTCCAAATAAGTTAATACATGATTTCTCTTTCATTTTTCTCATCTCATTCATTGGAGCTGTAGGAGAAGAATTGTTTAATCCAAGGAATAACATTGAAAGTAGGTTTTCTTCTATCACCTTTTACATAATGGTTATAGAAAGTGTTTTCTCTGGCACTTTGTCTAGACCAGGGCTCTTAAAAGTTTTTCCACTCACAACCCCTTTTTGCTTGAAAAATTTTTGCATGACCCAGGGTGTATAGGTATATAAATCAAACATTTACTGATAATAAATCACAATTTTATGACAACCCCCCACATTCAGTTATGAGACCCCATATGGGGTTACAATCCACAGTTTAAGAAGCTAGGATCTAGACAATATTGAGTTCCTGTTGATGACAGAACTGCTGTTCTGGGACACTAAAGCAGCACTTAACTCTTATTGGCATGTTCCCCCTCCAACAGGTATAATGCTGCCCTACTTGAAGAAGGGAAGATCATGCACAGGCTGCAACATAATCGGGTAGTGAAATTCCTAGGCTTTATTTTGGAAGATGGGAATTATTCTCTTGTAATGGAATATATGGAAAAGGGAAATCTAATGAAGGTGCTGAAGACAGTAAGTAAAAACCTTCTTGCACACATATTTTTGTAGATATTGTGGTTGAGCTTTTGCAGCTGATTTTCCATTATGGTCATTTTGGTAGCTTTTTTGCATGTAAATTGACCTAGAAATTTCCTGTTTTGGATTGTTTTTCTCTTAACAATAAAGTTTCCCCTATAGTATTTCAGAACTACAATTGCCTTTTAAAAGTACAAATATTTTTGATACAATTATGAAAAACCTCCCTGAAAACTTTTCTGACAACCCCAGTTCACAGTGATCTTACTCTTTTCAAGAGTCCCATCTTGGGGCAGCTAGGAGGTGCAGTGGAAAGAGCACCAGCTCTGAAGTCAGGAGGACCTGAGTTCAAATCTGGTCTCAGTTAATACTTACTAGCTGTGTGACCCTGGGGAAGTCACTTAATCCCACTTGCTGGGAGGAGGGGGGAACTCCCATATCATATATTACCCAAGTTCATTTGATTCTAAACTGTGTTGTCTGTTACTTTTTAATGGGCATACACCTATCTGTCTAATTAAACTGTGAGCTCCTTGAGGGTAGATACTATGTCTCACTGTCTAATACAGAGTCTTATATAAGGTAAGGGCTCAGCAAATATTTATTAGGTTATTAATCATGTAAACCAATACTCTTGATTCTTTCAACCATGTTTTCTTGGTGTGGGTTTTCTTTCCATCAATAGAATAAATAAACCCACCTTAATGTCTTATGGGATACCATAGCCAAAAATTTCATCACATATTAGCTAACCTTAAGATGATAAGTTGTAGATGAGCAGGATAAAATACATAATAGCATGATGGACGTGCTATAAATTAAATGAAGTATCGTTTATTTTATGCTAAGTATATAACCTTACTTGTTCTTGGCAAGCTAATTAGATGGGATCAGTGTCAGCCCCTATTACCCCTTTCTGGTTTATATTTTTAAAATAATTTTTATGGTTTTTGTTTATCTTAGATTCCCAACTTCTGCATTTCTTAAAGTTGAATGAGAATATTACATTTTATTCTCTGAAAATTGGTTTTCAGTGTATCTAATGGGAAGTGTAACCATGAAGAAACTAGGCTGATTTTTCACAAATGTTTCAGTTCAATGTTTAGAAAATTCTCACTGTGTAATATTATCTCAGGCACTGAAGGAATGACATAATTTAGTTGACATGATCCTAATCCCATAAGGAAGTGACATTCTAGCAAGGGGCTGCAACATATCCAGATAACTATAACATTCGGTAATACCTGATACACACATTGGAGAGATGTGAAATAGAGTGAGATTCAAGGGGGATGGTCATTACTGATAAAGAGGAAGATGATCAGGAATGACTTCATAGAGGAGAGGGCCTTTCAGTTGGATGTTAAAAGACAGGTAAGAATTTATTTGAGAAGTCCATAAAGGAGAAATGTTTTGAAATTAATAAATAGTATTAAGAGAGGTAGAGTGGAAAATCATGTGAGTTTTGGAGGACAGGATATAGTCCAGTTGGACTCCATAACATAGTATATGAAGGGGAGTAGGGTAGGGGAAATCTGAAAGGGTTGGCACCAAGTTGTGGAAGATTTTAAATACCAGTCAAAGGAGCTGAAACTTCATTCTGTACAAAGAAAGGAACTACTGAGGATTTTTTTGAGGGGGACCAAAGGATAAGACTAGTTCTTTACTTTTATTTTATAAGTTACATGAAGGATATAAGAGGAGGTGGGAATAGAAGGGAGAAAAAAGTGGTAGCAGGATGTCTTGTTTGGATGCTGCTGTGATAGTAGCTGGAAATCATTGTCTGCAGCCAATTGGTAGCAATGAGAACACAGAGGGGAAGATACATCCAAGAGATGCTGCAGAGATGCAATACTGATGAGTATTATCCTCCACAATCATCATCTCATAGAGAAGGCAGTGCTATACTAACTTGTTTCATTGATGTTGCCCCTTTCAACACTACTTTGGAACTCTGCTTTTGGAATTCCAGCTTACAAGTCTTATAAGAAGGTTAGCCCTATTGCTTTGTAGTTAGACCTTTGACAAAAACAAACAACAAACAAAAAAAGCCAGTGATCACTCACCTCATTCATTAAAATTAACTCTGGCGGACTTTTAGCTGTTCTCCCAAAACAAATCCATTGTCACATGACAAGAATTTCAAACCCAACAATGGACAAAAGAATATGGTACAGATTGTCATTCTGAAACAGAGTTCCAATGATGTTTGGAGCATTGCAAGCATCATTGGAATACTGTGTTTGTATAGCTTTCTAACATAACTGCTTTGAAAGGGACAACAATGACTTGTATGAGCTTTAGAGAAATTTGTAATTGTTTTTCAGTTATTTTATTCGAATGTTTTATTACTATGGTTAGTTAAAGAAAATACCAAAAGGAATTCAAATTTCATGGCTTGTTT